>JAXCHB010000150.1:2672500-3035055 GCA_036926305.1 Uropetala carovei | reverse complement strand
GCCAACAGCGTCGATGAACGCTTCAAACCGAAAAGAAACCTCTTACGGATGATGGATGCCTTTGGGATTACATTTAGATGGAAGAACTTATGAGAGACGATGGTTGCAAGCAGAGTTAAAAGTGGAGGGTGTTTTAGGATCTAATACCGGCGGATCGTTATTTAAATCTCTCCCGGCCGAGGCTACCTGTGTAAAAATCAAACTTCCGGTATAAATCGATTGAAAAACTCCATATTTATTTTGGTGATTTGCGTCATCTCTTATGCTTTTTCGAACCGTTTACTTCGTCAAGCATCCTTTTAATATGTGCATGCATTTCTTTCCTAGATTATAATCTAGGATTTACGTAGTCAAATTGAGACAATATAGGGTTAAGGCTATAGGAGATTCTCCATAACCGTCAAAAATTAAGGGTATACTTTAATCAAGTATCACATTCTCCCTCCCTCCTCTATCTCTCTGGAAATCTTTCCCTCCCATTCTCTCCTATTTTTTCTCTCCCTTCCCAGAATTTTATAGGAGAGAAATTAAGCAAATAGGATCCGGCATTAATTTATTTTAATACCAGAAATGCACAGTTCTGTTTCCCTAAATCGCCACCATAGGCGGATGTGTAGAGCGTTACACACAAATACACAAATTGACAGAGAAGACTTTTATTATTTTTGATAATCAATAAGAGATTGGGCTGGAATAAAGCTGAAAATAGACTCACATTTCCGGCAGAGTAATTTTCAATTATAACTTTGAAAAATATTCTTCCCGCTCATAAGTATAAAGCCCATCGGGTCGTCCGCGTAAGACGCATCCAATGTCTTCGCGGACTTACTAATGGAGTGAGAAAGCGCTCTCTCCCTCCTTGGTCCTCGATCGCTCCCACATGATCTGCTCTGAGAGGGACCTGGAATCGGTGCAGTGCGGGACAGGGCAGACTCGTTGGTTGCGTGGTTACGATCCTACGCTCGGTGATCCTCAACTGTCGACGGAGTTATATCGGTGAATTAAGTGGGAACGAACGAAAATTGCCGAATAAAGGGATTAACATGATTACGAACCGATTGACTGACCGCTAGAATGAAGAAAATAAGCAGAAGCTACCGATTTAGCAGACGGACGAAGCGGGTCGTGTGTTTGTCAATGCCAATGAAAATAAAGAATTACAATAAACTACGCTATCGGTTGTATCGTGGGTGCAGATGCGTCGTTTCTTCTTTCTAAATTCATGTCTTTCCAATCACGCAATCCCTTCTCGTGCCGCTGCTCTTTCATCGAGGCATTTTCCTCTTTCTTCTCGGGAGGAAAACAAAGACGTCTTAGGATTCTTTTCATCCGCTTGGAGAAAACTCCTCTTCAAAGATGGCGTCGCCAGGGGAAATATGGCGAGGAAACTTTTACGACTCTCCTTCACCTCGCAAGTCACGCGAACATCCTATCCTTACCTCTTTCCCAGCTTCCGCCTCGTTCTCCTTTATGTTTTTTTTATTTTGGCTCACTTTTGTGGTTCTCAAAGGAGCGCTACCTTTATTTTACCCTTTCCTACTTGAGGAGAAAGGGAGAGAAGCAGAAAAGGGAAAAAGAGGAAGTTAAAGAATAAGAGGGGAAAGTGAGAGAGAGAGAAAAGGACACGATCGAAAGGGCGAAGACGAACAAAAGAGGGAAGCGAGAAAATTCGATTGAAGGGATGAACAGACTGCTTTAACTTAATTACGTACGTAGTTAGGGTCATCATAATGGAAAACGAACGGAGCGAAAGGAAAGAGAGATGGAACATAAAAAGAAGTGTGGTAGAGAGAGAGAGGAAGAAGTAATTAATAGGATCGTGGAGGGAGGATGAGAAGATAGGTAAGGTTGTAGACGAGAGAGAGAGAAAGAGAGAGGAGACAAGATAGGGAAATTTTGAGAAAGGAAAAATTAAAGGAGCGTAAAAGAGAGTGAAAATAAAACGAATGAGATGAGAGAGAGAGACTTGAAAGCGGAAGTAAGGAAGAAATGTGAGTTTGTAGAGGAATAAGTGCGCATATAACCGTTTGCGGGCAATTTGTGGAGATCAAATCCTTCGTGTGATCCTTATGTGATATCAGGTCCATGGCGCGTAATAGACCTTAGTATTAGTTTCCTTTTTCCTTTACTTTTCATTGCGCGCTTTCGCGAATGTGCGTGTGGTTGCTTAGTAGGTCCCTGTCGAGGACCTAAAGACACCCAAACCTTTCGGGTCTCTGGCGTAGAATAGTCTCTCGTAAACCCGGTTTTTTTTCCGCCTTTCCATCTTTAGGATTTGTGTTAGAGTTATTGAATGAGTGCGGTGTGAGTGATAACATGTCCCTGGCGAGGAATAATAACCACTTTACCTGTTTGTATTTTTGTTTTTATTTGTTTTACAACTCTTCGCGTTGTCGCTTTGTTCTTTCATTTCCATGGCTTCCTTCTCGGTTTGTCTCTAAATATTGAATTTTACAGTTATGGAGTCTATCATTAACAATTCTTCCAAGGAAATTATTCGAAAATTCTAGTATTTATTAATTAGATATATGTACCGGAAATCGTTATAGAGATAATTAATGGTCATATTAAGTTTTTATATTTGCAATTAATAATTACTTATTGCAATCCAAAGACTAAAATTGCTAATATACAAATGAGTAAATCATTTTCCAGTGGGCCGTATCGTTAAGGGTTAATCGCCGCCTTACAAAATTGCAATGCTTTCTTTTTAGAAGTTTTCCGAAGATTAGATATTGAAGTTTTCGTTCTTAGTTCTAACCCACTTGAAAATTAACATTTTAAATGCCACGTATCTCTTCCTTTGTATTATGTTGCATCTGTACTCGACATCTTTTCCTCTATAGAGCTTAAATCTAAAAGGATACCTAATTTAAGTATCAGTAATCATTTAAATCCCAACTTTTGTCTTAATCGTTTGATGTTTAATAATCTAAAAATGCTGAGGAAAAGCATTCCACATTGACGTACACTGCGGACTATGTGATTACAACTATATTATAGACTTGAATTTGCATATTGTTTATTAGAAAATATACTGATTGTGAGATTTGCTTCCGACAAGATGGAGAGACTCCCAGCATTCACGCTTGTTCAAGAGAAAAACACACACCATTCAAGTTTCGTGACAGATTCTAAAGGTTTCACAGAAAAATTAAATCTCTATTGTTATGAAAAGACACAAAATATTTTGTGTCTTTACTGAGGGACTAACATCGGTCGAAAGGACAAATATCCTAAATAAAGAAGCTTCGGCGATTGTCAGTTGGACGACACGCCCCTTCCTAAAGTTATCTCCGAGTCGCTTTGTTTTCTTTCCGTTCCAGATATCGTTGTTTTGTTCTTTCCATCTCCCAGCGACACCCTCTCTTGAGAGGCGCCCTCTCTCTCTCTCATTGAAAAACATTTCCTGAATCTATAAAATCGTATTCCATCTTATGCGTCATCTTCTTGCCTTTATTTCAACCTCCTTATACATCTAATTTTTTTTTTAAATGTTGTAAATGGAAACTTACGTATCAACCGAATTTCATTTCTGTATAGCATTCAATCGATCATTTTACTTTAGCAGCGTATTTACCAATAAGTAGAAACGATAGCTATATTAAGTTACATCCTATGAATACCGTTAGTATAAACTTGATGAGCAAGATAACACCTGCGCCCAGAAAGTCTAGCAAAAATGTCCAACTTTTGTTTCCCAGCATTATGAGCCATCTGAAGTTTCCTTCGTCACCAATTGGATTCCAGCCATGAGATGATATCGATGTCATTTTTGGAACTTGTGTGCCCTTTTATTTCCGAGTCAACTTTGACCTTTGCCTGTAAGTTCGTTTCAAGTTGTGTGGAGTATTAGTCAATGTATACTTGTAACCGAAAGAGAAAACTCGAAATTTTTAATGGACGGACTTTAGAAAATGAACAATGAAGAGTCAATTTATTCTTAGTAAAGCGCCTTAATAGCTTTAAATTCGATCATTTCTTCGCTAATTATACACCGGTTCTTGAATCCATATTCTTAAACGTTCGAGTGATATTCGACCACGCTCTGGTAGTATTATAGGAAGAAAATATCTGATGTGGCCAACACATGACTTTCTCCATATTTGGGGTATACTTATTTAAATTATTAATACTTTTGTGTGTTTTGTCATCATATTGGAAATAAACATATATTATATTATATATTAAATTAAAAAAAATAAAAAATGAGGCAAAATTATTATTTCGTATCGTAAAAGAATACAGTCGTCCTTATTGCCGTAAATTAGGTATATTTTGAATATGTTTACAGAATTCACCGCCATATGGTTGTGGCGCTCTATACTGGTATTAAGAAAAAGCAAAATATCTCCGAAATGGATGGTTCTAGGAAAATTTGTTTCAAACAAAACTTGGAAGAAATATTATTCTCTACAACTTTGGTCCTTACGAAGATGACCAATTACGACGTTTTTAAGAAGATATTTGACGAAAACCGGAAAAACCGATTATTTTTTATAAATAATTCCTAAACAATAACTGCTATGGAAATTTGTTTCAAATGAAAGTTGTAGGAAATTACATTATTTATAACCTTTGTATAGAATTGTATATATAATAATGATGTTTTAACGGAGAAATATCGCAAAAACCGAATCGGGTTTCCAATAAACCTCGACTTCCGTTTAACCGTTATTGTCCTAAAACTAATCAGTTCTTTGTGCTCATGCTAAAGTGTTATATATGAAGTTTGGTAACGATATGGCACGTACTTTTGAGTTAGAGCGCCCATAATCACATACACACGCACGCACACAAACAGACATCATTCCGAAAATAGTCTAAACGTGTTCTAGGGACCTGAAAACGTGTATTTCCGTTGAAATCTCGAAGTCGATTTTTTTCATGAACGCAATACTTTCCCATTACTACGTATGGAGAAAGTAAAAACATTCTGTCTGAGAGCGTGTACGGTTTCAGGATGCTATCGTCGGCCAATCCTTTGGAATTCCCTTAATGTTGAAAGCTGTTCCAGTTCTCATGAATAAAGTCAGAGTTCCCTCTTTCAAGGGGGAGAAGAAGCACGAGGGTAGAATGAGAGGAAACGAGAGAGGGGAGGGGAGCGAGGGGGGAGGGGAAGACACTTTCGCCGAAAAAAACTGTTCTCGCGTCACGTAGCAACAGGGGCCATGGTTTCAATCAATTCCCAGTTTCCAAGGGAAACATTATGAAGTGGATAGATGAGAGGGAGGTGGGGGGGGGGTAAATGGGGAGGGGGTAGAGGGCAAGTGGGGGCACGTGGGTTCCACTCGTTCGTTTAGTCTTCGAGAGGAGATTGTAAAAGGAGAGAAAGAGGAAAAGTGGAGAGTGATTATATATATAGGGTCTAGGTGGAGGAATACGCCTTCCCCAAAGTGATGAGTTACAGGAGAAAGGAATTTGACCTATCTCTTTTGTACGGAGGATAAATATAGCCACCGAGATGTAGAGAGGGAGGGGGGGGGGGGGGAGGAAGAGGAGATAGAGTCCCATGGCGGACGTGTTAACGAAGTCTCCTAGATAAATTTCGACCCTCCCGAAAAAATTGATAGTTTGCCTGAAATGCGAACCGCACTCTCGCCAAACTTTATGCATTCATTTTTCTCACAGATGACACGAAACATAAATGATATAATGAGTAACGTTGGAGCGATTTTCATCTAACGGTGGTTTATATGTATTCAGCGGTAAAGAAAATTATATCGATATAAAACCGGGAAGATGGTTTTTGGACATTGGTATTACAAATCTCGAGAACTTTGTGAAAAAAACCGCTCGAATGTATAAATAGTTAGATAGCTGGATAAATAGATACTTTATTTACACATAAGGTAATCTCCAAAGTAACGTATGTTATATGAAATAGTTTAAGATGTTTTATAATAAACAGAAATAATGGAAGAATTCATCTTATCACGAGATTTTGTTTTCCTCAGATGTGTATCGAATGGTCACGTTCATATTTATCATCATTTATTCATTCACGATTTAAAATTGAAGCCATTTAAAAGATTTCATAATGGAGCAAACGTTTAAACGTATATTTTCGGGCTAAACGCATTTGTATTAATAGACGAAGTCAAATAAAACAACTTGAAAACATGCTTTTAAATAATTTCAATTAATAAACATATAATTAGTCAAACAAAATGAAATTTATTTATTTTTAAACGTATTCAATAACTGGACTATTTCAGATCATGATAATTAAAAGCTACATAATGAAGTACTGACAGTCGCGAATGTCCTGAAAATGCTTTCATTACTTCTTTTTTATTCTGACATATCGCTTTACATTGCTTACATATTATACTAAGCAATTAATATTGATGTTTTTTGACACCATTGCATACATCTGCCTTGCATGTATGCACGCATGAAGCGTGCACATTTACTCTCTTGTTTCTTTTCATTACCTACCTCTGAACTATCATAGCATTATTAAACACGGAAATCCAATTGAATTTATAGCTAGTGAATAAATAATAATAATAAACAATAACTGTATGGGAGACCATGCTTCAGTTACAATGTACAATTCCGCCTCATTTATTAATATAATTCCCTCTGAATAAAATATTATTCAAAGTTCATTTGATATTGAGTATAATTATGTCTTTGACATAAATACATACCAAAAACCTACAAAAAAAACGAAAGGAGAATGCTGAATTCCGACATTCCAATGGTGAATACTATTCTTCTAAACAAATGACGCAAACATTAGTACAAATAAACGACTGGCGTTGGGCTAAAATCGCAAAGTGAAAGCGAGAAGAGTTGTTGAAAAGGACCGCCAAAAAGGGGCCAATGGAAAGAAGAGTGGAAGTAGAGGAGAAGGAGGGGGGTGGAGAGAGAGAGGGGGGAGGGAGGAGGAGAAAGGGGGGCGGTAGGAAGGGGAGGGGGAGAGAAAGCAATTCCATAATTATAGGAATGCTAGTGTCAGAAATAAAAATATATTAAGCGCTGGTATTACATTGATGGATGAGAATTTTTGCAATCGGCTTTTTTCTTAAGGACAAAAGTCCCATTCTATAGATGGCTATATTTCCAATAAATTTCAATTAGGAATAAATATTCCTTATCCGCGAAACAACAGTGAGAAAATCTTTTCGTAAATACGCATTTCCTTTTTTCTCTCCACAGACAAATGAAAGATATGGAGAAGAATATTTTCCATTCACAAGATAGAACGACAAAGGACTCCAAATTTATTCTTAAATAAACGAAAGGAATGTAATTTTACGAATACCTCATCAAAAAAGATCAGAAACTCTATTTTCGGAAAAAATCAAGATTTTTCACATTAAAAAAGCAAATTTGCTCCTGAAATCCAATAAAAAAATAACGAAGTGTAACAAAAGTTAAAATTCTTGGATTTCCTGGAATTTTAAAGTTTATTTTTCACATGACAATATAATGATGGAATTTCGGCTCCAGAAGAGATTGAAATTGTTAATGATTAAATCATCAATTCAAAGAACACTTTGCGTTTGCTTTGAACAAGCACTTAGCCGAACTGAATTCCATGGATTCCTAGCTTTTGACTGCAACATGAATCGTTACAGAATGGTCTGATAAACCTAATAATTAGATTCCTTATTCTTACTTACGTCTTTATCTGCACACGAATGAAACTCAAGTTTCCGTCATTCTGACGTGCTACAGGCGATCAGACATAGAAGAGGATAAAAATATTGTTAATTTATGAAAAATAGAAACATTATCGATTACAAAGCGAAGCTTTATCTACGACTGAATGGCACTTTGCATCGAACGCTTCACGGGCGAGATTAACTTACGATGCAGGACGCACAATTTTGAATATAGTAACTGATGAAGAGCTTTTCCTTCGACTCCTGTTATTCCCAATCGCACGCCTTGACACTTCGCATCGCACCAATATCCATTTCATCAAAAACGACATTTTATATCTAGAAATATTTATTTCTCTTGAAACTCTAAGCTAGTTCGTCGGTCTCGTACGTAGATGGTGTTATATTTTGGCCGTGGACCTTGAATTGCATTGAATGGCATCACCATTGTTTCATCGTATTTAGTAATCCCACGATATCTTGGGCCCCGGAATGTGTCCCATCGTATCACTGTTTTGTCATTTTCGCTTCGAAAACAGTAATTTAATTAACACGGAGGGGCTTCGCCTTTGTTATCATAAGAGAGAACTTCCCACTCCATCTGGCTAAGCCGAATAGTTCCCTTATCATTTGCTACGTTCTCATAGCTCACGGGGATAATTTGCTTACTAAAGCTCTATCAGGAGCGGAGAAAAATGTTCTCGTCCGAAGAACTGACTTTAACGCCGTTCTTAATTACAGATTGGGCTGAATGAGCCAAATGCTTACCGAAAGGTAGAATAAGCGAAGCTCTGTGTCGCCTTACCTCGAAATTATCACCTATTTCTATTACGGAAGCCCTAAAACAGAATTTTTTTTACATTAGAAGTGATTTCTATTTGAATAAAACAAAGTTTTTTCAAAAACAGGGACGCCTCAAATTCGCTTTTTCGTCTTAATATGGAGCAAGCGTGCGTATGACGTCACTCTCGAGTGAAACACTACATGCGTAAGCATACTGTTCTTCATCCTAATCACATTCATTATGATAGGCTGTCTCATTAAAGGTGGCGGATTGAAGGGATTGTCTTAACTACACACAGGCACCCGACGAAAACAATCCCGAGTTATCGCACTCCTCCGAATGCATCATCGAAGGACTCGAGAACAGTTGACAGTCGAATTAATTATTGACGTGGTGGGGGGGGGGGAGTCAGAGGTAAAAGTGATGAGGTGCGAAATTCGTTTAAACGAAAAGGAGAAGAAGAGAGAGAAGGCGAAGCAGAGGGAGGGAAGAGAGGGAGAGAGCGAAGTGAAAGGGGCTGAAAGAATGCAGACGAAAAATCAAGTTTCCTCGTTCAGTGAAAATTTTCCCTAAAAAATTATTTTCGCTAAAATTCCAAGCAGATGCGAAAGACTGGAAATGAATGAATATTAATCTCAGAGGACGCTTGATCGATCGGACGACCCACAATCATCCCGTGATTGGATTTAAATTTTCGGCGCCGATGTCGGAACTTTATGTCTGATATCGTATGTCGAATTTTTGCGCAAGAGGGATTTCCTTCTTTAACCCCTCAAGCGCGCAGGACATTTAACTCTAATACGTCACGCAGGTCGGAAGAGATTTAGGGAAATTCGCAGTTTTCGCGCGAAATCATATGAAAATTCGTAACTTATTAGATATTTAAGGAATTTGACTGAAATTTTTTGAGGTTTTACGTAAAACTATGTATATTTACCTATGTTTTTCACACCATCTTAGTTATTATTATTCTCGTGAAATACCTCGATGAATTCTTTCACTCAATCACGGAAGCCATTTACTCAGTTTTTCTTTATTCAAAGTTTACGGAGTACTTCACATCTACTGTTTTATCTTGGATTTCAGCTTCTTCCCCGTAAGTTTTTCAGAAAAAAAACCTTCAAATAAGGATTCTTACCCCTCAGCGCCGTTCTGTGTACTGGGTACGCCGCGGAGATTGCTAGCTTTCTTTATTTTTTTGACACAGTAAATTTTCTTAAATATGGGTAACCTTCATAATTTTAAAAGAGGAATCTTTGGCCTACCTATTCAAAACTATTGCCGTGGTCTTGTTTACATTAGCTGAGACAAGGGGCGAATGAAACACAGTATCCTTCCCCGTGTATACAAGAAATGACCATAAGTACTTGCATCACAGAGCTCGAAGGTCTTGATTCCGAACTTGGAGGACTTCAGAGGGAGATAGACGGCCCTTCCACAATGTTAGGGACTCGTCTATTGAAATTTCCCGTTTCGGTAAAAAAATTCCTTGAATTTTTCGTTCAGATGTTCAGTAATCGGAAATATTTTTTGTAGCTTTGGAGGACCACGGTAATTATTCTTTTCTTCCTTATTATTGAAATGCAAAAATTTGCAAATAAGCTCAAATCGATCCCTAGTGATGACATCGCCGAAGCCTGGTGTGGATAGAACTCTTTTCGTCGAAAAATAGGAACGAAGCGTGGGCTTCTGCACAATTCCCATCAACATAAAAATTCCCAAAACAGTGTACATTTCCTCCACGGTAACTGGTTTCCACGATAAAACTCTTGATTTCATCGAAAATGTAGGCTCACTTGCTTTGATGTATTGGTCAGCATATCGGTTGGTTTCATTTACTATGGCACTAACAAATTCCTCATCGAAAAACAATTGAAAAGTACCTACAATGTCAGTCAAACCCTTAGCTGCCTTTTGAGGTCCGTAACCACCAATGAAATTCTCCTTTCGTCCTAAGTAATTCTCCGTGCCCTCCCAGAAGTAGTTTTCTACATTATCCTCCTCATGATCACTATCATTATGTGTCAGTGAATCAATTTGAGTACGTTCATCAAAATGATTCTATCACTGTCCGAACTCACGCTTTCTTCCGAATCACTTCCGAGTAGGACTTCCGTCTCCTTGTCAGCACTCGGTATTGCTTGACTATTTTCACTGGTTGAGCACATGATTACTCCTAGTATTTTGAAAATAAGTAAGCAAGTAAAGGTAAAATTTACCACAGTAAAGAAAGGCGAACGAAACCTGCCTCCGCACAGTGCAAGGTTTCACTCAGACTGATTTTTTCAGAGCGACGAGAGAACATTTTCCGCGCGGTACAAGCGCCAGCATATTTCCCACACTTTCCATATCGCAAATATCTTGGAAATACAAAAGATAAATACAAAATATGATCCTCTAGTCTGTCTCACTCTAGCTATATTCCCTCATGAAATACTAAACCAAGCACATGGCCCAGACCTCCTCCTCTCTCTCCCTCTCAAAGTGATGACACAATATAAAAATATGTCTCAAGAGCGGGATAGATGTCTGATAGCAGACAAATGGGGCCTATATCCTCTTCTTACACCTCACAGTTGCTTTCGTGCAAAGATTTCGTTGAATAGAGGCTTTTTTAGAAGCCAAAATTCCCCAATTCTCCTATCTACGTGAAAATTTAATCACAAAACTTAACGTATAATAAAAGTAAAAAGAAGGAGAGTAAAAATTACAGAATTAAGCACAATAGGAAGGCCAAAGGTTCCTCTTTTAAAATATATAAAGGTTATCCATATCTAAGAAAATTTACTGCGTCAAAAAAATAAAGAAAGCTAGCGATCTCCGCGACGTTCCCAGTACGCTAGACGACCGCATGTGGAGTTTCCGTCCGACGTTCCCAGTACGCATGACGACGCTGACGGGTTAAGAAAACTATGATATCGCGACATATTCTACCATACAATATCTAATAGAATATACGACGCAGACAAGGAGACGAAGATTAGGGAAGGAAATAGACTGTGATACATAATAGGTGGAAGGAAATTCAAGAAGAAATATATGACAGAGAAAGCGGAATAAAAAATGCGAGTAAAGGGAAGGAAAAGAGGAAACGGGACAGAAAGAGAAGAGAAAGAGTTAGCGAAGAGAAGATGAATAGAAAGAAAGGGAAAGATCTGTAACAGGCAGAGATACTAACAGGAGAGGATTAACAATTAAAAAGAAAAGGGAAAACTAGTAACGTGGACATATGAGTGGAATGGCCTCCTCTGAAGCAACTGGTGATTGTACTTTACTCGAACTCTGTGAGGAGCTACAAAACGACGAAACGCGTGAACAACGGTTGGGCCCAAAGTCGAGAACTAGGGAACGCCATTCTCACTGATTACAATCGAGTTATTATTTTTAGCAGTCACCTCCGACCGTGAAACATTTAAGCATTAATCAGGGACAGTTATTTCAAGGTTGGTCCTAAATTAGAGCTGAAATTCGGCGCAACGCCGCTGAAGACGACTATACGATAATTTCAGCCCGTCTACAATTTATGGCTACGGCCATATCATACAACTCTACACAATATTAAGACTTAAAATAATGGACCACAAATTTTATCGGGAGGATAGGATGCGAAATAGGTTCTCGAAGAATGTGCGTACTTCGAAATGCAAATTATCCAGATAAAGGAGACAAGAACAGATAGTTAGCAGGGAACACCACCAAGGAGGATACAAAAAAAAATACTAGGAGAATGTAAAAAAAATACTAGGAGAAAGTAAAAAAAAGTGTAAATAAATGAGATAATAACTTACATGTATCGGACGAGATGGACTGAGGGAAAAAAAATAACACGTTCGAGTCGAACAAAAAAAGAGACGAAATCTTTGTCCGAACGAGATGAAAATAAACGCGGAGGGGAAGGAGAGATATTAGAGGAAGGAGGAAACGGGAACAGCTGAAGTGCGAAAAGCGAGAGAGAGGTAAAGGGGAATAAGGGAGAATGGAGAGGAGCAAGGGTCGGGATAGACATTGACAGAAGCGGAAGATGGGCGAAGGGAGAGAGAGAGAGTCGATGTAGCACGGGGGGAGGGGGGAGGAGAGATCGGGGAAGGGGCGGAGAGGGGAGGGGAGGAGATGCGTAAGAGAGCGAGTTCGGAGTCTGCGTGCGGCGAGCGGTAAGGGGAGGATGTGTGGGGGGGGGGGGGGGAGGGCGATAGCGCTAGGCGGGGGAGTTCTCGGGTTGGGGAGGGGGGGAGGGAGGAGGAGCAGGGGGGAGCGTTGCTTTTTCGAGCCCATCGGAGTGAGAGAGAGAGAGAGAAGGGAGAGCTGATTTTTAGGTGGGGAGAGGGGGAGAGAGTTGGTTCGGGGATGACGCCTCCCTTTGGAGTAAGCCGGTAGTAGAGCATCACTCCCTCCCTCCGCCGGGCGAGACACATCCCTCTCTCTCTCTCTCGCTCGATTTTTTTCTCCTCCATAGTATATCTCGCGAGTGCGTTCCCAGGGCGAGAGAGGCCCCTTCGTCCTACGTCCGCCCTTCCCGCGACACTCCTTCGCCCTTCGCCGTGATTCTTCGCCTTGGGTGGCGACGCCGTTGACCGCCGGCGCGTCGGAAAACGTTCTCACTCTCTCTCTGACCCTCTCTTTCTCTCTATCTCTCTCCTCCCTCGCGTGTGTGTGTTCGCTTTCCGTGTGTGTGTACGTGTGTGTTCTCGAACCGGTCCCGGAGCTTCCGGTGATAGTAAGCGGTCGCCCCCGCCACGGTGCGCGTGGTACTATCGCCGCTGCTTAACTGTTATTTATTTATTTTTTGTTTCGCCGTCTCAATAACACCGGAGAGCTGTGCTACTAGTTTTTCCTTTCGGACCGTTCTTTAAAAAGGGGTGGGGAGGAGGCGGAGGCACTTTAGGCGTTCGGCGGGGGCAGTGTGTCGTTGTTGCTCCCGTCCGACGCCCTCGGACGTCGACTTCCGCGGAGGATATATCCCTCGCCTCCCGGAGGCTAACTGGGTGCGTGCCGTGGACATTGGAGATTACCCTTCTCCGCCTCCCCTCCGTCGTTACCGCCTCCGACGCCGCCTCCTGCGTTTTAAGCAGCCGCCGCCGCCGGCATGGGTTGCCTGCAGTCCTATTTTAGAAAGGGTTCGTATGACGTCTACGAAGGTAGCGTATCTCTCGTCCGTTTCGTACATCCAACCTTTAGGCCTCGCCCCTTTCCCTTTTTGCCCCCTCCTCCATTAGCGTTGCCCTTCACACTTCTTTATTCTTTTCATACGTTTCTCCCCCTTCCCGTTTGCTAGACTCCCCTCCTCTCCCTCGCCGCCATAGAGATGCCACCTAGTCGCGGAATTTCTCTAGTATGGCTCCCTGCCCGCGTACGCTCCTCTATTCTCCCCCTATTCTCCCCCCTATTCTCCCCTCCTATTCCCCCTATTCTTCCCCCTTCTGTTCCCCTCCTCCTTTGAATCTATTCTTCGTGAATTTGAGGGGAATGAGGAGTGCTAAACGGGCTTTTTAAAAGTTTTTTCTTTCTCGCATTATAGTATGTTCCGTTCTTTTTTCTTCTTTCTGTAATCTTATACCGATTCACCAATTCCGCGGCCTTCTTTCATAGCACCTCGCCGGCATCATTTTCCTCCGCTTTTTAGGCCTATTTTTGCTTTTTTCCTCGTAGCACACTTGTCCTCATTCTGTTCTATATTATATACAGCTGCTTGCTTATCTCTCCATAAACTCTCGTAATACCGGTGCTTCTGCGCAATAAATTCACATTCTCCTAATGCAGTGGGAGCAGTTGGGACGAGACGGTAATGTTTCTTGACTAGAATGGGAATTCGGGTCCCCGTGAGTTCCCCATACACACACACATATCCCCTCCCCCTCCCATATGCATGTATTTATCAATGGTAATTCGCCTCTCAAAGTCTTTAAAAGACGACTCCCTATCTCTGTCTTTCTCTCTATGAATGATTATCGTTCGTTTCAATGGAGTCCATAAATCGCGTTCACCTCTCTTGGTCTAGCGGTCGTCTCGCCCGACACCGCCTCAATTCCACCTCTACCAAGGGTCCCTTGGATTTCCACCTCGACGATTTGCCTCTCTCAAATGCCTCCAATCGATAACTTACATGTATTCGGCCCCCTTTTGCAATCGCGCAATTCATATTTACCTGAAATTACTTTATTCGTTTATAAGTTAGGTCACTAGAGAGACTAATATTTCCCTTTCGCAGTTTTATCTCAAAGTAGATTTTTTAAATTGTCCTGACATATTTGGTTCGATAAGACACGTTCAAGTTCCTATCACGGCCTTATTCGCGTTAAAACTAAACCCGCAACTGCTCCAAATTCCGTTTCGACAAACTTTTGAGGGAAAATGAATGATATAATAAGCTTCGCCTCATTTTCATTTGCTGCACATTTAAATACTTAGCATTTAAAAATTGCTTCGTCTTCCTATCATTCCTCCAATGACGCTTACATAGCTACGCACTTCCCCAATTCTTCCTCTGCACGTTTCCGCTCGGAAAACTCCTCACGTCCTCATTTTCCACCTTTCCCATATCTTAGGATTTAATGGAAAGTAGCCTAGTCTTTTTAACTCTTAAGGTGATAATTTCCTCATGATCTGTCTTTAACTACTCTCTATACTTGTCTATTTATCTGACATAACAAACGAAAGAATTCTGTCCATTTAAAATGTAGATTTATGTAACTTATAGGTTTGGATGCGTCTTTAAAAACTCATTCGATTTGAGAACCGAATATCTCTTGCAAATGTTTTTATTTTATTTGCAATGGCTCGAAGCATACATGTGAAATAATTCATGGTAAATCTTGTCTCAATTTAGTTCCTTGAAAGCTGTGGAATAACTTTATCTTTTCAGGAATTTCAGGAAGTAGATAAAACGAAGAGTCATATGTTTTGGAGATATTTAAATAATTTCTCGCAAGATACTTGAAGAGAAAAGGAATTTCACTTGGGGATGGCCATTAATGTTTGGCAAGGAAGTTAGCATTATATCAAATACATCAATGTATTATGAATTGTTACTATACTTAAACATATAACTATTGCATGTTCTTCGTTAATTCTTGTGTTGTCCGTATTAAGGTGTATTCGATACATCATATAATTTACTGTTCTTAAAATTCATCGAAGTTGTATCACAAAGGAATTTGTTTATCCTAATCTAGA
Source organism: Uropetala carovei (assembly GCA_036926305.1). NCBI lineage: Eukaryota > Metazoa > Arthropoda > Insecta > Odonata > Petaluridae > Uropetala > Uropetala carovei. The sequence goes on along the minus strand of JAXCHB010000150.1, from coordinate 3,019,485 downwards.
ATGTTTAGTTTAATTAGTGATTCATAATCGTATTATCGATCTTGCCTAGAGGAAGGAATTAAATAACTAATTTAGATAGCTTTAGGGATCATTAAAAAATGTTTATGGTCATATGCGCTATCTAAATTACCAATTTATCAAATAACGTTTAATTTTGAAGTTTATATATATATATATATATATATATATATATATATATATATATATATATATATATATATATATATCAATTAGCAGTACTAAATTTATCATGGTAATGAATTTGAAACTAAGGAACGTTTTCCAAATCAAATTCAAAGTGCGATGATATTAACATTAATTTTGTTATTATTCACTACCAATGAAATTTCAAGTTAAAGATTATTAAATATCACTGTCAAAGTCAAATGTATTCAAGAATCGTTGTGGATTTAATTTTCGAAATAACATAAAAAATAAACAGCGGTCGTTGTTTACTCCAAAATCCGGTCCTTTTTATCACAGAGAATGAGAGAGAGCACGTTATTCATAAATCCCTCGATTATGTTTTTTTTTAATTCTCCTCTCTCCCTTTCCGCTCCAATAAACTCGCGAGGAACGAAAAACAAGAGCATCGCGGAGAGCGCACACAGTGGACCGCATTCACAAGAACCGCTGTCGATAATCTCGAAGGAACCGTCGCGTCGGTCGCGGTCCTAGGCGACGGGGTCACTAAGGGGTCACTCGCTCGAGACGGCCTTAATTAGACGATAGGGTGAGAAGATGGAGAGGAAAAGGGGGAGGTAGAGAGAGAGGGGGGAAGGAAGGGGGGGGGGGGGGGGGAGAGGACGAAGGAGATAACGAGAGGGAAGAATTGAGGGAAGGGAGGGAAGCAATGTTCCTCGCGTTGGTCGATGCTACTCTGGAGGCGAACGTAAGGCTCGGGTTTACGCACTGTTTACCGAGGAGGGAGACATAGGGAGGGAGGGGGAGATGGAGTGAGTGAAGGGGAGATAGACAGAGAGGGGAGGGAGGAATAGAGAGGGGAAAGGGAGATAGAGAGGGGAGGGAGAAGTAGGGAGGGAGGGGGAGATAGAGAGAGGTGGGTTACCGAGGGGGTGGGGGGGGGGGTCGGAGAAGGAAGGGGGAAGGAGCGGAGGAGGTGGTTGGAGGAGAGAGAGAGAGGGAAAGAGTAGGGCGAACTAAGAGACGAGTTTATCGGTACGTGGCCCATGAGACTCCCACTCCATTATCTCTCTCTCTCTCTCTCTCTCTCCCACTCCTCTCAGCTCCACTCGTTGTCCTACGGTAGCAACCGTTTTCACTCTTACCGTCGCCCGAGCGATGGGAATCTCTCCACTTCCTCTCTCTTCACAATTTCCCCTCTCATATTCCATATAGCACCTCCATTTCTCTCCTCCCTCTCTCTCTCTCTCTCTCTGTCGTATTACACTGTAGACGTACATACAGTACTATCTGCAAACGGACACCAAGGTCGCAGTTTCGAATATTGTCGAGAGATGTTCGCCCCTACCGCTCTCGGTTGGATGAAATAATGAACGTGATACTATAAATATCACCTCTGAAAATATAAGAATTATTATTGAAATTATTACAACGATACGAATTTAATAAGGGATGGATTCTTTCATTTGAAGTAAGCCCTTTAAACCATCAATCCATTCTCCTACTCTCCATTAAAAACCCATTTTAAAAGACATCTATCCAAAAATGAACTAAAGATTTCGTCTTCTGACTCGTTGCCATTGAAACCGATAAATTTAACGGGGTGCGCATTTCGACTGCAAAGTGACCGTCATCGACGGCAGTTTCCCCATCGATGATCCAACGTGATTCATAAATAAATCGTTCGTAGTGATGGAAACGAAGGAAATCCTATTGGAACATACCGAGTATCCCACTTATAAATCGATTTGCAGTTCAATTCGCCGCATTTTGAATCCAAACTCTCTTTTTATTCGGCGCCATGTGTGCCCTTATAACCACTCCACTTTGCCAAATAAAAATCTCTGAAAGAATGCGTTATGTGGTTCTTCTTCCGGAACGTGCAATTTCTTTCTAAATTCACGTTAAAAATTCTGTCTTCTTCGTGGATTCGGAATTAAATAAAGAGAATCAACGAGATCTCTCGGAACGAAAAATAAAAACGAGAGAATCGTCTTTGTTTTCTCATTCGTATTCTTTAACGTGGTGCTGTATGCGAGCGCGCTTATTTGAATGGTTATTCAGCGAGGAAACGGTCTTTTGGAGCAAATACCAGCTTATGTACATTTCTTTTTCAATTTTGTTTGGTCTCTCTTATTTTTAAACCAAATTAAAAGCCCACTAAAATGAGTGGAAATGATTAAACAAAGTTATTTGGATTTATAGAATTTATTATCACAGTTATAACATTTATTACCACGATGTTATTTTCTTATCACTTCATTATTGCAATAGTTCTCTTAAAACAACATCTCTTGTAAATACTCTTTTTTACTTACTCATATACGAAGTATATTGAGAAAGTATTGTTATTGCGAAAAATTCGACCTCGAGATTCTGATGGAAATATACGTTTTAGGTGTACTTGAGTTCGAAAAGGTGGTTTTCGCAATGTCTTCTGTCTGTCTGTTCTTCGCTCTAGAGCCTAAACGGTAGAGCGAAAATGAATGAAATCTCATACTTACCTATCTATCTATCTATCTATCTATCTATCTATAGTTCACCCTGCAAGCCACCGCAATGGTGTGTGGCAGGGGGTGCAATAGCACCAAGGTAAAGCGCATAATAATGTATAGTATCACTCTACGTCGGCTGATTTCTTTTCGTAACTTCTGTTCTGCTCAGCTATCGTTCTAGGGAAAAACGAACCTTTATACCTCTCAGTCCTACAGGTTATCTCTCTTATTTTACGAGGATGGTCCGTTCTACCAATATAAGTTGGCGCTCTTATTATTTCTTCGACATCGCTGGAGAATATATGCGTTCTAAATCTTTCGAGAAGTTTTAACCTAGAGCGTGATCGGCGCTCAGCTAGTGATTCCCATCCTAATTGTAAGTCCTGTATCAAGGCTGTAACACTATTGTTTCTATCGTAACAATTTTTGACGAATCTAGCGGCTTTTCGCTGCACTCTTTCTAACTCTGAGATTGATCCTTTCACGTACGGATCCCATATGCTCGACAATTAGGCATTTTATCATACACAGGAGAAGCTATGAAGAAATGGTTGACATTGATCAATAATTAACGGAAGTTTATTCTACGCATTTTTAACAGCAACTTGATTTTCTCAAAAATGGCTTTAACGATTTTGATCAAATACCAAATAGTTCATATTTCTCAAAAAATGAATATAAGGCTAGTTTATTCTAGGCAACTTTAACAATAATTTGATTTTCTCAAAAACGGCTCCAAAGATTTTCATAAAATTTCGTACAGTTACTTGAGTTTACGTCTTCAATAATACTACATACATCATATTTCTCAAAAAATGAATATAAGGCTAGTTTATTCTTGGACAACTTTAACAATAATTGGATTTTCTGAAAGCCAGCTCATACGATTTTCATCAAATTTCGTACTGTATTTAAGTTGATGTTTATAACGATTCTACGTGGTTCATATTTTTCAAAAGGTAAATAAAAGTCACATAAGTATATGAGAAATTTTGTACAATGAATGATGTACCGATTTAAAAAAATCGTATTCGGTTAGGTCAAAGAAGGGGCTATGTAGCCTCAAATTTGCCATTCAAAGTGTGAAATAAATAAACAAACTATTCCCGATCTATCTTTCGAGAACGTTTCTTCTCGCAATTATCGCATAATTATTACGAAATAAGTTCTTCCGGCCATTGCGTTGTTGTTGTACATATCCACCCATCCTGAATATAATCTTCAACCATGACTTCCGATTTCAATATACTTTTTATAGCGAATTTTTTTCGGGCACATAATTAAATCTTTAAATCGGCGCAGAGGCGTATCTCCATTCCTTTGTTTACCCTGGAGTCGAAAAGACCGAATTTAAGTACGAACGACGCGAATTTCAACACTGCAATGGTAACAGAATTAGACTGCGCGGCGTTGGCATTGGAATTCTATAATAATGAAGAACTAGAGACAACATATTCAAAGATACAAGCCTCTCGTTAAAAAAATTCTCTCATAATAGAAAGCGGCGTCGCTCGGAAGCACGCATCGAAGGTTATCATTTCGCACAACGATAGAGAGCGAGAGAAGATTCCGACGATGAGCAGCACACGCGCCATAGGCGAAAATTTCGAACGCTTCACATGAAAAATAAGAACACCTCGTTCTTTCTTTCACGATTTTCTCCTTCTTCTGTTTGCTTTCGCCTGCGTTCGATCGGAGATATCCGACATATATGTCCGACATTTCCGGTCCAAATATCCCCACGTGCGGAGCGCCACACATCACTGGTTTCCGTTCCTCTTCCTATCTCTCTCCCCGACTCTCTCTCTCCCCCTCTCCAACTCCCTCTCTCTCTCTCCAACTCCCTCTCTCCTCCTCAACCTCCTTCTGTCGCACTATCTAGAATTTGTTCGGATTCCGTTTTCCTCCTTATCTGGGCTAGCAGGAAGCGTCCCAATCTCATGGCGGTGACAGGTTCGAGCGACGCCATTCCGATATGATCTCGGATATCAATACAGGTCTCCATTAATATTCCGAGCCGACGTCCAATAGTCTATTCTCGAGAGTGTTAAAGAATGTTTGGTGGTAAATTAAAAGGGTGACTCGATGGACAGTCCACGAATACGAATGTAATAAATTGATGTGTCCAACACATGACTTTCTCCATACGTAAGTTGCCAACTAAAATCAAATAAATACGGCGATAGGAATAGTTCAACTTACACGCTTCAACGCTAGCGATTCAATTGTTTTGTAAATTCACATTTGTCTTCACTACCACGAGCGCGAGTTGCCCACTAACCGTCAATTTCGAAGAAAATTTTATTTCTCTTGAAATATTCCTCATATGAAAGCTTATCTCAAACGAGAGTTGTACAGAAAAGAACACCTACAACTTTTATGTATATATATGTTAACAAAAGTTCAGTTATAGGCGAAATATTAAAAAAATCTGATGTGGCCAACACATGACTTTCTCCATATTTGGGGTATAGATATTTAAATTATTATGAATAGCATTATAAAGAAAAATTATTATTTCGTATCCTAAAGGAATACAGTCGTCCTTATTGCCGTAAATTACGTATATTTTGAATATGTTTACAGAATTCACTGTTAAATGGTTGTGGCGCTCTATACTGGTATTAAGAAAAAGCAAAATATCTCCGAAATGGATGGTTCTACGAAAATTTGTTTCAAACAAATGTTGGAAGAAATATTATTCTCTACAACTTTGGTCCTTACGAAAATTACCAATAATGACGTTTTTAAGGAGATATTTGACGGAAACCGAAAAAACCGATTATTTATAAATAATTCCTAAACAACAACTGCTATGGAAAATTATTTGAAACAAAAGACGTAGGAAATTATATTTTCTATATTTTTTGTAATGGTCAATGTATACAATAATGATGTATTATCGGAGAAATATCGCAAAAACCGAATCGGGTTTAGAATAAACCTCGACTTTCGTTTAACCGTTATTGTCCAAAAACTAATCGGTTCTCTGTGCTCGTGCTCAAGTGTTATATATGAAGTTTGGTAACGATATGACAAGTACTTTTTGAGTTAGAGCGCCCACAATCACATACACACGCGCGCACTCACGCACGCGCACACACACACATCATTCCGAAAATAGTCTAAAAGTGTTCTAGGGACCTCAAAACGTGTATTTCCGTTGAAATCCCTAAGTCGATTTTTTCCGTGGTCAAAATACTTTCCCCATACTATGTATGCTACTTCCGTCTGACCGATTGTTATCAAAATCTTTTCAAATCTTAAGAATATATATAAAATCACAAATATAGAACTTCCTGCTGATCTGATGAATAGTTTTTGAGTTAAAGCGCCCACAAAAGTTATGGCACACATACGGACATACAGACACCCAGACATTATCGAGAAAACGGTAAAAACGTGTTCAGGGGATCTGAAAACAAGTATTTCCTTTGAAATCTTGAATTCGAATTTTTTCATAAAAACCATACTTCCTCTATACTACGTATGTGGGGAAAGTAAATATGCAAGCTGGATTAATTGTTTAATGACTACGCGATAATAATGGACTTTAAATATATGCTTACTAGCAAAATTCCCCGGCGTTGCTCGGTATTGCATACGTGAGATCAGTTCCTGTTTTAAAGCATTGATCTTTTGGGCATGGTATTTAGCATTTTCCATTGCTACAAACCTATAAAAATACATTTTTTCATTAATAAAAACTAAATTTTACGCCAAGTCAGCTTAGATTTGAATTCTGTCTTTAAAAAGTAGAAAGTTGATTTTTTCAATTTAATACGTTTTTGTCGCGAGTTCGTGTCTTCATTTTAAGTAATTTAAATTTGCAAAAGAATAAAAGCCTGCGTGTTAAGCAATTGATTTGTACGTGTTATCATATGAAAAACTGTCAGTCCTCTATATTGGCAGCATTGAAAAATTCCGGTTGACAAAACCATGACCATTCACTGAGTTAAGATTTAAGTAAGAACCGTAGCAAATTGATGGATTATAATCTCAAAGGGAAGGGAGATCTTTTGGAAAATCGCCGCCCTGGCTTATTTCTAGAGATTTCTTCGGCCCATTAAATGTCCGCATCATCTTTTTCTCCCATTTAACATAGTCTGCCGTGCAGATGTGACTAATTCACTATTTCCAAGCGGTTTACTCATTCTGGAGAGAGGGATGGACTTAATCCCACGGCAATGCGTTTGCATATGTTTTCCCCTCATACAACGCCGCTCTCGGGGAATCCCAAGAGATCACCGGGTGCTCCACTGAATCTACGAGTTAATTTTAAGATTTACCGCGCTCGCGGACGTATATATACAAGTTAGGAAAGTGTACAACGTATCACAAATAGGTACGTTTCCTGCAATGGAGTATTAGAAAGAAATTATATACCTGTACGTAAGGGAAATAGCGTTTTAAAGTTCTTTTCTTCATCATAAATAATCCATTTTCTTCCTATTTAAAAATAGTGCATGCACACGTAAGTAAATTAAACGTTTGTTTGTGAGATTGTTTATGTTAGCAACAATGACGAAGTAACCATGCAAGAAATTTTCTGTTCAACTCGATTTAAGACATTCTTGTTCGATTTTCTAGACAACGGAAACTCCTACGATAAAAATGTATAGGAACAGAAATACTCTTCTTTACTAGTTCTCCAACTTTTATTTGAAAAATATTTTGATAAAAGCAATACTTTACGAGATATGACGAAAATTTACTTTTTTGTCACCAGTAAAGTGGTACTCCTGATTGGAGTACGTTTCATTTGTGCGATTTTCTTATTATATTTGATTGAAAGTCCTTAATATCAAATTTGATGAAAATCAGTTGGGTAGAAGCCGAGAACGAACATGCGGACGGACGGCCGGACGGACGGACGGACGGACCCAGACGGACCGACCGACGATAATAGGCGCTCAAGCTGGAAGCGAAACGCGCCTATTAATGACCCAGCCGATCCAGCATATGCTTAAGTCGGTGGCTTTAGTAGACAATGTGCGCGTCATTAATTGGCGACCAGTGTTAGGGATGAATAATGGACGTCACTTCCACCAAAACTCAACAATTATTAACGGCATTATCCTAATGAATGTAACTCTTAATCGGTCAGCAATTAAAATAGTGATAAAACTTCTTTGCAGAGATGAATTATTAAATTATAGAGTACCTACCATACGCTGACATGTTTTGGCATTTGCGTGTAAAGTCTTCATAATGTGTACTATATTTTGGCAGACTTTGACAAAGAGAAAGTGAAGTCCTGTGTAATGCTTTTTAATGCAACATATCTCGCAGGATATTTACGGGACAATATTATTTTCGAAAATGCACCGTTTATCCTAAGCTCATTTTTAGGCGCGTTTCGCTTCCAGCGTGAGCGCCTATTAGCGTCGGTCTGTCCGACTGTCTGTCTGCCAGTCCATCCGTCCGTCCGTCCGCATGTTCGTTCTCGGCTTCTACCAAACGGATTTTCATCAAATTTGATATTAAGGACTTTCAATCAAATATAATAAGAAAATCGCACAAATGAATCACGTACGTCAATCAGGGGAGTTCCACTTTTCTGGTGAAAAAATGAACTTTCCGTCATATCTCCTAAAATATTGGTCATATAAAAATATTTTTCATACAAAACCTGTAGAACTAGTAAAGAAGAATACTTTTCCTGTACATTTTTATCATCGGAATAGTCGTTATCAATAAAATCAAACAATAATATCTTCTTTCGAGCTGAACATTTCTTGCATGATTACTTCTTCATTGTTGCTAACATAAACAATCTCCCAAACAAACGTTTCATTTCCCTATGTGTGCATGCAATATTTTTAAACAGGAAGAAAATGGGTTATTTATGAGGAAGAAAGAACTTTCAAACGCTATTTCCCTTACGTACACGTATATAATTTATTTCAAATATCCCATTGCACGAAACGCGCCCATTTGTGATACACTGTGCACTTTCTTAACTTGTTAGAGATACTTTTCGGTTATTCCTCGGCATCTAATTCCAGAGTCACTATAATATTAGCATAACTAACTCTTATTTAGAGTAATCAATTCTAAAAATTTTGTCTCTTAAGTTTGCAGGATTATAGAGGTATTCCTCATAAAGACAGACGAATTGCCGAAAGGACAGAAAAATCGAACATATGATAGGTTTTCTAATAACCGATGGAATGAATGATTCGAAGATCCTTACGCGACAGTGGAAGACCCCTACTCAACTCCCGGTCATAGCAGATATTTTCACCTGTTTCCACATTTCCCAGATTTTTTAAAAGAAAAAATGTGCTAAAAATAAATGTGAACTAATTATTATAACACAAGCTTAAATATAACAATAGTTTAATGAAAAGAAAAATATTTTAACTCGAGGAAAAGATAATCAGGCTTAGAGATCGCCATGACAATTTTCAATCCGCCTTATATTCGACCGATGGTATGTGCTTTTAGAAGAGTTCCATAATAAAAGCAAGCGCATTGTTTGAAATGTGATTCGAAGCGAGAGGTAGGAACACGCGCCAACGCCGAACAAAAGCGGAAGTAACGATCTTCTCTTTCACGAGGTGGGCGTGGTGTTCGAACACCCCCTTCCCTCAAGCACCGCCGTCTGCGGCATCCCACCAACCCAACCTACCACGTCGCGCTGTTTTAATTTATCTACGGCGGGACCCTATGGCGCTCGGATTCGATTCGAAATTTCGGCCATTAGCGTCTAACTGAGAGACCAATGGCCGAGCCAGCAATTATAATTTTCGCGTTTCGGTTGTTTAATCTCTTTATCGGAAAGAGTTTTACAAACACAGCGGCAGTTTTCTCTTGATCTGACGCGGATTATGGTTCCACCAAGTGTTAATCGATGCTCCGGAATTCTTTGAGAATTACCTCCGATAAGCCGTCCTATCGAGATATCTAAATATTGCGTTTATCGATCAGCGTTGGCAAACTTTATTGCAGAGTTATCGAACTTTCTTTTGTTATCTCTTCTAAATTAGTTTGGAGCACCGTTGGATGTCCGATGCCTAAGGCATGATGGGAAAGGAGACGATAGGGAGAAAGAGGGGGGGGGGGGGGGGGACGCGGTTTCCAAGTCAACGCTTTCCTGCTTGGTAGGTCGATTCTACGGTGTCGAGAGGACAATGGCGCCTCCTACAGCGGCCGAAGTTTTAATTGAAATCCGCTCTCTAATTGGATTTCGCGGAAAACGCTACAACCCTCTCTACTTTTTACGCATCTGTCGCTCAATCAACAATTGGCTTCGTAAGGATTGCTCATTGGGAAAATATTTTACTACTCTTCTACAAACCGAATTAGCGAGTTTAAAAAAATTCTAGGAATGATTGCATTCGATTCGATGCAAAAAATCAAAGCATTGACGAGGGCAGCTATTTTTTAAAATAAAAAGGTACTCAAATATTGATGATTTTTTCTTTAGTTAAAAATGAAAATTGTATTCTAAACATCGGGTAAATTTAAAGTATTCCCGAGAAAATGATTTTATCAGTTGTAAACGCGTTCCTTTTGTAATTATCTAAAAATTAGTTTGACGGAAAAAGCATTGATGTATTGAATTTTATTCCGGGAATTCAGACATCAAATTTGATATGGCATTCCATATACGTAACCTTTATTTTCCGTTGATTTTGAGTTCAGGTTGAAAATAAAATGAAACAACTGATATAAGTAGAACTAAGGCTTGAATTGATTACTTTAATATTTATTTAATGGATAAGCAATTGGGCATCTTTAGTATACCACAGGAATTCACAAGAAAATAAAAAAACAGTAAAATAGTTTATCCACTCATGTATGCAATCTTTTCATATATAGTTTAAAACGATAAGTACAAAAACAGCTAATTTTAGTATTACGATAAAAAGCATATTAAATCAAATTGAGTAGGGGCTGCGCCCCTGGCGCCTCGCTTCGCGAAGCGTTTTAGCCCGCGAATTTTATAATTTCGGATTTTTTTGTTCGGCGTTTCTAAAAACCTACAATTTTGCCAAATTTTAAGTTTGTAGCACTTCATAAAGTGCCTTATAATGTTTATCCTCGTGTGGGGCAAAAATGGGGCAAACAGTCCCTAAAATTTGGAATTTTTACAATTTCGGACTTTTTTCCTTCGGTTTTTACTAATAACCTATAATCCTGCAAAGTAATCGCTACGTTAGGGGGAATTACCTGTACTCTACATGCACGCCCTCAACCGGAAGCTTAGAAAACGAACTCCACCTGGCAAAAAGCGTCACCTCACCTAGTCTATAATATTATATATATAATTATTAATTCAAATTGCATCTGTGTCTGTATTATTCCGGAAGCGTCTGTATTACAAAAAACTGTCAGAAATGATAATTTTCACAGTTTTCCTTTACACAAACACTTTAATTTTATTTATCTCCGAAAACAGCTTTTATTATTCCAACTCAGATGCGATATAAATGAATGAAGTGACAGTTACTGCTTATTAATATTTCTTATTGTTAAAAAGTTGAGGCTGTTCAAAACCAATATTCTGAATTACAGTATTAATGGAGTATTATGCATATGAAATTTCTGGTATGTCTTTGAAGTAATTCCAATACTTTTAGTATTTTGAAGAAAAAGGTATCTCGAAAAAAAGAACTTTTCACTAACTATATGGAAATGTGTTCACCGCCGTACTTCTTCAATTAAAGAGAGACTTTTGGTAGTAAATCGATTTAATTGCTTGGAACGAGAATCGATTAATTATAAAATTAACATTTGATTGGCTCATAAGAATCATAAGTAACTGAATGTTAATGAAGCGCGTGAATGAAATTATCGAAAGAATTCGACTCGAGATTAATATCTGCTCTCGAATTCGATATTTTATGTTTTCATTTTATGATAATAAGTAACATTATTTTCTTTCTCGCAAAATATTTTGCTGATGAGGCTAAACCGAGTGCGGCGAATTTGGTTTGAATGTCGTGGAGAATACTGCCAGCGGGTAGTTGTTTCCTAGGGAAACATATTTATCCCTTCCCCCTCCCCTCCTCCTCTCTTCCCCCTCCCCTCCTCCTCTCTTCCCCCTCCCCTCTTCCTCTCTTCCCCCTCCCCTCTTCCTCTCTTCCCCCTCTCCTCCTCCTCTCTTCCCCTCCCCTCCTCCTCTCTTCCCCTCCCCTCCTCCTCTCTTCCCCCTCCCCTCCCTCTCTTCCCCCTTCTCTCCTCCTCTCTTCCCCCTCTCTTCCCCCTCTCTTCCCCCTCCCCTCCTCCTCTCTTCCCCCTCCCCTCCTCCTCTCTTCCCCCTCCCATACTCCTCCCTTTCCCCTCCCAATCGCTTCGCCTCTCCTCGCCTTTGCAATGTTTGGAAGCGAGACTAGGACCGTAAGAACACAAATACCGAGTTGAATCGAAATGTGTTTAATAATTAACTCCTGTTTGCTATTCTAAATGAAAGTCAAAAAAACGGCCTAGATCCGTTTAAATAAGACATGGGCTCTTTCATATTAGTTGTTCAAAGGGAGATTAATATTCGCAGGTGTACTCGAAATTGGAATAATAAATCCACCGATGATGCTGCTCCCAGGACAATGGATTCCGACTAACTCAATTTTTCATAAAATCATGAAGCGAGTTGTTATTTTTCCTTTTTCCCGGAAAACGTTTAATTCGATTCATTCCTTCTTGAAATATGAATTTACCCTTATTTAATTAGAATCCAATTTAGATCCTGGCAACTGAATGAAAATATTAAAAATTCATTCCTACAAGTTTTCTTCCGCTAGAAAGAAACAATTTTTGTAACTTTGCTTTAATGGCTCGAGTGTTTAAATAATTTTCAAACGCTTTACGTAAATTCCCGAAGGTAGTATAAAAGATAGAAATATGAAACTTTGAGTAAGTTTCCACATTTGTCATATTATCTTGAAAACTTTTGAAATCTTTTCCGAGGCGAATAGAGATTCGTAAAAAATTTCATTACGAAATTTATTGCGTTCTAAATTTAAATGCCATTTTAGTGGTATTAATTAACTCTCTCATTTCAACACTAAGTTAACCTTCACCTGGTACATCTACATCTACATGATACCACGTTAGTCACATTATTGGTGGATGGCAGGCGGTGCAGTGCACTAAAAGTCTCTAGGTTTTCTACCTTACATTTTCCTATTATTTTCCCTTATTGTCCTTGGGAAAAACGATCCTCTGTATCGCTCCGTCCTATAATCTATCTTACGGATCTTATCTTCGCTGTCCTGTCTTCCGATATATGTTGGACTTATGATAAGATCGACTATCTCATCCGCCAATCCCTCAGACATATATTTTTCTAGCAGATTAAATCTAGTCTGCAATCTACGTTCCTCTAATGAGGACCATTTCAGATTTTCTATTAATTACCTTACGCTTTCTTTGCTATCGTAATTTCTCTTTACGAATCTATCTGCCCTGCGTTGCGCCTTTTCTTTCTCATTAGTGAGTCCCTTTTCTTAAGGATCCCATATAGTTTAAGCATACTATTGGACCTGCGGTGGAACCAAGGATACAACACATAATTCCTTCAAATTTTCGAGTGAAATTTTACCGAAAAATTTGTAACCCAAGAAGAGAATATAAATTATGAAAACATTCCCAAATTACGATTAATTTTACGAGAAAAGAAGGAAGGAATTCTTCCTCAAATATTTCTCAAAATTTCCAAGAAAGCTTCGCCCTTTGTTTCAAAATAAGACTAATATAAAACATTTATAACCTTAGTTGATGGGAAAATATGATATGCAAATTGAAACTCGTTCATATCTGTCGAAATATAAGAAAACTTAAATGCCACTATAACATCAAAGAGAAATGTTATCCACTAGCTGCAGAAATGTTAACCTCTTAACGCCTGTAAGGATTTCCTTGGTAACCAAAACTTTGGTTTACACTTTATCTAATAGGACTAATGTGGGACTATTGCAATGTTTCCTTTTTTAAAAATCTTTTATCCTGGCGTCTCAATAATGGCAGGAAAACGCTTCCCTTCCAATAAATAAGGTATTCTATTTCAATTCAAATAACCTTTATTTCTTTTTAATAACGTACATATCATTTCTTCTTGCTAAGTTACCATTTGCTAGCCTATTAGGCTATTTCATTGAGTTACTGATATCTTAGTTTAACACTTTCCTTCATGAATTCTTGATTTTAAAAAAATATATGGAGGAAAATATTTCTTTTGGTTTCTCTATTCTATTAAGTTTTCATGAATCTTTTTAAACATTCATATTTAATGATAGCGGCCCAGAGGTCTGTTTAGATATCGTTCAGACGCCTACGCAGTCAGTCTTCTCTGTGGAGTCCTGTGTTTTATAATAAAGGTCGCGACTTTTCCTTTGAGAAACGCTTTCTCTCTAATTGAGTGCAAATACGGAAACTTTGGACCGTGAAATCCGACGCACCCGTTTTGAGAGCGCGAGTCCCTTCTACAGAAGAGCACGTCCTCTTGGGAGACGTAATAAATAAAAAATCTGATGTGGCCAACACATGACATTCTCCATATTTAGGGTATAGTTATTTAAATTATTATGAATAGCATTATAAGGAAAAATTATTATTTCCTATCGTAAAAGAATACAGTCGTCCTTATTGCCGTAAATTACGTATATTTTGAATATGTTTACAGCATTCACCGCTACATGGTTGTGGCGCTCTATACTGGTATTAAGAAAAAGCAAAATATCTCCGAAATGGATGGTTCTAGGAAGATTTGTTTCAAACAAAACTTGGAAGAAATATTATTCTCTACAACTTTGGTCCTAATTATATACCGGTTCTTGAATCCATATTCTTAAACGTTCGAGTGATATTCGACCACGCTCTGGTAGTATTATAGGAAGAAAATATCTGATGTGGCCAACACATGACTTTCTCCATATTTGGGGTATACTTATTTAAATTATTAATACTTTTGTGTGTTTTGTCATCATATTGGAAATAAACATATATTATATTATATATTAAATTTAAAAAAATAAAAAATGAGGCAAAATTATTATTTCGTATCGTAAAAGAATACAGTCGTCCTTATTGCCGTAAATTAGGTATATTTTGAATATGTTTACAGCATTCACCGCTACATGGTTGTGGCGCTCTATACTGGTATTAAGAAAAAGCAAAATATCTCCGAAATGGATGGTTCTAGGAAAATTTGTTTCAAACAAAACTTGGAAGAAATATTATTCTCTACAACTTTGGTCCTTACGAAGATGACCAATTACGACGTTTTTAAGAAGATATTTGACGAAAACCGGAAAAACCGATTATTTTTTATAAATAATTCCTAAACAATAACTGCTATGGAAATTTGTTTCAAATGAAAGTTGTAGGAAATTACATTATTTATAACCTTTGTATAGAATTGTATATATAATAATGATGTTTTAACGGAGAAATATCGCAAAAACCGAATCGGGTTTCCAATAAACCTCGACTTCCGTTTAACCGTTATTGTCCTAAAACTAATCAGTTCTTTGTGCTCATGCTAAAGTGTTATATATGAAGTTTGGTAACGATATGGCACGTACTTTTGAGTTAGAGCGCCCATAATCACATACACACGCACGCACACAAACAAACATCATTCCGAAAATAGTCTAAACGTGTTCTAGGGACCTTAAAACGTGTATTTCCGTTGAAATCTCGAAGTCGATTTTTTTCATGAACGCAATACTTTCCCATTACTACGCATGGAGAAAGTAAAAAGTCAGGCCATTGGGGCCAGATGGCTTCCATTCATCTCCGTTTAGTTAAATAACGTCCCGTGTCGACGAGGGCGCACTCGCACACACTGCACGCCTACTTTCGCTTCACTAGACAAAAGAGACTTTCTCTCTCTCTCTCTATCGCCCGTCCTCTCTCTCTCTTTCAATTGAAGTCGTAATGCGCGTTCCTTCCGGCCAATATGATTAGATCGCAGTTATAATGGTTCGATAGAGTGTTGCACATCAGACAGTTGATCTCTCTCTCTCTCTCTCTCTCTCTCTCTATATATATATATATATATATATATATATATCATCATCATCATCAGCCTTTTTCAGTCCACTGACGGATGAAGGCCTCCCCCAGACTCTTCCAGTTTTCCCTGTCAACTGCCTCCCTCCTCCAAGTTTGCCCCAAGAACTTAACAAGCTCTCTGTCCCACCTGTCTTTCGGTCTTCTTTTCGGTCTCTTGATGTTTCTTGGGATCCATTCGATGACACTGGACGTCCAACGCTGGTCATTTCTTCTAGCAATGTGGCCCGCCCACTGCCATTTTAACACCTTCACTCTTCTAATCACGTCACAGACTCCCGTCTTCTTTCTTACCCAGTCGTTCCTCTTGCGGTCTCTTCGGGTGATCCCTAACATGCATCTCTCCATGCTCCTCCGTGTTGTTTGCAGGCGTTGTATCATTCTGGCATTCATGGTCCATGTTTCACAACCATATGTCAGAACAGGCAGAACACATTGGTCACACAGTCTCCTTTTTAGGAAGACTGGAATATTTGATTTAAAGATGTTCGCATTCTTGCCAAAAGCACTCCATGCCATCTTCATTCTCCGGTTGATTTCTCCAAGAAGCGAACCATCAGTAGTGATGAGCTGACCTAAGTAAACATAGCTGGTTACTTCTCCGAGTTCTGCTCCGTTGATATGTATCTTCTCAGAATTTGTGAAGGAGTTGTACATAACCTTTGTTTTATTAAGATTCATCTGAAGTCCAGCTTCTCGGCTTGCTTGCTCAAGCTCTTCAGTTCTTCTACGGAGCTCTTCTGGGCTCCCTGCGAACAGTATGATATCATCTGCAAAGCGCAGGTGACTCAGATATTCTCCATTTACCTTTATGCCTTTTTCCTCCCAGTCTAGCGTTTTGAATACTTCCTCTAGAGCTGCTGTAAATAACTTAGGGGACATAGTATCTCTTTGTCTCACTCCCTTTTCGGCCTTAAAGGCACTCATCTCTTCATGCAGCTGGACAGATGTTGTCGCATTTTCGTAGATATTCTTGATCAAGGTTATGTACGTTTCTTCTACTCCTTGTTTCTTTAGTGCACGTAACACCGACGAAGTTCGGACAGAGTCGAATGCTTTCTCGTAGTCGATAAAGCACATACATAGAGGTAATTCATACTCGTTAGTCCGACTGATTACCTCTCTCACGACTTGGATGTGGTCCATCGTGCTATACCCACTGCGAAATCCAGCTTGCTCTCTGGGTTGGGCAGAATCAAGATGGTTTTGAAGGCGCATAGTGAGTATTTTGGTGAATATTTTGTAGACTGTTGGGAGTAGGCTGATCGGTCTGTAGTTATTCAAGTCTTCTTTGGAACCTTTCTTGTGTAGAAGGATAATACATGCGTGGTTCCATGTTTCTGGTATCTTTTTCTTCCTCAGACAGGAATTAAAAATCTTAGCGAGAATTGTTTCCGTATGATTACCCATTGCTTTGAATACTTCTGCTGTGATACCATCCATTCCAGATGTTTTTCCATTCTTCATACTTCTGATTGCGTGTCTCACCTCTTCCGGAAGGATATCTGGGACCTCTTCGGTGGGCATGTTTCCATCATCATTTACTTCCTCATTTCCTAGAGGATCCTCATACAGCTTGGTGTATGTATATATATATATACATATATATATATATATATATATATATATATATTGTGTCTCTCTTGTGCTGACGAAGGGATCATCCCGAAAGCTCTAACCTCTACAAATGTGTCTCTCCAACACCCCAGCGGCTCTACTTCCGGTAAGTGTTCACTGGGTTTCCTTCAACACCTAGTTGCCCAAAATATCCTTACTTACCTTTCCTCTTCCTTAGTATTTATATATATATATAAACTTACGGAAGAGGAAAGGTAAATGAGGATATTTAGGGGAAATATGTGTTGAAGGAAACCCAGTGGGCACTTACCGGAATATAGAGAGAGTGGTCCTAATTTAAACCATTCGCCTTTTAGTAATGCATCGATGGTTTTGGAAGTTGTCTTATTAAAAAGTGAACCGAAAGTGAATCGGAAAGCGACCTTACTGAATCAGATGTACCAATTAAATCCTTTAGGAAGGTAATGGGGATGGCTCAGCAACAGTTTTGGAAATGCTTTTTGAAAAAGAATCAGATTTTTATTATTTAATGATAACTACATATTACGTTTAATTTGCTTACTTCTGCTTTTAATATGGTGATGAACGTGTTGTTTAAAAAATCCTATTGGCAGGTTATTTGACTTTGAAAGCAGTTTCGTGTACTGTGCGTGACATGATGCTACAATGATTTATTAGGATATTAAATTAACAGAAAATAACGCAATAATTGAAGTAAGAGAGATTTTCAAATTCTGAAGCAATTTTAAATTTTTTGATTTTGTGATTTTTACATTGGCTTGCAACTTTATCGTTTACATTTTATCGATCGCGATTATGGTTACTTGCGAGTGGTCTCTGTATGCCATTTTATGGGTATTAAATGGCTATATTTTAATATATTCTCATACATATTGTGGAGAAAATATATTGAAAAGTGTAAGGCCTATTAGGACACGTTATGTAATTTGGCTAAATAATTACCTACTGAATTGTTTGGAATTAAGTTGCGATTGCATCATTTGCTCCCCCAATAAAATCCATGACTGAATGGTTTAACATTCGCGACAAATAAACCAGACATTAGACTATTCGCGGGTTTTCCCCGCTGCGTCATTTCGTAAGCCGTTTATGTCGATAATTAGGCACCCGATTTGTAACTTTCGCCGTGATTTTCAAGAATGTAAACCTCCGCGAATTCTAAGGGTCCAATGTTCGTTAAGTTAAAAACACAATGACCCAAGAGCTGTGCGATCGGGCAAGCGCAGTGCTACATATACGCATTTGAGTGCGTGTATGCGTACCTACACACTCATTAGCCCTCCGCCACCTTCCCTCGTCAACTCCATCCCTCAGAATTCTCCCGTTTTATATTCTACTCGTGATTTACATGGACCCAGCAGCCAACGGAAACGACGGCTCATTCGAAAACCCCTTCCATTCCCGCTCCTCGCTCTCCTCTCCCCCCCCACCCCTCCCCTCCCTCCATCTCCCCCTCTCCGTCACCCCTCTCTTCCCCTCATACGTGCCCAACCATCTCTGCTTCTCCCCCAAAAGCCCTGAATATTTCCTCCCAATATCCTGTGTCGCTCTCCCACGCTCGCAACCCAATGCACCACGGCGGCATCGTCCGTCCCTTTGACGGGGTCCTCCTCTTTCCTCTCTCCCCCCCCCCTTTCCTCTCCCCCCCTCTCCCTTCGCCTCTCTCCCCCTTCGTTTCCAAACTCTAGAACCGCCTTTACGCATCGAATTATCCCATCGCTTTGATCCTCCCTGACTTCGCCCTCTCCCCATCCTCCTCTTTTCTCCCTGTTCTTCTCTCCCTCTCACCTTCCGTTCGCATCGCGATTCCAGCCTTTAGTCGAAAAACTTTTGCTCACTCGAATGGAGATGGAACGAGGTAACAGTTCTTTTCTCGTTACGCGGTTCCACGAATATCGCATATCTCTCGCTCCAATTTTTAAGATTTCCCTCGATGTCTGGCGTCGATGTGACCTCATCTGACGCGGTGATTTTTTCGAAAGAATTATACCACGAATGGAGAAAACTTTCCTAAAATTCATCTGCAAGGAGAGACGGATTATTTTAATGAATGTTTTGTTTCAGTTATCACGAATAAATTTTCATATATAAAAATGCAACCCGGCGAGATAGCTCTGATCCATATTAATTACCAATCATCGGAGAGGATATTTAACATAAACGCGCTGCTATTTTTAAGATGCAAGAACTATACCAAAATTTTTAGCGCGAATGTTTTTGAAACCTCAAAACAGAACCCACTCACATTTCATTGTTTAAGCCATCAATTTTTTGAATTCCATATTGAAGAGTTAAAGACAAAATTTGTAAAAACAAAAATTTATTGAAAGAAATGTTACTTATCGCTATTGAGGAATTTGTTTTATTAAACGGTACTGGTGGTGATGCGTGTGACACTGAGTTTACAGGAATTTCGGCGTATTATGCAAATTGATATAAAAGTTTTAGTGTATTATTTTATTTTTAAATAATTTGAATTCGCTTCGGCAAGGATTATGATCGCAGATTATAAATATGCGAGTTATTATTGCGGAAAATTCCATGAATTTTTTTTCTTCGGAATTGCCTGTAATCCGAAATAAATTGTAATTCACTTATTGGCCATGGGGAGGTTTTATCAAAATATATTATTTTTAGGGAATATTTTCAAATAATGGCAAGATAAATCCTTTTTAAATGTCGTGATTTTTGCATTGACAAGCGTTGTAATCACAAAATATTTTCTCCAAAATATGAAATATACTGAGTTTTTCTTTCCTTGTTGCCACTCAAAATTATAAAAGTATGGCTGATGTAAGACTTTACTTTGTTTATTACAGAAAACTAGTTTAATTTCTCATAAAAAACAGGAGATAGATTAAAGAGGAATTTTTAATAACTTTTCTCAAAATACATTACAATGTTTGAGATAGTAATTTAAATAATGAATAAAAATAATAACTGTCTGATATAATAAACGGGTTCAAATGTGATTACAGTTGGTAAAGTAACAATTATGATTTAATTTCTCATTTTTTAATATTTTAAAATTTCGTTTTGTTTTATATTCCCTGCTGATTTTTAAAAAATCAATTCGAGATTAAATTAACTGCTATACAATTAAAATTAATTTTATTGGCCTTACGTTTTTATGCCGTTTATTACTAATTCTAACACACACACGCACAAGCACACACACACACACACATTCCGACCTGAAAAAACAGCATTATTTTAGCGCTTCGAATATTATTCCAAAATCAGGTGGAAAATGTTGAAGACCAATAGGAGCGAACAGACATTCTTCTGAATGAAAACGTACGAAATTTTGTTTGAATTTTCATAGAGGCGATGATCAATTTCTTCAGGTACGTCACGCATTTATTATTTACTGGAATGAAAATGTAATATTTTACTAACGGATATGTTTGGATTGCGTTGCTCATAGAAAATACTTTAACGTAAAATTTTCGAAACGAAAAAAAGTTTTTTAAAGGTTAATTTTAAATCATTTATTTTCTTCTGATAGAGGTGCACATGGAATATTACAATGAACGTGTTTATAACAAAAATTAGCACTTTGAATTATGGGCTCCGAACACATATCCCTTCAGTTCTGAGACAGGCACTGTCTTTTACTTCTCTACTTTTTTTACTGAGGCAGGCCTTCGATTTCATTTAAAACTATCGACCACCAAAGATGCTAATTCGCCTATCTAAATTTGACGCAAAATCCAACTACTCACAAGTACCCAAAATGGCGAGATTTTCTCTTAGTTCATTCAACAAGTGAAATAACTTTAAGGTTACTTCCAGAGGAAAGCGCGTTTCCGGCGCTGAGCGGTTTCAATGTTGTTCATCCCCCTCCGGGCACCTACTCTTCCCCGGCCACATTGTTTCGCTTAAGGATCTCGCAGCAGAGAGAGAGAGAGAAGCGAGGCTTTCAAGACCAATTTTAAAACGAGAAGGATGTACACGTCAATGAGTTCTTCACTTCAAAGAATAAGGACGTCGCGTATTTACGGAATGGCTCCCTTAAAACTGCGCCAGGGTTTTTAACGATCTGTAAACAAGGTCGCTGCCAAAAGCAGCCGACGTGACCGCGTCCGACGGGCGTTCTACATATCACGCGTGCTAGACCTTGCTTCTGAGGTAGTTAATCACGTAGTTGGAAAATCGGCGAGAAGCATTGAAATTTTTAAAATAAAAAGTTTGTTCTATGATTTAAGTATTATTCATTCTTTAATTCTTTTACATTATAATTTATTTGTAACCAAAGAAAGTTTCACTTTGTATAGTGTTTTATTTCATTTATTTACTATAATATATTTTGAAGGATGTGTTTGTTGGTTTGTGTGCTTGTTCATGGAACTCCTAAACGATAAAAGCTAGAACAACCAAATTTGGTACGATTCTTCCTTACATCCTAACTTAGTGAACTGTCAATGTTTGGTCAACCGGGATTAATCAGTGCTGCCAATATAGTGGATTAGCATTTTTCCATAAGATAACACGTATGAATCCATTTCTTGACTTGCAAGGTATTCTTCCTTCAAGCATTAAAATACGTAAATATGGACCGATTTTTTTCGTTTTTGCTTTGTTCGACGAATAAAACTCTATACTACCTTATTCCTGCGAAGTTTACATGTTATATGGTCAAATTTTTCAGAAATACGCCTTTTGTTTCGAAATTTTGTGGATTTTTCGTACTCTTCCCGGGCGTTGCCAAGGCGGCCGTCATTATTAACTCCGATTCAATTAGCTTCAATGAAGCTTATAAATAGACGAAAGTTTAGCGTTATTCGATTCGCACTTTGTTTTAGCAAAGAAATGATCGATATTTATGGATAGCAACGTAAATAGAAACTGATTATTATTCAGGAAGCGTTTATAACGATTGGTGAAAGTAATTGAACCTTCTTTCGTCTATTGAATACTGGAAACTTAAATTTTTTGTAAGTAAAATCATTATATTCTACATTATAATTTATAATGTTTATTAACGTAAGTAAGCTCACGTATCTGGTGTACATTTACCAGTCAGTGTTCAGTCATGGACAACTGCACGTTTCTTTTTCAAGACATAAAAGTAAATACTTCAGCGAGGCATAATTACACAAGAAATGAAGCAGGATTTGGCGAAAGTAATATGATAGAAAATAAAATTATTGTTATATTTGAATGTCATGGTTCGGAAACGGATTGTTACAAGCAAATATGATTAACTGTTAAAAAAGCTCATTGTATTTTTGAAAAGTATCTACTATATATTTTAAAGAGTTTGTATCGTAAGTTGTGCTGCAGTAGCTTCAGTAAATCCGTTGAAATTCAAAGAGAAATTCTGCTAGTAGATTATAATTTACAAATTAAGGAGCTCGGTAATAAAGCTTGATTGGCGGATAATCCAAGTCATTGATGGAACTATAAAATAATATTACGTAGCCTTTTATTAAATAAATGTCTTTTTAATAATTTTCTAATTAAGAGTGCAAAATAAAAAATAAAATTGTAAAATGAAAATTAATTTTAAATCCTAACGAAGTAAGACATTGATGATTTTCAAATTCCGCCGCAATTCGAGAAAATAGAGAAATGAAGGTCGTTAACTATTTCTGACGAACGCACGTCGTGTGTGTGAACAGAAAAATTCGTTTAATTCCGAAGAAGCACGTTCCAAAGCAAATATGCCGCAGCACATCCATTAGTATCGTTTAGCACTCGAGGAGCAATTGTCGAAAGGTCTTCGTTAGACGTTTTCATATTCATCGAATGAAAACTCTTCTCACATTCCCAAACGAGCTTTTCCGACGTGGAACCCGTGCAAGTTTATCGAACTAGGTAATGACAACGTCATTTAATTAATTGACCGAAACGGTTTCCAATGGGAACCTACTTGGAAAAAGTTCTTTGGTGAAACATTAATTATGTTTCCCTCTGTTATTGGTGTCGATTTCCCGAAGATAATCCTTTCTGGAGAGGAGAGTTTTTTCGCTCCATTTCCCGGTTCAGAGAGACTTAGGCTTTTTCATAACGCTTTCCAGTCAAGAGTCAGAAAGCGTGGAACGCTTTGAGGGTCGTCATTTTGGTATTCGAATAACGGCGAGTTACGAATCATTTAATTAGCAACTAATCTGACGGCTATAATCATTTTGAATCACTTTAATTGTTTAGACCGACACGGATAAAGGATTGTTCTTGAAATTGGGTCTCCGATTTTAACCAGAACGATTCCTACGCCAAGCAGAACATAGCCATCTCCAAGTGGTCAGAGAAAGCGGTCACTGCATTTTTCAAATAATATATAGTGGTATTAATAGCTTAAATACAATTCAAAGTAAAGTTTCTGCTCTGCATTTTCCCTAAATATGTACTCATCAATGTGTATCTGAATATGATAGCTGACAATTTTCGCTTTTAATGCCCTGTAGTAAAAATGTCTTTGTGTCTAATTTTTCAACTCGAATACCTATTGCGTGACCAACTTTCCGATCAGTATGCTGTTGCGTAGTAATTTTATAAGTTGGCTCTCGTCCGAGATTTGAAGATTATGGTGTCAGTGCCACTAGTCTCTTTTGGCCTCGTCGGAGGAATTTATTAAAATAGCCACTGGAATTAATGTCGTTAGGGACTTCACGAAATACTCGTATATAAGCATCTCAGATAGTTCGTAATTTCTAATTGATTACTTAATTCCCCGAAAGTCGTTTATACGTCCAATAATGTAATAATTTCATTGATGAGAAAAATACCTACAGCACTGAATTTTATGTGTTTCCACTTATTTAACTAATGAAGTATTTAATCATATAATATATATGATTGCGCCTCTTTTCAGAAATTCCTTCTTCGCTTTTTTAAAGGCTTAACAGTTGAAAAAGATTTAAGAGTAACCAAGCTACTCTACCGCAATAAAAGCTTTTATTTCGAGTGAAAAATAATAAAAATTAAATTTTCTTGTATAAAATATACACATGCACATTTTAGTTGCATTTTTAGTAGGAAGAAAATTATATAGCAATATTTCCATCGTTTGTAAATATTCACAACTTGCACGATTATTCATAAATAATTATCTTTGGTTTCTCTAAACCACCTGGAAAGAAAAGTTGCAGTGGCGGAATTGTTAAAAAAAATCGTGCAATAAATATTACCCATCCGTTCAGGTCGACTTTTGACACTCTTGACTCCGATTTATAAATAGATTCTCTTTGACGGAGAACAAACAGCCTTCCGTTGTTATGGGGCGAAACGCTTGTTGTGTTCGGCGGGATATATCGAAACCCTGAATCGTCCGATCGGAAAGGCTATGGAGGTAATCGCTTTCAGATTTGGCTTTCGTCGCTTCCTCCTCCCTCCTACACATGCTGTCTAGCGGCCTCACTCCCTCCCTCCTCCTATCCCTTCCCTCCCTCCTCCTCCTCCCTCTCAAAACCAGATACAGGGCTCGAAGGCAATCTCATCACCTTCCCTTGCGGCATTTGTCCCGAGGATAAAAGCCTCTTCTTGCCGCGAAAGAACGTAAACGTTTCGGACGAAAAACCGATAAAACGATATTTCCATCTCAAAAAATCACGTCAACTGACGTCTTGGCGTTTTTCTTGACGCGATTTGGAAAGGAGACGTCTTCTCTCGTTTAGTTTATTTTTAGCACGTGATTTCCTGCGAGATATATAGTTCAGGTGACGCCATATCTTCCACTTCGCCAAGGAAAGGAAGAAAGATAGGGGGAGGGGAGGACTTCCGTTTCTGGAGGGTCGAGAACTTACTGAGAAAAAACGTATTTTAAGAGCAAGACTTACATATAAATTACGAGATGTCTCCTATACGAGGATTTTTCAAGCGTTTTGTTACGGGATATTGCGGAATAAAGTCAACGAACCTTGCGACGCTCTTAATGAAAACATGGTTACCCTATCTACATGTTTTATAAATTCGTAATAATGCACAATTTGCTTACAAGCAATAAATGAATGCCAATGTTATTTAAGAAGGATTTCGCAGTAAATACAAAAAAGGCACCCTGATTATTATATTGCATCGCCCAGTGCTGTAAAAGAAGCAGTTTCATAGGACACACTTTGCTTAGCAAATTCTCGATAGAATGGAAGTTTTTGTCTGACTAGAAATACTTCTTCAGCATTATTGTCGAAAAATCTTTGTCGCTACTTTGAATTTTTCGTAAGTTCTCAGAAAATCTTGAAAATAGAATCCACAATAAGGAATTCAAATTGGCGAGAATAGCGATTTAAAAAAATGATAATGTTAAGTCAAAGTCCTTTACCTCGGACTGTAAAGCGAAAAAAAAATCCGATTCGAGTTGCGAAAATGTTAACTCCGGTTAACTCGTTTCACTTATCATAATAGTACGACTGCATGTTATACTAATTCTGTTGACAATCGATATTTGCTCCTTCATACTCGAGAGGAAATCATCTCTTGGTCAGTTCCATTTGTACGGCTGAAGTTTTGCAGCTCGTGTCGGACGATGCCGACCATCTCTATACCAGAAAATCACTCTTAAATTATTACATTCAAAATGAGCGCAGACACGTCTTCTATAATCATTCCAACGGTTACAATTTAATTAGCTCTCTCTTGCGTCTTATCTTAAAAATTTCTCAACATTTCACTTAAACCTACTATGTTCCTAAGATATATTTTTTTTATGGGTTCCATCTGTCCAATCTGCTGTACGATTATATGAAATAATTAATTAAATTAATACAAAAATATAGATGTATTTCTGGAATTAAACGTCTAAAAACGAAAAGACTGAAATTCCAAGTTCAACTAATACGTCCAACTGAATCGAGGTTCCTTTTAATAATTCGAAAGATTTCGTGATGTGTCGTCGTTATGTCTCCTCCTAGCCTCGAACCTCCCTCCTACCTCTCTCATACCCTCCCTTCCCCTCCCCCCCTCCCTTCTCCCCCTCCCATCCTTCCTCCTTAACCCTCGCATCCCGCACTGACGAAATCCTTTCATCGAAGCAGTTCGTGCCCAACTTCCTCCCACTCCATTATTTCGAAATTCGCATCCATGTATGAAAGACGAGAGAGATAGATAGAGAGAGATGGCCTTCAATATTCTCCGTACCTCTAATAAGAGTCTCGCAGAGTACAATATATCCCCTCCGGACTACTCTTCTGTCTTTATCCCTTTTGTCTCTCTCTCTCTAACAAAAAGTCATCGATCCTTTCCGAGACAACTCATCTCTCTTTCCATTCCATCTTCGTCCTCTTCTCTCTTCTACCTCTCCCCCTCTCTCTCTCTCTCTCTCGTTTTCTCTCTCTCCGCTCGTCTGACTCCACGCGCGGCGATTCTTTTTTATTCCCCTTTCTGCGCCGTTTCAACCCGTGGGCTACGCTTCGTTGCCCCGTTCGGATTTTATGAATGAAGTATTCCCTTTTCCTCGTCTGCCTGAAAAGGGGATTCTTTTCCTGCACGCGTGAGTCGATTACTTCCGTATTGTCGCATACATAATATGAAAGATGATGAATTCATTTGTATTGCTTTATATAAGCTTCGCTCCGTGGGTTCCGAATAAGGTTTTATGTTGAATCGGAACAACGGATGATTAAGATGAATTCAATAGTCGAAAAGCGATTATGAGGGAAAAAAACACTTCTAGATATATTTTTCAAATAGTTTAAAAAAGATGACAGAAGCGTTCTTCCTGAAAAATTAATAAAAGATAATTTTAAACTTTTTTGGAATAAAGTATAATTGAATATCACACGCTGATGATCCATGGCTCCCAAATCGTTCGAATTCATGGTCTTTTCTTATACCTCACGGTTGAATAGATAACGCCCTTCTGCGTTCATTTCATATATCTACTGTGAAAATCCCCCTATTTTGCTTGTCTCCGTCGCTGTTAGCATTGTACCTTTCGAATTCCGAATTCAGAATTTTGTGAAAACTTTTTAATTAACACATTTTTTTCTGTCGCTACAAATCGATTTCGACCAAAAATAGAATTTGTTAAATTTGTTAGTCGACGTGCTCTGTTTAAATTCAATTCGATTTTGGGAGTGCTAGAGTTGAAATTTATTTTAAATCGCTTCTATCATCAAACTGTTTTTTACACGGCATATTTATTTTATATAAATTTTATACATGTCGGTTTTATATCGAAGCTCATTTTTTCGTTCAAATCACGAATATTCCAATGACGATTAACTTTGACACTTATCTCTTAAAGCTTCAAGTTAAAAACGCAAACGATTTCGTATTGTTGGTATTCATTAATGAGACAGCTTGGAAAGCATAAAAGATAAAACTTTTTTCACAAAATGTAACAATTTATTGTTATAATTGGCACTGGGCGACTTTAATAATTTATGGAAGAAATCACTTTTTTTACGAGCTCTCTTTGAAAAATTCGGTGCTCGCCCAATTCAGTACCGCGTATATTGCATTTTATACGCGTTTATACAAATTAAAATTTATTTTACCGCGTACAATAAAATCCGGAGTTTACTATACATATTGTACTTCGGAAGTTTCAATAAAATTTTTTTTTCTTTGTACTCCAACATGGTTTAATTTCAAAAAGTCGAGTCCAACACCAACATTTTTTTAATGTCGGCACTTTCGTCCAAATTTCCAGAAAAACTTTACGAATCGCTAAATTAAGTTTACGTCGAATAAATAAGGATATTTTTCATTTCCTGTTCCGAGACGCGCATTTAAAATTGATACCGTAGTGTAGTAATTTTCTAACACTTTTCTTTTATTTTACTTGTTAGCCTTTCTTATAGCTTATTTACTTATAGTAGTAGTTATCTTAACTAATAACCTCCGTGTCATTTTTTAAAATCGTAATACTTATTAGTCGTATACCGTAGTGTAGTAATTTTCTAACACTCCATTTGCGTTGATTGTGTACTAACCATCTTGTGTGCGAAGTAACGTTGTTTGCGTTGTGACTAACTTTCACTTTCTACCTGCGCTTGACCCTTGATCCCTTCACTCGAGCACTCCAGGAATAACTTCCCCGCGTATATTAGGCGTTAGGCTAGTCTATTACATACGATATTTAAGAGCTTATAGAAACCCGTAATTGGAAAAGATAGGATGACTCCCCTTAGGCCCTCTGTTTCTCTCTTCAAGAGTGCTGCTGATTGCGAGTCCTTGCGGGCCCGGGTCGTGGTGCTTGAGAAGTTAGTTGCGGAGCTCCGCTCTAGGGTGGAAGGTAGCGAGGACTCTTGCGTCCGGGTGGGACACGTGGGGCGCTCCTCGAGATCCCTCCGCGCCGGGATGGCGGCTCGGGTTCGCCCCAGTGCTAACGCCGGCTGGGTGATCGAGGAGTCTTGCGCGGTCTCTCCACGGGTAGGGACGACTCCCTCCATAAAGCCTGATGAGTGGAGGGTGGCTACACGTGGTAGTCGTGGGGTGGTGCTGCGGAAGCAGGTGGTATGTGATCCTACCCCTGTTAGCAACAGGTTTGCGGTGCTGTCGGAGGATAGCTCAACGAACTCTGTGACCGTACCTACTCCACCTAAGAGAAGTCGGGTTGGGAAGGGAGGGCTGTTAGTGATAGGTAGTTCTAACGTCCGGCGTGTGATGGCGCCTTTGCTATCAAGGGCCCGCCGGGAGGGAGTGGTGGAGCGGGTGTTCTCCAGGTGTATACCAGGAGGTACGGTGCCCCAGGTGACGAAGGTGGTTCGGGAAGAGGTCGTTGGCACGGGCTGCTCTAGTCTGCGGGTGGTGGCGCATGTTGGCACCAATGACGCTTCGAAGCGCGGCTCCGAGGAGATCTTGAGTTCCTTTAGGGACTTAAACTCCGAGGTCGGTCGTGTCCGAGAGGAGTCTGGGGTTAATGTGCATTTAACCATCTGCAGCATTGTCCCACGGATTGACTGTGGCTCTGAGGTTTGGAGTAGGGTGGAGGGGCTAAACCGAAGGCTATGGTCTTTCTGTAGGGACATGGGGGTGGATTTCGTTGACCTTCGTCCGATTCTCGGATCGTGTGGGGCACCCCTAAATGGCTCGGGGGTTCATTACTCGCAGGAGGCATCCGAGGGTGTAGCGCGTAGGATCCTTGATCATAGTAGGGCTTTTTTAGGCTAGAGAGCAGGGTAGAGTGTAGGCGTCCTAGGGGAATGGGTGTAATTGAGAGGGTAACAGAGAACAATATTACGAGAAATCCGGCCAATACCGCAAATAAATTAGAGTTACCAAGCGATGAAGGCGCTGACATCCGTGATGTCAATAGTGTTAACGTTAGGGATTTCGATAAAAGAGGTGAAATAAAACGCGATAAGAAAGAAAATGCTATATCAACCAATTGGCGGAATAATAGTATGAAGAACGCATGTATTCCTAAAACGATTACCAATGGTAAGGCTGAGGTTTATCTGAGAAGCGATAGTGAGAAATTAAATGTCGTCGTATTGAACTGCCGCAGCATCCGTAAGAAAATTGCCGATTTTGAGCATATTATTCGCAGTCTAGAAGCCGATGTCGTGATCGGTACAGAGAGTTGGCTCACTGACGAGATTGCAAGTCAGGAGGTATTCCCTCACGACTATAGAGTTTTTAGAAAGGATCGTAGTATCCGGACGGGAGGTGGAGTATTTATAGCAGTCAGCAAGGCATACGAAAGTTTTCCACTACCGATTAATGACGCCGAAATAGAAAGTGTTTGGTGTGGAGTTAGAGGAAGCGATTACACTATAGCAAATATATGCGCATTTTATAGGCCTCCCAATTCAAGTTTAGAAATGATTCATAATCTCGAGAAACAAGTAGCAACGCTAATATCGAAAAATAAAGAGAGGGCCATTATAATAGGAGGAGACTTCAACTTACCTTCAATAGACTGGAATCATAATTGCTTTGATCCCGGTGGTAGAGAGCGTGAATCATGCGAAGCACTTATAGAAACCTTCGTTAAACACTCGTTGTGTCAGCTAGTAAGATGTCCCACGAGATCGAACAATATATTAGATTTACTCGTAACGAACTACCCCGAGCGTATGAACAAGCTTTCCATAGAGGAAGGAATAAGCGATCATAATGCTGTGTACGTCGAATTTAAGCTAAAAGTGGAGAAACAGGTTAAAGCTAGAAGACGCGTATATATGTACGCCAAAGGCGATTTCTCGAAATTTAGGTCTTTTTTACAGACACAATTCCCTAATTTCTGCGAGGCATCTATCGACGCTAGTACTGAGGAATTATGGTGCGTGTTCAGGGATATGATGCGAGAGGGTACGGATAAATTCATTCCACATAAAGTTAAACGTGATGGTGCGGAACCAAGATGGTACAACCAGAAAGTTAGATGCGCTCTTAGACGGCAAAGAAAACTTCACGCTCGCTTAAATAGTAATTCTTCAAAAGTCACAGAGGAACAGAGGTCAATGATACGGCAAAAATACAGAGAGGCGCGGTCAAGAGCTAGAGTAACAATGCGAGAAGCATTTAATGATTACAAAAAGAAAGTTTTGCATAATAATTTGAAAGAAAATCCGAAAGCATTTTGGTCGTACGTTAGGGAGGTTCATGGTAGAGGTCCCACCATAGCGTCATTGAGAACGGAGGCAGGTGATGTAGTACACGATAGCGCGGAAAAAGCAAACTTGTTAAATGAACACTTTCAGAAAGCGTTTACTTCGGTGAGCAACGAGTTTGAGGAACCAGATTCGAATGATAAGGGAAATTCGATGGAAGATTTGATATTCTCCGAAACAGGTATCGCGCACCAGCTAGAGTCGATTAAGCAAAATAAGTCTCCCGGGCCGGAGGGCATACCCGCGCGTGTGTTGAAAGAGCTAGCCTCGGTAATCGCACCTTACTTGAAAATAATATTCGAAAAATCCGTTGCACATGGTACCGTTCCAAAAGACTGGAAGCTAGCATACGTAACGCCCATCCACAAAGGCGGTGATAAAGAGAACCCCGAAAATTATAGACCGATTTCCTTGACGTCATTATCGTGTAAGATTCTAGAACATATAATCGTTAGCTCTGTTCTGCGTTATTTAGATGGTCGTTCTTCGCTAAGCAAAAACCAACACGGGTTTCGGAAAGGTAGGTCATGCGAAACGCAACTCGCCCTGTTCGTAAACGATTTGTTGCAATGCGGAGAGAAAAACAGTCAGGTTGATGCAATTTTTATTGATTTTAAAAAAGCGTTTGACAAAGTACCCCATAATAAATTAATAGGAAAACTAGGAAAGTACGGCATAAACCCTAATATCGTGAGTTGGGTAAAAGACTTCCTCTCCAACAGAAAACAGATAGTAGTTATTGATGGGAAATCTTCATACCCGGTAAAAGTCGCATCAGGTGTTCCACAGGGAAGTGTTATTGGCCCACTGCTATTCCTGATATATATAAACGATATCTGCTCGGTAGTTCGCTGCAAAATAAGACTTTTCGCAGATGACACCGTTTTATATAAGGAGATAACGAGTCAGGATGACCAAAAATCGCTTCAGGAAGATTTAAACGCCCTTTCAGCATGGTGTCAACATTGGAAAATCGAAGTTAATCAGAGCAAATGTTCCCTATTGAGTTTCTGGAAGAGTAAGAACAATGACTTAAACTCGGAGTACAGAATTGATAGATTGAATATCCAATCTGCAGAGTACGTTAAATATTTAGGAGTCACCATTTGTCCTGATCTATCGTGGAATATGCATATTCGAAGGATCGTAGGCGCAGCTAATAAGAAATTGGGCTTCGTAGGCAGAATAGTAAGAAGTAGCACAGAACAGGTACGAGAAACGTGTTATTTATCATTGGTCAGATCTCAGGTCGAATACGCTTCCAGCATATGGGATCCGTACGAAAAGGGACAGATACTTGAGTTAGAAAGAATCCAACGCAGAGCAGCCAGATTCGTTAAGCAAAAATATGAGCAAAAATTAAGCGTCACATCACTCTTGAAGGAGTTGAATTGGATATCGCTAGAGGATCGCAGAATTAGCGCTAGGTTAAGGCTTCTGGAGAAATTTAGGTCGGAAGTTCTCTTAGAGGAGGTGTCAGGAATATTAGAGGCACCTACGTACATGGGCAGGCACGATCACGAGAATAAAATACGAGAGATCGACTGTAGGACCGAGCGATACCAGAGCTCGTTTTTTCCAAGGACCATACGGGATCATAACAGGAGAGTGATTCCCACGAGGGACGTTATTAGGTAGGGCTTGGTGTGCTGCACCCCCTGCCACCCACCAGTCTGGTGATTTGCAGGGTATCATGTAGATGTAGATGTAGATGAAGGATGGTGCCGCTGTAAATCCTATGCGTTTAAATTATCTCCGAATCCGCGTATCCATGGATACCGCCTCTCAAATAACCTGTCTGACCTTTCCTATTCCACCAATTCGCCCTCTCGTTCTCCTTTAACCTTTACCTCTTCATTTGCCCCTCTCTCTATCTCTTCAACACCCTCCCAACTCCCGTTCAACTCCTTCCTTGAACGCGCCTCATTTATTTCTCCTAGTCGTAAAGAACCGTTCTGAAAGAAATCCCTTAACGTTTTAGTCCAACCTTTCGCTTTTTAACCTTTTTCTGTCAATTCAACTCCTTCCGCATCTCTTTCTCTATATAATCCTTAATCCGAGTTTTCTCTTCGACCCGCCATTAGACGCCCTCCATCTCTTTCTCCCTCTCTATATATATATATATATATCTCTCTCTCTCCCCCTCCCTCTCCCTCTCTGCGAGCCACATAAACTCTCCGCTATGTCGATTCCACTCCCAAATTCGATTCCATTCGTCCCGCGCCTTTCATTTCATTAGTGATCCACTTACAGAATGTGCTCTCTGCTTTTCTCTCCCTCCCTCTCCTTAAATAGCACCTCCTTTACCTCTCTCTCTCCAATCCCCACTCCCTCTCTCCCTCCAATCCCCACTCCCTCTCAACCCAATCACATTTCATCGCCAATCCGAGTTCCTTCCCATCCATCCATCCATATTTATCTCTCTTCATTGCCCGCGTGCATCTGTTGCTGCGTTTTCCTTCTTGAATTTTACAACCGTTTTCTTTCTTTCCGTCTTCCCACTGCTATCTGTCACTCTCTCTCTCTCTCTTCTTCTCCCATTATCTATCTCTCTCTCCCTCATCCGTCTACTTCTATCTTTCTCTCCTTTCTCCCTCGCTTCATCTCCCTTCCTCTCACTTCCTTCATCTTTCTCCTCTTCATCCTTTCTTATGCTCTCCATATATTTATTTTTCTCACAGTACTTTGTCCTTTCCTTACTTTCTCGCATACATCCTTCTCCTTCCTCTCCACTCATCCTTTCTCCTTTTTCAAAATCTCCGTCGCCCGCCTCAGCACTCTCCCGCGCATCCTGGATCCGACGTACTTCCTCTCAATATACAACCTTCCAACATACCCTTCGTTTACCTCTTCTCCCTCCCTCCCTCTCTCCCTCCCTCCCTCTCTCCCTCCCTCTCTCCCTCCCTCTCTCCCCTCCCTCCGGTAGGATTGATAAGGACCGCCTTTGTGCGCTTCTCCCCCTCCCTCCGTTGCCGTGGAAACTGGTGCTTCAGGAGGGGCCTTTCGAAAGGGGGATAGGAGAGGGGGCCCTTTGGAAGGGAATGAGTTTCGAATGCGGGGATCGGGCGTTTTGGGCACTGGGACGTCGGTCGGTCGGGCGACTGAATGAGGTTGCACTGGAATGAAACGAAAGAGAGACTCGATGCTTAACATTTTTTTTTACATTTTACATTTTACATAAATACCCTGCAAGCCGCTAAAAGCGTTTGGCAGGGGGTGTCACAACACCAAGTGAAGTCTAGCTAATTCCTCTGTTGGATTGTCTTATCGCGTCTGGGAAAAAGGATCGGTAGTATTTCTCTGTTCTAGCGGTAATTTCGAGATATTTTCTCCTGCACTGTGATCTAACATTACGTTCACTAACACCGATGGGGACGACTATGCCGCGTACGTCTTCAACGAATTCGGAACTTTCAAATTTTTCAAATAGTTTCCTTTTGTATTCAATTCTTCTACTCTTCAACGTCTGCCATTTCAGATCTCTCAATAACTCTGATACACTCGCATCATACCGATATTCTCCTTTTACAAATCTAGCCGCTCTACGCTGAACCATTTCGAGCTCTCTAGTTAGGCCCTCCTCGAAAGGGTCCCAGACGGCGCAACAGTATTCCACGATGGGTCGTATTAGGGAAAAGTATGCGATTTCCTTCACGTTCGAGGGGCATCCCCGCAGGA
Source organism: Uropetala carovei (assembly GCA_036926305.1). Taxonomy (NCBI): domain Eukaryota; kingdom Metazoa; phylum Arthropoda; class Insecta; order Odonata; family Petaluridae; genus Uropetala; species Uropetala carovei. The sequence goes on along the minus strand of JAXCHB010000150.1, from coordinate 2,985,047 downwards.
CTCTAGAGGAAAGCCCTTGAATTCTGTTTGCCGATGCTATAACGGATTTGATATGCTCTCTACTAGACAAATTGCTACTGAGAATTACTCCTAGGTATTTGTAGCTATTGACGTATTTTAGCTTTAGTTCAGATATTTGGTACGGGTAACGGTTGAAATTCGTGGAGCGCGTGAAGTTCATTGCGGCGCATTTCTTTATGTTCAGATCGAGTTGCCAATCTTTACACCATTTCGTAATAGCCTGAAGGTCCTTTTGCAAATTCTCCTGATCGTGTATTGTGTTGATTTCTCCATACACAAGTGTGTCATCCGCGAAGAGTCTAACTTTACACTTTATATTATCCGCTAAATCATTTATATATATCAAGAATAACAAAGGTCCGATTACACTTCCCTGAGGCACGCCGGAAGTCACTTTGACGACGTCTGATGCAACTCCATCGAGGACTACTCTCTGGGTTCTATCGGAAACGATGACGAGAGTGTGATACATCGTGAATGTTTCCATTATCCTCTATTATCTCTCTCTCTCTCTCATCATCTCTCTCTCCGCCTTATCAACACCAAACTCTTACCCTGCAGACCCTGCTTTCTCCTCGTTAACCCTTTCTCTCCATTTTACCCTCTCTCTCTCTCTTTTCTCGGAAACATGTGAACTGTTCGTTGGAATCTTGCGTGCGCTGCTAAACCAATGGATTGGAACATATGTATGTAGGTGGCGCGTGTGTTTAACGCGTGTTTGGGAGAAGCAGTAAATCATCATGGGACGGTTTCAAAGCATTCGTGGGTCTCACGCAAGAAAGAACTTTTTTATGCTTTTTCGAATCCATTCGAGGCATTGTAAATGCAACGCAATGTAATTGGATCCGCGGGTACATTTCCGACGGAAACAGGAATGGAATCTCTATCGGAGAAGAAGAATTACACTCACTCACTGGGAATATGTGGTTAACCCCATTTATTATTTAGTTCGCCTGATAGAGCAACGCTCGTACAAGGATGAAAATTTTCTGGAGGAATTTTTTAGTAGCGTCGGAATAAAGATTTATAAACGAGAGCTGATGCTTATTTTAGATTTCTGTCGAGTTTATAAATGCTCCCATAAAGGGACTTGGGATCGCGAGCCCATGAATTTGTAACACACACACACGACCGCTTGAGTTGCGGGGAAATTGCGTTTTTGTGCGCCGAATGCCTTTGTTATGCTAGACTTCATTCGCACGGACCCACGCTGCACATTTCACGGCAGAATACGTAAATAAGCTTCTTATTTTAAATTTAATTTAAGATTTGTAATAATAACGTATAACCAGTAATTTGAAAAGTCAATGTTAAGTAATATTGATCATGTTTGGCGAGATTTTCAATTTTTTTAATATTACGGAAATGAGTCTGTGACATTGTTCTGCCGGTAGTTTCATTCAAATACTTCTTTACACATGTAACAAAATGGAAAGGTTTGCATAAGTTATGCAAAATCGACCCGTGACACATACAATGCTTCCACACCAATTCAGAACTCCTAATGAGCTCATAACGCTGAAGTTCCACTTTTCGTTTAAAAGGCGGTTAGTATGAAATCTGTGATTATGCCGAGATTTAATCTCGTTTAATCTCTCCGCTATCATTTGACCACAGGATGAGAAATATTTTTTCCTGCTTCTTTAATTCCACTTCGCCATCGTGCCCTTAAACGTCGACCTCGTATTCTCTTCTGCTCGCAGATGTTTCATTAGCAATTTGCTCCACGTCCGCCTTATTAGGCGGGGAAGCGTCTTTTAGGCACCATATCGCACCACGGTGGTGACTGACATTGATCGATCGCCCCACATCGACACGTGCGACTCGGATTAATCTCTTTGACCCATGATCTTTTTTACGCCATTCGCTCGAGAAAAAGTTCGATAATATGTCTTCCGATGCTTTCTAGAGAATGATTAGATTTTTCAAGTTTCATCAACAAATAATGCGATTTGGTCCCTTTCGTTCTAACCAATATCCTGCTTTCCTTATCTTAATATTTTTAATAACAGAAAGTCAAGGCTTTTTACGATGATAATATCAATAATAACAGGGACCAGCACGTACATCTATTTCCAAAGCAGGATTCGAAACCGAAACCTCAGGATCGAGAACAAACACACCTGTTCCGTTTTCATTCACCATCGAATCATGAGAAGCACTTTGCGGTATTTTACAATGGCAACAACGCAAACGGTGGGATTCGAACCCGAGATCATAGAATAGTGAGGCACATCACATTACTAGCCAATCTTTCCAAGGACAACACGACCTTTCCATTCGTAAGGAAGCATCAGATATTTCACCAAAAGTTAAATTTGAACGATATGCTATTTATCCACCGCGACTTGTTCCACTTACTTTTCCATTATCCGGCGATTTGCTTCGTGCTCGAATCGAAACGCTAATTGGATTTTCAGCATGATTATCACGAGGAAACTCAATCGGCTCGCTTACACGACCTTTCGCTTTGATTGATGTAGGTATCTTCCGGTAGCTGGGAAGCGGCGCTCTCTTTGTTACCGAGGAGATGCGGGTTCCGTGAACGCTTCTCTTTTACACTCGCACACACACGCGCGGCCTTGACACGATGACATTTCAAGGGAAAAAAACCGACGAACGTTAAAAAAAAAACTCGAATGTTTATCGATCGGTTGGATCGCCTGCATCCTCAACCTGCTAACCCCTTGCTCCCCCACCCATCACCGCTAAATAACTAGAACTGTCCTTCCACACTAATAAACGTTTATTTTTATCACGAGCTCGGCGCTCCCGAAATCAACTAATAAAACTCTTTCTTCCGCCATGACGCTCCATATAATCCTTTAGAAAATAGTATCGCTTGCCAAAAGTGATGTAATATTCATTTTGGGATAAGGTTGGCATGAATGTGCTGTTATGCGGCTCAACCTGTAGAGTAAATGGCCGTTCGATGCCGATTTATCCACGATTTAGTCAGGAAAGCGCTTAAAGATTTTGGCGCCCCGGACGGCCTTCAGAAACGCCCGTACTTTCCATAAAGCTAAAGGGGGGCATATTACAGTGGCGTATTTAAGGTGCATTTAGTGATTTTTCGGCTTTAGGTAGATAGATGTAATAGATATCAGATAGGTCGGCGTGACCATTGAAGGCGTTCCGGGACGGTTTAAATGATAAATAATGATTTTTCAAAAATCGGCACAAAAGTTGAGGCGTTTAACAAAACGGGACGAATGACGAAAAGAAAGAACTGTAGGTACCTCTAAATCCGGGACGGTTGGCCACCCTGCGATACATCGTCCTTGTAATTAATGAAACGATTCACCTTCTCTAAACTGGCACTCGCTTCAAAAGGGTGACTAACAATAAGTGGACTTGAAAGCACTGAATCCAGCTACGTCTTCATTATTAGTAGTACTGGTTTACGTTCATAACAATTACTTTCCGCAAGACCGTCGTAATTTTGGCTGCTATGTACTTCTCCGACTTTATCTCCGAAATATCTGCGGGTTAAAACCTTCGGTCGACGTTTTCCGAGACCTTTCTGAACAAAAACATCTCAAAGGTTTTGTTTATATTTGTCTTATCTCCCTTCGGACGAGATAAGGTCTCAGACGAGGAAGGATGTTTCCCTAGGCAATAATACTTGTATCGTGGTTTGTTTATGTAATCGCTTTCGGGGCCTTGAGAGAGAGTGAGAGACCTCTCTCTCTCTCTCTCTGCCCTTGGTCTTCTCTCTCGGCGATTCTGCAGCCGTAAGAGAAACAGCCCTCGCGGAATGAACATGTAGTATGTGCCTATATAGTGGAGTGCAAACAAGGAGCGATATGCGCCTACGATTTCGCCTATTCGAACGGTTTCAACTTGACACAATGGCGTCACGCTGCTCTAGTCCGCTGTATCATCTGAAGATCTCGTTAGATAATACTAATTGTGAAACGTTTATTTTCTTGGAAGTTTAATTGGCTGGGGAATTACAACACTCTTGGTTTGTGATTTTAAAAGACTAACTTCGATCGTAATTTGATTTCCCATTTTATAATATTGAGCTTCTGCGGAATTTCATGAAAACGTTGTCTTTTCCTAAGTATTTCGCAAACAATATTTCACGATCTAGTTTTGGGAGATAAAAAAAACTTTAAGCTTTGCAAACATGTCGAAAACAGCCGATTTCCGCCTGTTATTTTTTTATCCTGCTTTAATCTGCCGCAATTAAAATATATTTTATGTCGAGGCCATTAAATGACTATTTGAACTTTTGGGAAAAGTTAGAACTTCCAATAGAGAAAAATAAAGGTTATCGCGAGTTTGACCGCTCAATTTATTGTCACCTAATTTTTCACAGTATCTACTTGCTAATAACATGAGTGATAAAAGCCTCAAGTTTTCAGAAATGCACGCAAATATTCTAAATAATGCAAGAAGGAGTAAATTAAACGCCATTCGCGTCTGTTTTACAGTAGTATAGTGTGGATAACGTGAATACCTCGTTAGCCAGCGAGTAAGGCCGACCAATTAAAAATTTGCACAGCTCACTCGTCAGACTACCTCGAAAGGTATTTTTTATCGCAATAAACGTCTTCAAGATTAGTCTAAACATAAACTTCGTTGGGAAATAAATTTAAATTAGCCTATTATCGGCAAGCAGGAATAAAAAGGTGTTGGATGAAAAACTCCTTAATCCAAGATAATTAAAAAATTTCCAGTCCCAGTTGAATATTTTAACTTATAATGCCCGAGTTGATAAATATTACTAATGTTTCAACCAATAAGCATAACTTGTAGAACGAGGATCAGCCGTAGTTATGATTTTTTTTCAACCATATCAAAATGATCAAGAATAATTCACAGCAGAAACGTAGCGTTAATTAGATAAATTTCTGTAATGAGAATTTAGAAAGTGTTTTTCATTTGTATTTACAGGGATATGGCAGACTTGACCGAGTGATATGAAACAAATATGTGATTTTGCGACTTATATTCTAATTAATGCCGCAAACATAAAATGCTAAAAAAGCAACACAAATAGATAATCACTGGAGGTATTTTTCTTAGAAATAGCGCCTTCTATCATAAAAATGTGCACAACAAAAGATTAATTTAATCCTGGTATTCCGTAAATGTTATCTTCGCGAATAAACATTTAAGTGGATGCAAAAAATTGATTTTTAGTTTCTAGCAAAGTAGCGAGGCCATGACGAGTGTAATTTTCCTCATCTACTATGATTAAAATCTTTAAGAACAAATTTCATAGAAATGCGTTTAGCGGCGAATGTGCATTCGTTAAAACCTATTAAGCGAGTACAATACGCGAACTTATAAGTTGAGAAAAACGCCAAATAAAATTTCCGCGGTTTGACGTCATTAATATAACTGCTAAATTAAGCAGTTTACAAATATTCATGAGTCGACTTCACAGTTAAAAGATAACTTGGGCCGGCCCTAAATAGGTGCGAGGCCCGGGGCAAATAGGCTAGTGCGGAAATCAGTTAACATTTACTATGTACCAAATTTAACTTAGGCTTTCCTTTGGGTCTATATCGAAGCGCGGGACCCCGCTTAAGTGTGGGGTCCGGGGTGGTCGTCCCGATTCGCCTCACCCTAGGGAACTGTGATTTACCTACTATTATTTTTTGCTTACCCATTTTATCTATTCACAGTCTTTGCTCCATTTTGTGCATTACTGTTTGTAAATTTATGCTTCACTTTATCATACTTATCCGGCAAAAGGAGGACATGTCCTCCATTCTGCCTCTCCATCCTCCGTCCTCCCGGCATTTTAAATTTTAGGATTTTGTCCGACTTTTTCTAGGAAATGTGAGTTTAAGGCTCCATTCAATTCCGATGTGTGGTGGAATCCTACCCAAACCCTTGCAAAGGCTGTGCTCATAAACCTTCCTGCATGTGTTGTCGAAAGAGACAAGGGTGAGAATGGCACTTTTATGACTACCTTCCTTTCCCTCTTAAAATTTCTATGCAAGGGTCACCGCTCTGTGAGGGTCAAGCACTCAATAATTTGTCACTAATTTTCTTCAAACAACTCTTTTGCTGGTGGTCATGGTGTGCAGTGGCAAAGTGACGTTGCGGAATGACCAGATGTACATGGTGAAATTCCAAGAAAAAAACTGAAGACTTTCATGGGTTCATCTCAGTTCTAAGTTATCTGTTGCAGTGAATGGACCAGTTTCTTTTTCGCTCCGATTCTTAGTAGAAAAGAGTATAGGCAGATCTTCAACCTTAATTATTTTGGTATGTACAATATGTTCTTATTATGCAGATAACCGAAACTTCGATTAGGTAATATATATATATATATTACCTTGAAGTATATATATCCACTCTTGAATGTAACATTCGCCGGTCGTCTTGACCGTCGAGCGATGCGTGGCTAGGTCCGGGATAGAGCCACTACATAACACGTAGTTTCGAGGGATCGCCCCGACAATATCTGTTCCCCCCCCCACGATCGAGCGAGTGAAAGAGTCCACAATTAAATGCCGTAATGTCAAATTTAATTAGGCGACCTTCACCTTATGATGCAGGTGACACTCGCATTACAGATCAGGAATGTTCACAAAAGTCATTAACATAAAGTCACAAAATATAAGTTCATGGGTACATCAGAACAAAGTATCATAGAATACTTAACACACAGAGCTGCACTTGGAGGGCGGTCGTCACTCCTTCAATGGCATGCTTCGTGGTCCGAGTTAAAAAATAGGAAAGTTCACAGGAATCGTAAATATAAATCACATTTACTCTAAGAAAACGGTTACGAGTTCGTAGAGAAGTTAGAATGAATCTCGTGGTATTCAGCACGAGGAGGCGTCCGTGGAGGTCCGTTGCTGTCCTCTCCGGCCTCTCGTCTCCACTCCATATATATAATTATAATTAATTAATGAAACTAATGATTTATTTTATTCGTGGCTAGTGGTTGCTATAGAATACTCAAGAAACTCCATTCCATTAAAATGGCATCACCTAAAAGGAAGTGCAAATTCTCCAGTAATCTGAAGGCGAAGTATCCTTGTTTCGACATCAGGAGGAATGAATATGAGACGAAGTGTAAATTTGTGATTGTTACATATCAGTTGCAAATAAGGGATCTTATGATTTAGAGCATCATATAAAAAGTGAAAAACATAGAAAAATGGTGCGAATTTCGTCTTCATGCGAAAAATTAACATCTCTTTGTCTCCAAAACAACTTGTGTGATAAAAAAGCACGCGCTGCTTAAGGAATTTCAGAATTTCGGAGGCATTAATAGAAATAAGGGTAATAACGTGCTCTCTCACTTAAGGGAGGCTCTAAATAGAGAAATTGTAGGTATTGGGTGTCCAGCTCACATTCTCCACAACTGCATGCAGCATGGAGCAGACGTATTAAGTTTTGATGTGGAGTCCCTTATTTTGAAGATCTTCAATTATTTTTCAATATATACTGTTCGAACGGAGACTCTGAAAGACATTTGCGAGTACATAGAAATTGAGCATCACAACTTGTAATCTTCAACTAAGACCAGATGGCTATGGTTAGCACCAGCTGTAGAAAGACTTTTGAAGTTGTTCCCTGCTTTAAAGCAATATTTTCTATCCCTTACTCACTCACCAACACTGATCAAAATTTTTTTTGAAAGTGAAATGTCCGAATTATACCTGTGGTTCTTACTATCGCTGACATATATTTTCAATAACAAAATTGAGGCAGTTGAAAGAGAAAATAATTCTGTTTTAGAAATTGTGAACTTCCTCAAAACTGTGGTAAATTCATGGAAATTACGACTTAGGGAAAATTTTATCTCATTATCAGTTAGACAGCACATGGAAAAACTACAAGCAAAGGGGATGGGTAAAGAATGCCAGAGTTTTCTTGAGGAGACGCAGCTTGTGTATCAAGAATGCACTGATTATTTAGAGAAATGGATACATTTTCTTTTAATAAATATATGTGTAAACTATCTGAAGGAGCAAATAACCAAAAGAATATCCAAAAACATATATAAATAATTATACACACTCATTATTCCGAAAAAACCCGTTAATTATTCCCTAATATTGTTTGTACGGCTTTTTTCTTTGGTGTCCTCCTTTTTTGCCTTTATTGTCCTCCCTTCTACCCTTCAGTGTCTGGTAACCCTATCTATGTGGCATATGTCTCCCGGTATATACCAAGCATGCAGCCACTTCGGCCATTATGAAATGGTGTATTCGTTAAGACAAGGTCGTGATTTCCCCAGAATTCCCCCAAAATTTCTTCTCCTTGGTTTCCTTAACGCGTATTTACAAACAACGCGGTTTTCTTTTCACTAATATTCCATTATCACAAAATTAACTTCCATCCTAATCGTTAATTTTGCCAAATCGTTCATACATTTCCCCAATTTCCGAATGACTTCGCGTAGGCGTATATACTTGAGGTATTAACATGATCTCGGGAAGATCTCGTAGCCGTTTACCTATCGTTTGCAGTTAATACGATAATTACTTCCTTCAGCGCCACTGATACTGCTATTACGCCGCAATTTCCTTGATATTTCTTTTGTATTCATATTATTGTAACAGGGACAAAATGTTCGAGGTTACACAGAAAAATATATGTACAAATATATACTAGATTGATTGTTTTTTCGAAATGTCTTCTTTTTCAAAACAGTGTTCCCCTGGGTCTGAATAGCCCAGACTAACTGTACGCTTTTGTCTGCCCTTTTTCTTCACCATTCGTATTTGCGCATATATCAGCATATTTTTTCCTTTGTTCTACGACTCGGTGAAGTGCTCTGCAGTCACTGGCGAGTCGCCAAATGCACGACGCACGTTCGTTCACTTTTTCGTTATTCCCCTGCTCATCTTGTCCCCCATACTCCTCCCTCAAATCTTCTGCTGGCAGACGCCGTGTTAGCGCTTTAACTTCTCGTGATCAACCGATGACGCGCTCTTTGAACACGCACGCTGACTGAAAACAAACGAAACGTTACAATCCGTAAAGGTTTGCTCATTTTCGGACGAGTTCGAAAAGTGTGGATATTGAAGGATAATGTGCGTGGCAAACAAGGTCTGCTTTAAATTCGATTTATTTCAAAAGATTCATTTTCCCCATACTAACATGCGTTATCATATTTAAAACTTATTCAGGTGTGCAGCTTGGCAAACGCAAGTCTCTCTTGATGAAATATTTTAGCCCACTTCTACTTTTTGTTTGACTGGTTAAGAAACTCCTTCGGACAATCTTTTACCGAGGTGACTCTAAAAGAGAAATTCGGAATCGCCGTTTAGAGTGGAGTGAGAGCGCGTGTCAATATTTATCCTCGCGTTTCGCCCCTCTCCTCGTTTAGGATGGCTTCCTTGAACACTCGTGAGACGCTCCAACCGGAGGATTTATGGCATTCGTGAAGCTAAATATGGGCGATTTTCACCTATTTGTTTGGGAAATGTTGCTTTTCTCAGTGTACACTCTGAAAAATGTCTTAATTGGGGGATGAGAGAAGGGAAGGAGTCTGGGAATTTATCCAAGAGCTGAATTGACAGGGAATATGTTGTCTTTTTCATTTTAATTTATAGCTAAATTTTGCAATTGACATGTTGTCAACTTTGGTAATGGCACATTAATCTATTAATTGCGAATGTTACTGAAGAGTTGACAAGGGTCTGTGAGCTGCATAACCTCTAATGTCAACCTTCAGACAAAAACACTTCTAAATTCGAAGCAGGCTTTTATGATAAGCAATGTGCGAGAGAGAATGCAGACTCCTTGGAGAGTGAAATACTGCTTTCAGGAAGTCACGTGCGAAATAGATAAAATATTTAATAAGAGTTTTTTTTCCTTTCGATGCTTTAAACTTATTATAGATCACGGAAATCACACGAGCAATCTCTTTTGGAATAAATTGTGAATTAAAATTAGCTGAGAAATTGACATTCAATTATCGTCAAATAGGATGTATTAATCATTTACGAATAATAATCGTAGCATATTAGTCGAAGCATTTCTAATGAAAATCTCGTTTTACGATTTATCTTTTATGAATGATCACATTTAAAATTTGGTCAAATTCTCTTAATTTTATTGCTTATTTGAGATGAACTTAAATAAAATTTCTCCCACTTAAACCTTTACCTCAAATCCTAATAAAATCGAATTTTATTTATATTCCTACCTCCAAAATACAATTTACTTTGCTTTCAGCTTTAGATTTGACCGACGGCTTTGCACTTGTAACACGGAATCGTGATGCAAGACGTCAGTTCTACAATAAGAGATACCGCCAGTTTCAACGACATACCATAGGTGAAATATCATAAGAGCTACGCTACCTTATTTTCTAGGTTCATCTGTTCTAAAATGAGGAAAAATATTTGTGAGCTGCGTGGCCCTCGGCAGATCGCAAAATTCGAGTTACAACTCTGGCAGGAATTCTCGCGGGGTCATCTTTTCCTTGAAGTGCCGAATTGTCTTAAGACTGTGCCAGATGTTACCTCACACTTCAAATTTTACTTCCTTAGAGCCTCTTTAAAGCTGAGAATGTTCCAGATGGATACATCAAAGCCAAAACGCCGACCTTAAATCTGACTCGCTTCGCGAACAGAGTGGAAGCCGAGATTTTCCTAAGGATAATGAAGGAATTTGCGAGGCTTAATATCATTTTGCGTAGCGAAGGCGCTTATTAGATAATCGATTTTAATGGGCAAATATCGCGGAAGACTGAACTTCGAGCGCTAGTCGTTAGGCATATAAATTCGAAAGCGAGAATATAATGAGGAGTGAATTGCTGGAATCGGAGAGCCGAAAACATTTTCTACGCTTCATCGACTTATTTTCAGACGCCAATGCTGTTATATATCTATTTTAATTAGTCCAGTGCTTCAGAATTATCTAAGAAAATTCATTTAAAATCGATAGTACCAAATGAAACGAGGAAAAGTCTGATACACGAATTTATGATTTATTTGCCATGATGAGACGGTTAAACATACGCCTCAACAGTTTCCATCATACGACGACTAAGCCCAAAACAATCCTACTCTTAAATCATCTGCCATTGGTTGAGTGTATACCTCATTCAAAAAAAACAGTAAAAAACCGTAAAACAGTAAAACCATAAGACGGTAGAAACTATAAAAACAATTGGTAAAAGTTTGGAACTTTTACCAATTATTTTTATAGTTTCTACCGTTTTATGGTTTAACTGTTTTACGGTTTTTACTGGTTTTATTAAATATGACGCAGTTCCACTACATGAAAGCTTCTACTATTGATTATATGTATACCTCATTATTTGATGTTCATATATGTGGTCTTATCTTTTAGATCAATTTAGCCTTGTACTATATATTGCACTTAATGTGTCCATTAGGTACATTTTAAAAGGTACCATGCTAAGAAAAATTTCGGTCGGATATTCAACTTTTACTGATTAAATGTTCCCTAAGGAAATTTGATTTTCGCTCAGCGCGTTTTATTTTAGCGCAGCGTTTTTCAGGAGCGCATTAATCCCTTCAAGTGAAGGATACCCAAAAAAATCAAATCTGCGTTGTAAACAAGTCGTTGCGATTAAAAATAAGGTATTTTTTGGGAATTTTGTACTGAAATAAGTCTTTATAAAACATCCGCACATGTCGAGGTAGTAAACGAAAATTTCAACTTTTCGTACTCTCTCTCTCTCTTGCGTTCGATAGAACTAAAGGAATTAGGGGAAAAATTGGCACCGAAAGCTTTTATGCTTCCAGCGAATAGCTTCCAAGCTAACATGGTGCGCACAGCCTCACGCCCCTGCCACACACGCACGCACGCCCTCTCCTCCCCATCTCTGGGGCGCCCCCTCTCAGCCGCTCTCCTTTAATTTCCATACGCCTTTCTTCTTTCCTCTCCCTCCCCATATACACATTTCTCCACTACAAAAAGCATTCGCCCTCCTCCCCTCCCCCATTCTTCCTCCCTACACCCTCTTCTCCTCCGCGCTCCATCGCATCCGCCCCCCCCCCCCCCCCCTCCCCCCTTCGCCGCTTACTTCAACCGCATTGCCTCCCTTTCTCTTCCTCGCCCCCCTCAGTGTACTCTCAGCGTGCTCCCCTTTCGTCTCCCCCTCTTACACACACACACACACTTTTCCCCTCCACCTCCCCCCTCCGTCTTCCACTCGAATTAGCGAGTCTCCCTCCAAACGACTCGATTCCCTCAAAATACACACCCTTTCTCTCTCTCTCTCTCCCTCTTCTTTCACAACCTTCATTGCAAGATCCGAAACTCAACGCACTCCCATACGATGATGATCCTCCATAAAGTAAACGATTTGCCCACTCTTCCTCATCACTCTTTATGCTCACTTCACTATACTACTCCAGTCAGTGTAACAATTTTGCGTGCGTCTTTTCGCCGCGAATATAAACCAATTTTTTGCGCGCGCGTGTTTGCGAACAGTGTCTCGCATGCGTCAATGAGCGTCATTCATATTGCGGGAGGAGATTACGCGAATGCACGGAGTCAGAGAGGGAGAGAGAGATGGCGCCATCCATTTTACGCCTCGCTGCGCCAGTCTTTTGTCTTTTCTTTTCCAGACTCAACACGTTATCGTTTCAATTGGAGTAGGTTTTTTAGTATTGTTCTTTTTTTCATAATCGCGCCACAAACGTGCGTCAGTGAGAGTTTCCCTTTTCCAATAACCCGTTTACCTGTTCCAAATCGCATTAATCGTATAAATTTTAACGCTGGCTCAATGAGACTGGAACAAATTAGCTACGTATAGCCTTTCATGTGTCTTTTATTCGATTTAATAGTGATATTCTCTCATTTGCTTGCCATGAAAGTTAAACGAATTGAACATATTTATTAAATGCACTTAACTTTAAGGTCTTAAGACAATGACAGTTTGTTGGTTTATTAAAATTTCGATGCACCTAATAAAACCTTAAATGATAATTAGGTATCACCTCATTATATAATTAGTGTTAAGAAATATTCTATTAAAGTATAACATCATAATTTGGATTCCGAAAATATTTCAAAAACTAATTAATTATAAGAGCGTAGGTTACTCCAAGGTTCGCAACGGCGATGATTTTATCCTGGGTATGCAGTGTGATTTTGTCGTTTCGATCTTTTGCCTGAGTAAACCCTCCTCACGTACACGCACGATTCAACACGAGCGAAAGGTCGAGACTAGGTAATATCTATGCTCATCACGCACCCCGAATCCACTAATTAATTATGTTTTACATTCATCTTAGTAATATAAGAGAGCAAACGTTTCAATGTATTTTATTACTATCCGATTTATATTAATAGATTCTTATTCTACTTTATTTATTTATTTGTATTATACGTAAAGGGAAGACGCACAACGCGAGAATGGTTCTTATGGTGATGAAAGAAATAAAGGGATGAATGTTAACATGTAAGAAGGAAACATTTAGCTATATTACGCAGTGATGTTTAAGCACTAAAAAAATTTGCCTGCCGAAGGGGAATCCGCAGAACATCGCTGGAGAACGCACGCGAGACATTCCTCAACCACGAAACTTAACACTTCATCCAGAAAGTTCGCACATTTCGCCTAGAGAGGGAGGCAGAGAGAGAGAGAGAGAGATGTCTTCCTTGGAGAAAAATGAAGACGGATGCTTGGAAACCACCAACAGAGAGCGTCTAGATCAAATTATCTTCACCCTTAACCGTATACTTCTGCAGTTTTTTTTAACAAATAATTATGTGCCTTCCTTTTTTTAATGTACGATATTTTATTTTTGGGGTAAAACGAGCAAAACTTTTTGCGAGACATTTTGTTTCAAATTTTAATTGTAATATTTCGACGAAATGAAAATTTTCTCGTTCATTTTGACGAATAAACTTTTTAAAGTAATTTATCAATTCGAGGTATTTTTACGTTTTGCAATGACTAAGGTCTTACTTATTGATAAGCTACCAATTTCCTATCAAAACGTTATAACGGAGGGGATAAAATGAAATTTGAATTATAACTCCACCATCACTTCGCAAGTTTAATTTTTTTTCAAATATTTTTTGGGATTATAATGTTTTACTGGGAAATAAAAATATTGCCATGTTTCCAATTTAGTGGCTTATCATATACAAAGGCATGTAGTAAGTTTTTTCTCATTATGGGATTCCGTGTAATTTATTTATTAGTGTTTCATCTTCAGATAAATAATTTGACCTTTTATTATTTGATATTTCTCCAAGGAGACTATGGTTTATTTGTCACCGCACACGAATATCGCGTCTCAAGTGATGGGGGATGCCTGAGAGGACAAAGATGGACATACAAATTACATACGAACAAATAATATAAATGGAAAATAAAGAGGGGAAGAACGAATGGAATACAGATATTCCCTAATACACCTCGGATACAGTTCATTTTTTCGTATTTTAGTTTGAAGTTTTTTTAAAATAACCACAGACATGGAGACGCATAAGGCGCGGTTATTTTGCAAAATTACCATCGTATCGACTCGCGTCGCCATTTGGCCGGCAGCCATTCTAGGGAAATGCAGAAGGCTGCCGTGTCTTTGGCCGCTCTCCTCGCGAAAGGAGAATAAAAAATAAAAAAGAGTATGCGTCTGGACGAGTATTCCAACGGTTTCCTCTTTTGATCGCCCCATTTACTGACAATGGCGCAAATAAGTCCCTCCATTTCTCCCCTTTTCTCTTTTCTTTTTTTTAAAGCCTTCTCCATTCGATGGGATCTTCTTCCCACTCTATTCGCTCCTAATTAGAGGGATCGAGAAATCTCCCTCGATCTCCAAACGAAGAAAAATCTCTTTAAAAAACTCTTCTCGAAGGGTTTCTGCACTTTTGAAACTCTTCTGATCCCTGTCAACTCCTCTTTCACGCTCCCTCCAGTCCCTCCCTCCCTCCATTCCCTCCTTCCACCCTCTTCTCTTTCCATTTCATCCTCCAATTCATCTCTTCTTCTGTCCCAACTTCCCTCTCTAGAAATGACTGCCGTATTTCGCCGCTATACTTATTCTCCTTTTGTTTTCATATTCTCCGCTCGTAACGCAATTGATGGTTAAAATGTTCCTCGCGTTTTTCTTTATATAACTCATTTCCCTTTTAAATAAATCCTCTTTCACTCATCTATTCATTGCACTTTCTTCCTCTCTCTCTCCATATTTCGTAGTCCTGTTCCGTAATTTCGCAGCCGTTCCATCACATCTTCTTTCTCTTCTTCTTACTTGAAAATCCCATCTGGTTTCCCTATTCATGCTTTAACTGCGGTATTCGTTTGTTTCACTTCCATCTTAGCCCTCTCTTCTTCTCTGCTGTGGCACACTTCTTCTCATTTCCCTCTTCCATTTTCCCGCATTCTTCTTTACTAAGATTCTTCCTCGTACACTTCTTTCTTCCCTTATTTATCTCCCTTTCCTCCCTCAGTTCGCCGCCCTTCCCCAACTTCCTTCTCTTTCGGCCTCTACTCCCTCAAGTTACTCTCGCTGCTTCCAGCACCATCTATCTCCCAAACCACACGTACACGCCCCCCTCCCCCTTTCGCCCCCCCCCCAATTCCCTTTTCCCCCTTCCACCCCCCCCATCTCCTTTCGAATCGTCCTCCTCTCCGGCGTAATCCCTCTTCCTTCCCTTGCATCTCCCTTAATCTTGCCGACACCACATCCCATCAACCTCACACCCCTGCCATTCCTCTACCAAAACTTCTCTTTCCTTCCTCTCCCTCTCGCTCACTCCCCCTCTCTACCTCCCCCCTCACTCCCTCTAAGCGAAAGGGAATCGACCACCCCCGTAACAATATCGACCCCTTTTGCCCATCCCATGCTAAACTACGAATGAAGCCAGGATTTCACCCTCCTTCCATCCATCCTTACACGTTTTCGAAACCACGCCCTCTACCCTTACTCCCTTTCGGAGACCCTCTCTCTAGCCACCGACCGACCCCTTCTTCCCCCATTCACCCCATCCCCCGCGCACACACACACCCTCCTCCTCTCTATCCCTCAGCCAGCACCCTTCCTATAGCTCCAGCCACGCCACATCCCCTCAGTCTGCCTCTCCCCTCTCACTCCGTTATATCTCTCCCTCTTATCTTCTTCCTCTCTCTCTCTCACCGACGCCGCTCGCTCGCCGACTGGTCCAGACTGTCTCACTCTCGCTTCCTACGAGTCCTTCCTCCCTCTTCTTCTTTAACTCTTACTATTTCTACGTCTTCTCCGCCAGTTCAGATCTCTTTGTTTTCTTCAATTCTCTCTCTTCTCTCTCTCTCTCTCCCTATCTCCACCTGGCATATCCCTTTTCTTTTCTCTCGCTCTCATTCTCTCAACCGTCTATAATTTTATCCTCAGCCTATTGGTTTTCTCTTTATGACTGAAATACCTCTCTCCTTAATTCTAATTGACTCGTACGCTTTTTATGTTTTCTAATTTTCTGGTCCATTTCCTTCCCTCCGTTTATCCATGGCGTCTCAAGAAAAACGAGAATATTATTATAAAGTTTCTCCATATTTCCGTTTTCTTTTCCACACTTTATATTTACCTAATACATTCTCTTTTCAAAATAAATTCCTCTTCCGCACTTCTCTTCCTTTCAACGGTTTCACTTTATCCCCTCATCTCCCACCTCTTCGCCTTTACCTGTCAGTTTCAATTGATAAATCCCTCTTCTTTTTCCTCTCTCTCTCTCTCCCCCTCCCTCTCCCTCCCCCCCTCTCTCTCTCTCTTTCTCTCTCGCGTTTTTCCCTTCGCCAAAAAATCGCTCCCCTTACTCTTATCTGAGGCTCTTTCCTTTTTTTTCCTTTTCAAGAATTTTCAACCCTCTATGTTTAGAATCCCGGATTCTAATCCTGCGATTGCCATCTTTTTAACTCTTCGGGTCTAAATTCACGAATTCGCAGATTGTATCAAATATGTGGACGCCAGCACAAGTGTAAAACTCAAGAGATAAGTGATCTTCTTTCTTTGTTGTTTGCGTACATCTTCAGAATATATAGTACACACACACGCGCACGCACGGCGTGCATGCATGTATGTATGTATGTACGTATGTATGTACACACACATATATATAGAGGGCAACTATGAGTTGAAGGAAACCCATTGAGCACTTACCAAAGGAGAGCCTCTGGGGTGTCAGAGGGACACATTTGCAGACGTAGATGATGGAGCTTTCCTTTCGGGATGATCCCTTAGTCAGCACAAAAGAGACACAACTCATCTCGAAAGCTCCATCATCTACGTCTACAAATGTGTCTCTCTGACACCCCAGCGGCTCTCCTTTTGGTACGTGCTCACTGGGTTTCCTTCAACACCTATTTGCCCTCAATATCTTTATTTACCTTTCCTCTTCCACAAATGTGCGTGTACCAGGGGTGGCCACTTAAGATCTACTTTTACTATGATAAATCAACATTGATCTACTTTTTTTATTTTTTTACATTATATGTTTTATTTACAAAAAAACATCTTATATACGTATTGCGTATAAAGAGATACAGGAAACAATCAAAATCGGCCTATAAATTAAAAAAATGAAAACTTATACAAAATAACACAAAAATGTAAAACAAGGCAATTATATACATATATAAATCCATCAAAATAATTACTTCTTAACGTCTTCTCTAAAAACTTGATGTTTTACCGTATTCATCCCTGGATAATTTCCGAGTGAAAGTTTACTATTAAAGCTCGGATTTCGGCATATTTAATGAAGTATCTCTCTCTCTCTCTCTATTTCCTGCTTCGATTATGTCACTGACATTTGAAGGACTGTCTTTAGTTCTCTCTCAGCGCCTAAGTAATTTCGCTAAGGAAACAACTTACCTTTTCTTCGTTTATCTCTTAATTTGATTTCCGCGTTCTACTTCTCCCTAACTGGTCGCCGACCTTCTCAAAACTATTCCCGCATAATCTTGTATGAAATTCGTTTAAGACTTACAAGAAAATCTATCGAAAGCGATAGGTATCTTTTGAAAGGCATTAGCATATTTTTTTAAACTTAAAAGACAAATTTTTGTGTTAAACTGTGGATGTGAATCTTATAAAAATTAAATCAGTGCATGTGCTTACGATTGTTTTTAAACGATAGAACCCCATTAAATCTAATTTATACTCGCCTCCCTTGAGTTCCTCGTTGTTGAGGTGAGATTGTTTCCGAGTTATAATAATGCCTTTTTAATATGAAGATTTTTCACACCTCCTCCTACTCACTGGAGATTTTCCTAGAGGAAATTTTAATGAAGTATAAAAAATTTCTTTTTATAGTAGAGTTATTTTCAGCTTTTCGTACCGAAGAGTTTCACATTTCTTTCAATTTGTAACGCGAAACTATTTTGAGTATACGGTGGGTGACAATGAGTTAAATTTAAGAAGAAATTATAAACACAAAACCTTCAATTTCTTTCAAATTAAGCCTCTTGCCACCCTCAGTCTCGTCTTCTTTTGTTTTATCTTTTCGCTTTTCAAATTCTTTCTTAGGCATTTCTGACTTCCTCCACTCTGCCTTCCCTTCACCCTCTCTAAATCTCTCTCTTTTCCAGCCATATCTCTCTCTCCTCATTTCGCCCCTCCCCTTCCCCTAACCTACCCCACTCTCCTCCTTCCCCCTCCCTCTCTTTTCCCAACCCAACCGACATACATAACCCTTTCCTGCCCTATGCATGTTTCATATCCCTTTTCCTCCATCGTTCCCCAAACTCTCCTCCCTACAACCTCTTCTCGACACACACCCAATTTGCCTCAACCCTTTAGGATCCCTTTCCATCGGAACCCTTCACTTTTCCACGATTTGAATCTTTGCCGCTTATATTTGCGTGGATGAATCCTCCATTCTTTCCTCTCGTACGCATTAGTCATCTCGCTCCGACGTTAATCTACTTCCCCTTCTTCTAATCTTAGGATGAGATGAGGCTGGGAGAGGATGGAGGAGGATGAGATGAGGCTGGGAGAGGATGGAGGAGGAAGGAGAGAGAAAGAGGGACTGAATTCATGAAGGGCGCCATCTCGTACGGCCAGAAAAAGTACCTGTTGTTTCCTCGAAAGTTGTTTTCCCCACCTTTCACAATCAAACTCTAGTCTTTTTAATTCTGAGCCCCAGTTGAGACGATTCAAAATGTTCATTTTTTTACGCTTGAGGGAATGTTTTGTGATTTCGTTCCCGTCCGTGGTGGTGACACTCGCTTCTCTGGAATTTATAAATTATTATCTTCTTAAACATTTTTCTCCTGCCCACGAAGGAGCCATAAAAAGCCGTGAAATTATTTCGAGTTCTCCGATTTACAAAATATTTCTTACCCCTTCTCGCCCTCTCTTTGAAAGAAGAAATCTTTTTTTTATATGCGACAGAAAAAATAGGCGCCTCAACATATTTTTATTCCATTTTAGGAATTTAGACGAATTTAATTTATAATTCTCTCTCGTTTCAAATGTTTGATATTTCCAGCTTTCTTATTGAACATGACGCTTAGAATTTAAAGATAGCAAATGAAATATTTATTTCTCAAAAATCTCGTGAAATCACTCAAGCCCTATAAATTGTTTCAAACAAAAGTTTATTTTTGAGATAAAATATGTTGCAAATACTTTGACATATAAGGCATCATATATATACTACATAGTTTGTACTACAATTTTTGAAGAAAGTCTATTTATTTCTATCGCAACGCGGTTGACGTTAACACTATCCAAGTTATAAGAGAGTTTTTTCATCTTTATAGAAAGGAAATTTTTATTTGACCAAAATTATAAAATAAATTCCATACAGTTCAGGTATAGAAGAAATATAGAATATAAAATTGGATTTCAACTGATAACGAGTAACCCGCAATTTCAGTATTCATAACATTCTACATTAAAAGGAACTATTTTATTCATTCGTCCATTATGGTGAGCCAACTTTCCATGCGTCAAATTCTTACCTCTCCCACATCTCTCTCTCTCTCTCTTTCCTCTAAATAATATCGTTTTGCCTCTTATCCTGTCTTCCTCCAATCTCCCATTATCCCCCTCTTCTCTCCCATTATCCCCCTCTTCTCCTCCATTCTCTCTCTCTCTCTCTCAGAGCACTTCTCCCAAAGGACAATCCTCTCCCTCCCTCTTCCAATTAAGAATTCCTACCAATCTCTTCTCGCTATTTCCATCGTGCAAACATGACATCGTCTTCGCTTTACAAGGATCTCGTCACGACCGTCTGCTGAATCCCTGTAAAAGTTTCTCATGTCATGTTTCCAAGGTATCCGCCTATCGTATTTCTAGAGAATCCAGATTTTATTGTATGTGACATTCGACGACATATTATCCCACGCTATTCTCCTGTCATTTTTTAGATACTAATTCTCGTCAATATAACTATACGATCAGTTATTTTTACCTTATACATGTGACCAACATTTTTCAACGTAAAATTAAAGCTGCTTTTATCCTGCTGCGCGTTAGATTTATCAGATCCGTTGTTTTAACGTTTCAGTTCTCAAATATGAGCCAAATTTTCATCATTTCCTGCAGCATCATTGGTGTGGAAATACTTCAATTGACAAATTTTGGCGAACTTATCGCCAGAGAGAATAATGTAAAAAATTTAGCGGTGGTTACATTCCGGAAAATCTCCGCGAAAAGCGAGGTTAATAATGGCTTGAGGGGAAAAAAGATTAGATTCCTGGTTCGAAAGATATTTTGTTATAATTTTAGTAGCAAGCTATTAATATCTATATTGTCTTTTAAAATCAAACAATTTAATGTAATAATATGCATAAAATGTGGACATGGAGAAGAATGCTGAAGATAAAATGGACAGATAGGGTGAAAAATGAGGAAGTACTACGAAGAATAGGAGAGAAGCGAACGATTATACAGTCTAACAGAAAGAGGAAGGCAAACTGGATTGGGCATTACCTGAGGAGAGAGTGCATGATTAAAGAAGTGCTAGAAGGAAAACTGGATGGAGAAAGAGAAAGAGGTAGGAAAAGGTTTCAGCTGGTAGACGACTTGAAAGGGAAAGAGAGCTATCAAGAGATGAAGAAGACTGCAGAAAATAAGAGTATATGGAGAACCAAGTTTAACCATGAATAATCACGGACCTGTCTACGGACAGACTACCTGTGATGGTGATTTGTCCAGCACATGACTTTCTCCATACAGAATCTCATACAGACTGGGCCAGCCAGAGGTACCGCAAGCCGGAAAGCTGCCCGAGGCGCCAAATTATTGGGAGCCCGACCATCTATCTTGTACATTAATTGCAAGTGAATAAATATTGGATACAGATTTATAAATTAGAATTCCATTATAGAGTGAATTAGAATTTTACATTATTAGATTTGTAATTAAATTACATTAAAGTTTTATATTCACAAATGTATCTCGCGTATAGTTTGAGATTGACTTAAATTAGATTAGGAAATAAAGAAGAGTTATAGCGGAATCTTCATTAACCACTCATTTCTAAAAAAATATGCTGCAAATTTCCACCAGAACACTTGGTTAAATTCCACAATTGTGGAATTTAACCAAGTGTTTTTCGTTAATATGAGTAGCAATTACCACAACGCTCAGCCATATTCCTTGGATTTTATTTCCACGAGAACTATTAAAGAGCCGCATTGCATTGGGTTTTAAAATCTCATCGGGGGTCGCAGAATTTCGGAGACCGGGGGCCGCATGTTTGACATGCCTACTCTACAACGTCAACCTCTATGCGGACTTCATTTTCTTCCGCGCCAACTCGCGAATAGTCGAGGTGCAAAATCCGCAAACGGCAAAGCTGTTTCGCAAAGCTTTCACCGCGAATACGCCAACGGGAAACCCGCAAACGACGAGACCCTACAATATTTCATCTTTCAACAAAAATGATTCAATTTCTTGCTATATGGAATCAGATTTTTTTAGTGTACAAAATTTGGTTCTTTTTAAGCGGAATCGATATCCTAAAACCAATTGCAATATTCATTTTCAATCACATTTGATCCCAGTTCCATTCCTAGCTCTTATCTAAGGTATTGTTAAGAAAAATGAGGATTATAATTGCGTTTCCATTGTTTTCCCTCAAAATCCTTTGGATGTCAGAGCAAAACAGAATCGTGAAAAATCCTCTCCGGTGAGGAAATCGATATATCGTTCGAGAATTAACCGATATCGAACCGTCTTCGTCTCCGCCGCCTGAGTGGGCCCTTTCTGCGACCAAAATTCACCCTCCAGCTGCATTGCGACTGCCTATCGTTTACACTGTCGATGTTTTCGAAACGCACGTCGCCCTCGTGAGCGAAAGACACGCACGTGCACTTTAGAGAAAAAAATAACAGTGCGTGATGGGAGTATGTCAATAGGACTTGGTTATCGCCGAACGAGCAAAGCTTTTTACCACTCTACCCCCTCTCTTCTTCTCTCTCCCTTCTATTGTCATCTCTCCCTCCGTCTCTCTCTCCCTCTAAAACACCCCATTCCAACATTCTCTTTCCTTCTGCAACCACCTTCATTCAATACACACTCCGCGCGACGTTGCCATATTTAGCCGACGAAATCCGAGCAGATGTATTCCGCTGAGCCAATCCAATCTCAAAGAGAGACCGAGATAAATAGGTTCCAGAGACGCCGATGTGGCAATAAGACTCCGTTATTTTGCTTAATTTCTGCAATGCTGTCCGTATTTTTTTACGCTTTTTCCCTGGTACGGATACACTGTGGGTGAACCTTGACAATATGCGAGGGCCAATAAGTACCGCAGTCGAAGGATTTCAGAGTAAAATGTATGTGTATATGTGTGTGTGTGCGTGTGCGTGCGTGTGTGTGTGTGCGCACGCGCGCGTGTGTATCATTATCACTTGTGAATGTTAACTCTTACGAATGCTAGAGAGCTGGTGTCGCACCTTTTCGACGCGCTTCCAACCGTACGATTCGGTAATAATCCCTTTTGACCTTTGTCCTTTTCCCCTTCGTGTCCTGCTGACAAGCCGCGAGGAGGAGGAGGTGAACCATTAATTCGTTCTCCTGAACCGATGAATGTGTCCGTGGAATCGAAGCACTAAATATGCAGGTTGCGGCTTTGCCCCTCATCTCCCCCTCTCCCCTCTTCCCCTCCCCTCACTTGAGACGAAACTCCTATTCGAAAATATAAGGCTCGTCGAAAAAAAATAAGGTGACAGTTGACAGAGGAGTAATTCCATCCGTTTTGAGTTGGCACTCCTGTGCAGGACTCTCGGACGTTGCAACGTCTCGCTCAGTACGACCGCTCTTTCCGAATCGAGTGGAAGCGATTGAACATTTGAGCACAATGATGCCAACTACACTAATAATCCAATCATACAACATAGGAAGTATGTTCATCCATTACTAATGACGTGCACGTCATTTATTTTCTCCGTTGAATTGTCCGCGAATCGTGCAGAACCAAGATGAAAGAAGGTGGGGCGTGTCGTGCGTTTTCTACCAAACAGTCAGTCGTATAGCAAAACATTCTCAAAATGTCAAATCGGAGTTTCCAGATGCCTTCCTTGCACTCCCACCTCTCCTACCCTTTAATCTATTAGCGGAACCACAAACAGAACGCACGGATCAATACGCTTTAAATATTCGCCGATGTGATGAATACATATATTTGTTAATTAGCTTAAATCACTTTTAAATTACGACCTTTCCGATATCTAATGATTGCATTTAGATTCAAGTCGTTTAAGGAAATTAGAGAAGAAATTTGAAATTAACATTCGCACTTTCGTTGCATATCTTTACTTATGAAGAATTTTCTTGGCTTCAGACAATGTCTTCTGCGAGTGAATTTAGAGAATTTTAAATATTATGTGCTATAAAGGTGTTTCGCCCCATTCCCTTAAGAATTGCTTCCCAACCCGACCCACTGGGGTCATTTGCCGCTGCTTCCTCTCCCTTCCGAAGGACACACTGACCTTTATTTATTGGCTACCGTCTCTACTGAGATCGTCTAGGGAGAAGTGGGTTCAAATCCGAACCTTCCACTTGGAAAGCTATATTGTAGCCTCGAAGGTTTCACTTATTTCGACATTTCTGTAAGGTGAAATTGACTCTAAAACTGCTAGGATTCATTCATCAAATGCTATGGGGCAGGTTTTATTCATCTGCTACATTGCCATAGCGTGTCCTGTTCGACTTCGATATATTACATGCGAATGAATTGTTTGAATGAAAAGAATAATTAATAGATTAGCAATTTACAACATTTAAAAAGTTTTAAATGGACTTTTTTCTATGAAAGTTTGTCACAGAAAATTATTACAAAGATTTCGTTATCGGTAAAAGCTATTAATGATTAATCAGTAAGCTCGAAAAGGTGATATAAATCTGCGTAGCGATTAAATAAAATCTTTCATCGCGGTAATCCAACTTTACTGTAAAGTGATGCCAAAAACCTGAAAGCGGGAGCAAATATTTAACATTTGTAGTCAAAATCGCAAAGGGAAACAGGAACGTCAATCTTTACAAAGATGGCAGCAATGTCGTGCGAGCAGTTTTTACGGCGGCGGCCTTTGTCGACAGGGGGTCGGAATTTGTCCGTGTGTGTTCTCGTACGAGAAGGAAAGGCTAAACGGCGGTCGTGTTTCGTAGGGACAACGGCAGAGGGTTTTTTAAAGGGAGCATGGGTTTTCATTCGGCGAAAACGAGATGGAAAGTAAATGGACGCTTAATTTCAGATAAGTGGGTGGCAAGCTCAAGGAATCCCTCTCCCACTCTTCCTCTTCACTCACCTTCCTTTCCTCTCTTTCTCTCTCTCCCTCTCTCTCCTCTTTCCTCCCCCTTTCTCATCCCTCCAATCCCTCTCACTGCCTCCGCTTTCGATTTCGGTCTTTTGTTGCTGAGCGCATGCGCTTCACCGCATCATTTACAGAAGGTTCGAAAAAATGAATAAACAGAGGCGTTTGGATTTATTTATTCCTCCTCCTCCACGTTTTGTTTTTACGTGCGACCCCTGAGTGCTTACTGAAGAGGACGATTCCATTCGAAGAATTGTGGTCTATTTTTTTACGCTCATTATAAGCTTGGTTAACGAAGTTAACGGTCGGCACACACATATACGACACGATAACGGTAGATTAAACAAAATAAAGTCAGCCATGGGTTGGTAGCAGTTTCCTCTGAATCACGAATGCGTAAGGCTTTCGCGAGATGAAAGAATTATTTCTGAAGGAATAATATTTTTCATTGCCGCATGAATGATCTCAGAGGCATTTTTATATTTCGCGAAATGTTTGACATAATCTAAAGATATTTTAAAATCTGTAGAGGTGTTTTTTTTATAAATTCAATTTTTTTTCAATTCAATTCATAATTTTTCGAAAGACGTTATTCCATCGCTAGAAGGATACGATTCCTTTCGATTGAATAAAAAATTAGCTGGAGTTTCCATGGTTATTCTTTCATAGAACCCACTCTCTTGTGAGGTCACATACATACATACATATATTTCTTTCTTCTTCGTCAGACTATACTCAAGGAAAAGGTGATTTGTTTGTTTTTTTAATCACTCTCTTGGACTACTTTACCCTTAACTTCAGGGAAAGATAGATTTATAGACTTGAGCCAATCTGAATTAATATACCTTGAAAAACTTGAATCTTCTAAATACGTCAATTTAACCGAAGCATACGTTTCTTAAATTAATCGATTTTGAAGGGAAATTATTTCGGAGACTCGCGCAATAAAATATTCTTTTTCAGCCAGGTCGAGTTCAGCTTATCGTATTTCTGATTTAATGTCATAATACTATAAGATCAGGAAGATTGGAATGTGCCTCAGAAAAGTATTAACTTAGGCAATAATGCGCTATTGTTGTCGAAAACTCTAGCACAAAGTAGTAATATTATTTCTTGACAACCCCTGTGTATTAGGCACCCCACACAAGTTAAAAGCAATTCCTTGCCCCTGAAAAGTAGATCACCCATCTTACGTACATGGGCACGCCCCTTATACTTAGGCCACACACACTGCATAATGCTTCGGCAATTCTCTTCTTTTTAAAAATCTCTTTGGGAATGGCTCATATATAACTCTTTAAGCACAAAAACAATTGACTGATAAAGTGATTCAAATGCAGTCGTTTACAAACTCTCACAACCTTTTGCAAAACGAGTTTCCTTCGAATGGATGAATATAGAGCAAAAATGAGAGCAGTGATTCAGCGTCACTGTGCCGTAGAGACATCAGATTATGAAAGAGATTGAAAATAGCAGCACGCCTCAGCATGAGAGAGGGAAAGAGAAACGGGGCGGAGTTTACCTCCGACAGCTCCTTTTATGCTGGCCTTGATTTGGAACACATTCATTCGATTCGGAAATCCAATAGCATTCGAAGAACCGTTAAGTAGTTATTGCGTAATGAATCAGAATTCTATAATGAAAAACAGAATGAAAATAGCTCATAGACTGGTGGATCGAATTGAGAGAAATAACACTAGAGATGATTAACTTATAGAATCTCTATTCCAACAAAATTTATAGGTAGTTATTAGGTTGGCAGTTGTCATCCGCTGCCACACACCCCTCATTACGTTGCAATCACTTATTATGTAGGCTTATGTAGGATGTAACTATATTAAAATTTGCGATAGATTAAACACTTTTTATTATCAACACTATATCTTCTTTCTTGTTAAACTAAACATTTTTTCGAGATTGACCTTTTACTTCTTCTTTCATTTCTAAAAGAAAACCTGCAACGCTTTAACCTTTGTAATCGAGTCTACATCCCAAAAGTCCACCTCTCGGATGTATCCAAGCTATTCCGCGCGTTTTCCATCTCGCAAGTTTTATTTTTGCTTCGCGAAAAGAGTTAATCCCTAATCAAGCAATAAAATGTTTTTTTCCAGTTAAAGTGCAATTCAGAGTTTGACTGAAGCATAAGATTGAAGGCCTATTTCGCTTAGAATCTTCCATTGAGACCGTTCTGGAACAACCTTCTTTTGACTGAATTTTTAATTCTTGTCGTTCGAGAGACATCGCACGGGGGATAACGATGCATACGATTCGCAAACCAAAATGTTTGCGCGTTCGCAGAGTATAAATGAAGGGGTTTTGTGTATATTCAATGGCAAAACACTGTGTGGTTCGACCTCATTTTTATCAACCCTCAATGTGATATTTTTGTTCCGTTTATATTACGATAGTTTAAATAAACACTCTTTTATCAAATAGTGATGCTACAAATCACAAAACACAATAAATACTGTTAAGTACTGGATTAACATATACGCAGCCATTTGGATAGGAAAGTTGGCTAGTTTTTTCTTCCCATGCCATCAATTGGAACATGTTCTTAATGGCCTATTCAAGGTGACATCTAACATAAGAACCAGGATGATAGCCATTTTTCTGCGATCAAAAGTTAAACTTCCCATCATATCTCATAGAATAAATATTAGTTATATAAAAAACCCTTCTAAGTAAAATTGTAGTTATTTCGCATGATTACGTAATTCGGTAGAGAACGTCTCTGCTTTGAATGTGTGCAAACTTTGTAATGTAATAATTTCCTCTCGTGTAGATTCATGTAAAAGTTTAACAGAATGAATATAAATCATTCACGAAGGAATTCCTATCAGGTGGCTTCTTACTCGCGAACCTCATAATTTGGGAACGTGCTTAAAGTTGGAAACTATAGTCGATTTCATCGGCATATTATCTTTCGCCGTTTTGAGCACGTGTTCTGTGATTTCCGGTGCTTTCGATGCAATATCATGAAAGGCGCTGCGTTAATAAACACGCTCCTCCTTTGAGGTTCCACTGCGCAACTTGGGGCGCCGGTTGCAAGAACATACCTCTCTCTCTTTTTCTCTCTCTCCATAGTAGGCATTCAAAGGAACGAGACGGGCTTCGATCACCCACTAGTCCCTATTTATAGAGACTCCCCCACGAGTTTCAAAAGTCTTTTGACCGGTAAGCCATCTAGTTAATCATGATCTAAGTATGCCAGGATAATGAAGGGAGGGAATGACGTACAGGTTGCCCCTCAGCAAAACTGCACGCTTATTGAGTTCCCCCTAGTGACCATTGTGAAAGAGTAAATTCAGAGAAGTTTGGCTCCGTTTTCAAAATCAGTAAATGGTTTTTTCAAAAGAATTCTGAGAACTCCGTCCATATTTCTCGAGAAATGGTACGTTAAAAAGGGTTTTTTAAATTTTTTTCTGAGGAGATTGAGGTTCCGGCGCTCTGCGTGACGTAACGTTATCTCACGGATCCTTACGGAACTTTCTTCAAAAATAAACTCGCTTCCCGAAACAACTGAGCCAGCGACTCATGCCCAGCACGTGCTAGCAAAATTACATTCGCCGTCGCATGCAAAAAATATGAAAATTCGCTCTGAAAACATGCATAAACTATTTTATGATCCTGTTTTTCGATCGCCGTGGGATGTGCAGACGTGTTTTGGTTTGGCACTAGTTGTGTGAAATGGAATCGCCTCTTTGGGGAGCAGAGGCCAGGCGAAAGGAAAGACCTTGCGAGAATCGATTTTTCAGTGCCAATGTTCCGAACTAGATCTTTCGGATAGACAGGTTCAAGGATAAAATTGAACAATTTACAAGATATGTATATCCAGGTCTTATTGCAATTCACGTCGCTATAAAATTATTTTACGTCATTTATTTAAATTTTACTTCTATCCAAACTGTGAGAAAGGTTTTTACTACTTTTGCGTCCGTTAACAAATGAAATTATATTTACAAAAAAATGTGAAGCAAGGAGGAGCGTGTTATTCTGAAATACACCAAAATTAAATAAATTTTAAATATGTGACCGTCTAAAATAATCGTCATATGAGTGATCTTGTATCATATCATATCGTCGACCTTGGTAGAGGGGTGGTTAGCGTGTCTAGCTCCCAATGCTAGGGTTGTAGGTTAGAATCCTGCCGAGGGCATGGTCGTGTGTGTTCGTCCTTGTTATTGTTGTTACGATATTCAGTATAATTGGCCCTGTGCTGTCTCTGAATTCATGCCAACAAATAAATTATACGATGAGGAACTAGATGTCATATTCACATTTTCCGACTAGATTTCTTTACGTTGTTCAAAATATTAGGCATTCGATAAAAACCTTTGAATAATCCATATGTATCCTTCATAATTGAAGCAGTTATTATTTAATATGGTATGTAGCGTTGCCAACAATGGTTCATTCTTCTTTCTCATTTTCATTTTACACCAAGGTCATTAAAGTAAAAATTTCCTTTACTCAAATGAATTTTGTACGTTTTTTCATAAATTTCACGAGACTAGCCGTTGAAATTCGACGAGCTCTCAGATTAAAATGAGGTCGTGGTAACAACTAAAGAGTAATTTTTAATCCCTACACTTTAGCTGGAAAATATATTTCGTACATTCAACCGTAAACGTTTTGTAGCATTTATTTTTTTTTTTAGTATTTTATGTACGATGGTTATGTTACCACCTGGCAAATTGCCTATTTGTAACTTATATTTGATAATAATAATTTATAAGCCAAAATTTTGATACAGCATGCCAAACTGCGAATCTCGAAAAGTACAGCCATATTTCGAGAATAAAATGGTAAATATTAAACGAATGTTCATTAATGTCGTCAACGTCGAAAATTCAAAATGGAGGTCGTTCTAATGTATCACAAGTCGATTCTATTTTATGGAATTTTATACAATGAAAGCTTTCCTCTTTCGAAATGCCCCTCTGCCTCCTCACAGCTGCTCTCCCTGCATTCCTCTCTCCTATCCCATCTCATTATATTCCAAATTAGTTTTAAATCAATCTCTCTTCTCCTTCACAAACTACGTTATCTCCTTCCCCTTTTCATCTATGCAGTTGCTTTCTCTTCCTTTCTCAATCCCACCATTTCTCCGCCATTATTCATATTAATTACATTAAGATCTTCACTGTATCTGCCGCATTTTCTTTTCATATTCCCTCCCCCTTCCCCCCGTTTCGCCTACTCCATCTCATTTTTTTCCTTCCTTCTCCTTCCCTCATCTTCTCAATTTTTTCCTATTATTCTTTATTTTCTTCCATTTCACATTTTCTGTTTGCCTTTCAGCTATCTTTCCCCATTCCCCTACTTCCTCCCTTTTCCAAAACACTTCCTCTCTCTCTCTCCCATCACTTCCCTCCATGGCAATCTCATCCTCCTCTTTCCCACCGCACCGTAACCCAATTTCCTCTCTTGCCCATCAACGCCGCCGTGCCCGTGGGAAAGCGTTCTCCCTCCGTCACGTCGCTTCCTCTCCGCCGCCCTCTTTCGTCGAAATCGCAAATCAAAAAAGGTCCCCTCCACCAGCGTCCCTAGCGCCGCCCATGGCCTCCACTCGAACTATGCCACTGGGAGAGAAGCGGAGGAATTTTGTTTCAAAAAAGAGGAAATAAATTGAGTGAAAGATTTTAATCGTCCGGCAATTTTTATATAAGTGAGAATGTTATGTAAATTTTAATTTTGAATTAATCGACGAGAATCGGTTGAGTATGACATAAGCTAAAGTTCGCCTAAATTTTAAAGAAATAACAATTAGTAATTGTGTGCAAGGAAAAACATGTTTCGATTAATTAGCGTCTTTTTATTTATATAAAATGCTAAATGGAACCGTGGTAAAGTCGACTACAACAACAAAAATTAGTAAATTCGTTTATAAGAATAGCATGGTTACCGTGTGGTTTAAATTTATCAACGCACATAGGATATTATTCAACGAGAAAATTTATTAAAGACATTGGAATTTGATTTGTTTAAATCAGCAATAAAATGCCATTATCGATATTCTTGTTATGTGGCGAAAATTAATGTTCATATTTACAAATGATGCATTCTGCATATTAAATAATTTTGTTATCACTAATAACTAATACCATCCGATTGATGTGGTTCTTAAACTAGTAGAATGTTTCACAGAAGGAAAAGGAATCTTTTAACTACAAATGGCGAAAATATTTTAATTCAATGATATAATTTAATCGACCGTAAAAATTTCTTGCGTTTGTTGAAATTTTCACTGAGATCATCATTGGAACTTTTAGTTAGCATCGTGTTTTATGGTTAGGATAAATTAAAGGAATATAAGTTTTGTAAAGCAATCTAGATGTCAGACGAATCATTGCTATTAATATTTTTTGGCGAAGGATTGGCAGGTGTTTTTTATTTAGTCGTACATCCGTCGGACCATTTTAATTAATCCTTTAAATCGGATGTTATAACCTGGGCCTTGCCCTTCAATTCCTCTTGGCCACACTGTTAATTGGGGTTCCAGTGATTCGAATGAACCTGAGAGTGGTCTTGCAAAAATAAGGCTTCGCGAAACACGGCCCTCGACTCGTCTGCGGCGACGCTTAACAAAGATTTCACCTCGAGAGACTGTGAAGGGAAAGGGAGTGTTGGAACTCCATTCACTAATGCATGTCGGGAAGATTACGTGTCTACATAGGAGAAGGTGGCGATCCTCGCAAGTTGAACTAATTAGTCGGGAAGAGGAGACGAGGAAAGATATTTAGGAGGAGAAGCGCCAGAGATACGGTGCTTTAATACGATGCTGTTTGTTCCCATGCTTCACTGAAATGTTACATTTGAGTTTTACAATACGTGAGTGAATTACCTTAGCCTTGAAACTCGAGTAATTTTTCACAACTATAATTTATAAAAATTTGCTAAGAAATAAATAAATCGAATGAGATCTTTATCACACACCAGAATGAGTTAATACATGATTCTTCATTTTTCCTGATTGCTTAGGATGCTCAAATTAAAGATCATGTGCCTTGTTTTGGGAATTCAATAGATAATTATAACTAATATATTATAAAACTTTTTGTAAAAAGAACTTATCTTTCTCTTAAACTTTACGCTTTTCTTTAATTCGTAAAAACCGGCAAATTTTGTAGTTTCCCATAAAACTCCTATGTTTGCAGTTCGCGTAAAGGTAAACTTAGATATAAGCGCTCCCTATTTCTTTCAAAGTCGGTGTAAATAGATTCAACTCGCTCGAGAAATATCTAAAATAAAGCTGTTTGACAAACTGCTGAAGTTATTTATGTCCTAAATGGGTGATTAGAATCCGATTACTTATTGCTCGTTTTAAAATTAGCAACACCACAGGCGACAACAGAATACATTTGCATCATCGAATTAAATAAATGTCCTATATTTGGTTTGTATTTTTATTTTTTGACGCGACCCCATCGTGCAATTCTGTAATAGATAAACGGAAGCCAGCGTATTGGAACCTTCGGCTATTAATATATCGAATCCTTGAAGTGAAATGATAAAGATGAAGTTTCTTAAAGTAAACCGCGATAAAATTTTACGAGATGAGCTCACCCACTTGAATAGATCAATTTTAAAATTCTTTTGACTTTGCTTTTTATTTTAGCCACCAAATTATTATTAATAGAATATAGTAAATGGTATATAAAAGAACAAATATGGTAGAATTAAAAAACTAAAATTTGTTCTTTTGGATTTCAATTTACATCATGCCATTAATGGATGCCAATTTATGGAGGAGGTCATCATACTAACAACGCGATTTAATAAGTTTAGTTTTCGTACATCGAGTTTTTGCATAGATTTTCGACAAGTAAAGATGACAACCGTGGTAATATTTTTTCTCTTTTATTCCTCGAAATGTTTGCGACGGAGAGAAGCGATTCCTCGTTTTTAAGGTTTCGAGAGAGGTTTCCATTCATGCGGCTGATACGTGTATCTGGAGGAGTTGTTTTCGAAAAAAACGAACATCAGGAGGCGGATTTCTTCTCGTCGAGACGACGGAGTGGGGAAGCCATCTTCCACGTACGCCAAGTCCCCGATAGCTAACTACGCCTCCGAAAATCGATAACCTAATTCCGGAACAACTTGGTCGGCTCGAATGCTTTCCTGGAAGGTTTCTCGTTGATAGGCGGAATATTGCAACTGGAATAAAGTGGAATTGAGACGCGCCCTCGCGAATAGTCCAGGAGACGTCTTAAACACGGATAGTATATTCGCTTACTTCCAAAACAGCTTCAACTATATTTAAAGCTGATTTGTTTTCAGTTTAATTCTGCATAAACATTACTAGAATAACTTCTAAATTAACTTAATCTTGGTCTGATTTTTCAATTTTTCCAACTGCCGTATTTAGGTATTTACCCTTGAAGAAAGATGGACACCAAGTGTAATAATTAATTAATTCAGGCATAATCACAATTAGTTTATTGAAAGTTAACAAAAAGAAAACTGTTGCGAAACGTGTTGCCTTAAATGTGGAAATCGCCGTTGGCGTACATCTCCTCCAAGAACATGTCAAAAACTTTTTCAATCACAATAGTTTTGATTTTATTGCATATTAATTTAAAACGGAGATAAATTTTAAATGGTTTCAAATGACTCGCCAACTTCTTTAAATAACGTATAATTAAAAAATCGACTGCATAAGATCCAGCTGGAAATATCATGTTTATTCACCCTCGGTATTCTTCTGGGATGTAGGTCACGACAACCAATGAAAACAAGAAATTTGATTATTTAGTTCATTTTTCAGTGTACTTTTTTAAACATGACATCATAAACATAGAGTTAATGTTGCAATTGTGTGCAAACTTCTGGTATAAATATTCTTGCAAAAGAGCTTCATAGTCGAACTGCATTTTTCCTTAATTGAGTCTAACATGAAAAAGGGGCATTTTTTCAGATCCGATACTATACTGCGTTTCCAGAGATCGTACGGGTGAGGCGTGTCTACGGTTAGACTTGTAGGATGAGGGGGAGAAAGTGTCAGCCAATAAGAGCTCTTAAATTTCCCACGCCTTTCAAAAATTCTTGACGAGGGCTGTTGACACGATTGCTCTCAGAACTTCACTCGTCCACAGCTGCTGTTGAAATGAGCGAAATTCGAAATGTGGCAACATTGGGTCGTAGCCTAAGCGAAATAACCCGAATGCGGACGGAATACTGCGAGTCTGACCCGTACGACTTCGGGAAACGCACTATAACTATGAAGTATTGTATTTAATTATACTTCTGTTCTTTCAATCTTAAAAAAAATACAAAAAGGGTATTACGATCGGTTTTATTTTTTTAATCGTTTGAAATCCCAAGAGATGCCTTATTACTGAGGAATGACATCGGAACGTAAATATCGTCTTTTGTTTACTCAGCCGCAGCCTTAAAAATCTATTTAGAGAACTTTAAACCTTGATATGCCTTCCCCTCCAAAATCGGTGGATTTTTACGGAACTGGAATTGGGGCAGACGTAAATTATGCTTCGGTATTTTTCGTGACTCTGTTTATTTTTATACATTTTAGACCGAAACTAGCACTCCCGTTTATTTAGAGAAAAGTGGTTTGCTATTTTATCATCGAGTAATTTAAACCGTTGATGACAAAGAATATTCCTTGTAATCATTCCGATCCTTTTCGTTGGCTTTTTTGCTCCACAAGGAATTGAAATTCTTTATTAATTGCTGCCATCTCAAATTTTTTTTTATCTATACATATCTATAAAGTAAGGTGTTTGTATGTATGTATGTATGTATGTATGTATGTATGTATGTATGTATGTATGTATGTATGTATGTATGTATGTATGTTCTGCTAAGGCTCAGAAACTACAACACGCAGAAAAAAGAGGAAGGTGTCATATTAACCGTTATCATGTGTACGGTGGTGTAGTAAGGTTTTTAAACCGATTCGATGTACTATTTAATTATAATAAAATATTTTCGTTTATATGGGATTTCCATTTAAAATTTTTTCGTAAATTTCTCGAATTTTTAACTCCTTACATATATATCGCAGACATATGCTCTCGCAGACTTTTTTGTGGTATATTATCTCCTCTTTTGGAATAATTTTTTAAAAGAGGGGCTTACAGATCAAATAAGACGAATTGAAGGGAAAATCTTATTTTTCATTATTGCTCAGCATTTGGATATACTTAGCAACCGATGTAAACAAATTACGTTTGAACTATAAACATATCGTAAACGTAGAAATAGTTGATGAAATACTCATTTAATATCTTCTGATTTGATTGTATGCTTTTCTTTCATTATCTATGGTCTTCTATACACAGGTTAATTCTGCGAATAAACATTAGTGAACTGTTTCTTTTTCTGTAATCGTGTCATTCGCATTATAGGTATGTTTGGATATAAGTTAAATTGTTTTTATATGCCTTTTGTCTTATTTTATTTCATATTTTGTTTAAGTGAAAATTACTGAAGATATATGGTTAAATTACTACGTTAAAGTTTTTGTGTTTTGTTTTATCAGTTTATCAATAAAAACTGAATTGAGCATTTCATGCTAACATGCAAGTTTTTTCCTATGCTCATCCATTTTGCGTTTCAATAATAATTAGATACTTTTTTGTAATATATAATATCGTTTTGAATTAAAAGAGAGTTTTATCAGTTGGAAATAAGGTAATTGTTATTTTAATACGAGAACTAAATTAGATTAACATTTTGAACACGTAACGCAGTGAATTTCGAAAGATTTTATTTGAATAATACTTTTGTTGAACTTTATTATGTCTTCTGAACTAAAATTAAGAATTCGTGTCTGCGGTCCCATGGGTAAAATGTAAACACTACCGATACACTAACGTAATTAATTACGTTAGAAAAGTAAAACATTTTAATACATTATTTAAAATCGATTCGTTCGAATATCTCAATCTATTATTCAATTAATTACGATGGAAAACACAATTAATATCAATAATTTTATATCTATTTAGAGTAATAATAGGTATTCTTATTTAGTTTCTCCTGTTATTATGTTGACATACAAATTCATATTCCGCGTAATCAATATTACACGACACGCTATTTTGTGATTGTTGGTTGTTTATTTAGCAACTGAATAGAAAGCGTCAGTCGCCATCATCAGATACATTGAGCTTTAGGAGATTATTCGTTGGTTGGTTTTGGTTAGTTTGTTGTTTTCATTTGCTTTCGTTTCGTGTCCATTTTTTGTGTTCTTTGTTTGTTTTCTCTGTTTTCGTTCTTAGTTGTTCATTTTGTAGTCTATGTTTATATTCTTTGGTTATGCTCTTGATTTTTGTTCCTTGATTACCTATTTGTCGGTTTACACCTTTTATGCCGGCTATTGGTTAGAGTTTAATTCATTTCTTTTTTCTTGGTGGTTTTTACATTGAACTTATATTCTTTGGTTGTACTCTTAATTTATGTTCCACGATTATTTATTTGTAGGTTTACATCCTTTTCTACCGGGTATTGGTTAGCGTTTAATTCATTTCTTTTTTCGTGGTGGTTGTTATAGTTTTCGTATTAGTTCGTTTCGTGTTCTTTCCACTTTATTTCAAGACTCCTAATGTAGTTTACCGAAAGGAGAGGAGAAGTTTTAGTATGTATCATCTTCTCAAGCTGTCTTCTAAGCGGGAAAAAGTATAACTATTTGCAGTCCGAAATGCACCCGGGCGAAGCCGGGTACGAAAAGCTAGTAATTCATAAAGTTTAAGCATTTTAATGAAAACAATAGTATATTTATGAATAACTAAATATTCGATTTACACAAATTAATTAAATAAAATATGAAATTTGAAGTTGCTACATTTATTTTGCCTACTTTTTAGTTACAAATCCGTCAAAATATTGGAAAATTGGTATATATTTTGTAACAATTGAAAATAAACAGTAAATGTAGAATTAATTATGATATACATTTTTGTATAAATGATTCCAAATATATATTTTAAGAAATTACTAGCAATATCATTAATGAATTGACCAATATGATTACATACCCATTTCACAGATTCCAAACTCACTTCGGCATATCTAACTCCTCTTAAACGAAAGCATAATATAGAGACTTTATTTTTACGCCAATTGAGTTAGAATTCTGCCTCGTTATGAAAAAATTCTCAATTTGTCCTTCTATTTAATATTTTTCGGAAAAACCGCAATTTACTGTCTTCTTCATCAGTTTTTTCCTTACTTGTTTCCTGTTATTATTATTTTTGTTTCACCACAAAGACTTCTAATAAGTACACACACGACTTATTGAAATACCATTAGACCCTTTCCACTTCGAATATCTCTCTGGATAAGCTCGCTTAGGATCAATTATCCCCTCTAACAGAGAATGAAGGGGTCGATTCCGATGCATGTATATATATATATATATATATATATATATATATATATATATATATATATTGACGCTTCAGATATAGGATATAGAAGGAGAATTAGGAGGAGGATACAAATTATGAGGCACTTCAAGATGAGCTAGAAACTTGAAATATTGCGTGGTTTGTAGGTCTAGTAGCAAAACCGGCGAGAAAATTTACAAAATATTTCTTTTTTTGTCTGTTAAAAACCTCAAAATTTAAAATAAATATTTCATTTTTTAGGTATTTCTAAATGTGCTACAATACTGAAAAATTTCCTATCGGTAGAATTCGCTAAATAACCAAAAGGGGATTACATAAATTTAAATTTATTTATTTGGCGTTTAAAAATTCATAAAAGTTAAACAATTAGACAAATGTTTATGTACTTTCAGTCGAGCTATGGAGCTGAAATTCTTCATAAAGTTAGAGCTTGGTGTTCCAGCGGCAATTAAGATTTAAATTACAATGAAGTTTATTATTGTGTGTGTATGTGTATATGTATGTACGCATGTATGTATGTATCTACATATACATTAGGGATGAAATAATACCAACAATTTTTAATACCGGTATTGAAACTGGTTTAGTGCAGAGAACGGTTTATAATCATTTAGTACATTATTTTAATAATAATAATAATCCTTTACTAACGGGATAAACCCTCTTTCTTACAAAATATCAAACGGAGTTGAAAAGCAAGATATGAGTATTTCAACAACTACATAAATCTGGACTTATCAAAAACACTCTTGCTTTCAAAATAAGGTTTTAACTAGGTAACTGCCCTGTTCAGGGCGTTTTTACCACTCTTCAAAACGGTGACAACCATTCCGATAAGGGGTATTTTTCAACCCCAGGCTAAAAAATATTTTTTTTCGAAAAGAAAACTTTCATATTCCACAAACAATAATGACAAAGTAAGAAGAAAGGATTACACTACACAAAATAAATTTATAAACCAAATTATATGTTTGATATGAAAATAATGAGTCAATTTATGGACCTGAGGTCAAAAAATACCGCGTTTCGGGACCGAAGGGTTCAGGAACGCATTTCAGGAGTACGAGACCATTTCCAATCGTTTTCTCTCATCGAACTAGGTAATATTATAAAACTCTCATACCGATCCGTCGGAGTCACTTTTCGGAAGAATCCCCCCCACTTTATTTCTACTCACACAGGCAAGAAATACATTTTTGGTAACTTGGCACTGCTCCCACAAAGTGCACTTTTCAATACCGAAAACCCGGTACTGTAAGTCACGATATCGGTATTATGTTTCTAATTCAATATTAATTCCGGTTTTCAATACCGGTATTCATCCCTAATATACATATGTATAAAGCAGTTTTGTGGGAGGATTTGAACGAGTCAAATATGCTGTGGATGGACTAACTGCGGTATCCGGTACCCTTGGCTTCGAATAAGATGGCACTTAATATCGGCACCATAAAGGACGGAGGAAGAGAGAATGGAGTGGGAGGAAGAGTGAGGAAGGGAGAAAAGGAAGGGAGGGAGAGGGGGAGAGAGAAGGAAGAGGAAGAGAGGGAGAGGGGGAGAGAGAAGGAAGAGGAAGGGAGGGGGAGAGAGAAGGAAGAGGAAGGGAGGGAGAGGGGGAGAGAGAAGGGAGAGGAAGGGAGGGAGAGGGGAGAGCATCGAAGGACGCGCACTTCCCTTTTGGAATAGAATTGGGAATAAATTCCATAAGCGGAATACCTGGGATTGTCAAAGAGAATGACGAGAAAAACGCAATTTGAGCGCAGCTTGTAAGGTCGAAGCTGTTATTTATAGCCTGCGGAAAAGTCCCATAAAACCGAAAAAGCAATCGTAAATCGCATCGAAACCCGGAAGAAGGGCCAGGAAAAACACTGTCGACCCAATTTCAAGTTATCGCGTAAATGATGAGAGTTTTATTTTTTCCCGATGAGATTCAACTCGCGTGCGGTTCAAAGCCTTTGCGTTGAAAACAAACACATCCGGTTTGAATGTCTTACTCGTAAATGGGACGCGATACGATATTATCCTTATGTCTCGAGGACATTTCTTTAAAATGTTCCTAAAATATTCCTATTTACATTCACATTAATGTTTTATTTAATTACACGAAGATTTTAATTCCCCCGCGTATTTTATCGTCTGTTCCCTGTAAAATAATTATCATCAGCAAAATAGAAATAATTAAGAAAAATTTTTAATGATGTATTTGTATAAACTGTTACATTATTTTTTGATTTGTTTTGCTCTAGTGAAATTTCATGTGAAAATGCGACTGAATAAACTAAAGACTGATTTTAATAATAAAATTTATTGATCTTTTTTAAAGAAAAAATATATTTTCCCGAAGTTCTTTTAAATGAAACGCTGTTTTTATTTACTATTAAAATTTTTATAGAATATTTTAATAACAGCGCTGAATGATAAGACGAGCATTTGAATACTGGATGTAGAAGTATTTTATTTGCCGTAATATGACATAATTTTCAATTAGAATTGCAATGAGATTCCACACGATTCTGCTCTATTCTAGCGTTAAATTTACATCATGTGACATATATTTCTGTATAGCGTGTGCACACAAATTACCCATACTGTGCGCCGAAGTATTTTTTAATAAACGACAACAAATTAATTCACCAGAGAATTATCGATCTCATCTTATGGCTTAACACAAATTCCAGTATAAGCATTTAAAGTTTCAAGAATTGGTAAAGATGAATTACTTATTTTATTATTATATAGCTATTATATTCATAATTTTTTTATTAATTTTTGATTCCTTAAGATCTTATTCTGGTAACAAATAATAAAAATTGGCGAAATATTCGCTTATTCCAGTCCTTTCGCATACAAAAAGTGATTTTTATTTTCGCTAAAGACTACAAATCACTTAAACAAAATGATAATGAATGGACTTCGGCGGAGTTTATTACACCAAGACCAAGGTTAGAGTAGAACTGGGAAAGCGTTTTTTCTATTCTTTCAAAGGTTGGCAACGCATATCGTAGGAGGATATTCTGTTCGTTTTACGTGCGTCAAAAAAAAGGGTTAGAAGCACGTCCTTCTGGGTCTGCGATAGAGCGGTTCTTGCGCGAATTCCGTTTCACGAGAGGAAGGGAGATGGGGAGGAGGAAGGGGGCGTGGTTCCCTCCTCCGTCAGCGAGTGGCGCGTCGCTTTCCCAGTCTCTCTCTCTCTCGGGGGAGGAGGAGGGGATTGGCTCCCACCCTCTGACGATCCGGAGGGGGCGGAATGACCCTCCACCCTATTCCCTATTTCTTCTTCTCCGCTGAGTTCATTGACGGCATCTTCCCTCGCGTTCCATCAGAGGGAGTGAGTCTCGCGCCTTACTCACTATCTAATAATAAACGCCTCCTCCTCCCCCCTCCCTCTCCCCTCCCCTTAAACCCCTCCTACGTCCAGAAAGAGCGAGCTTTACATACGCAGGAGTGGATGGATGCCTTTCCCCGCCCCCTCCCACCCCAAATACCGCCATTTCCCTCCCCTTCCCTCGCCCTTCCCCTCTCCTACCCCAATCCACCTCTCTCTCTCTCTCTCATCCGCTCCGCGAGAATCGCGAGCTCAAGGGAAGCCAATGAGATTGCGTCGCGTTTAAAAGTGTTGCTGACCAAAAAACGACCGTCAAAAAAAAAAGATTAAAAAAACGCCAAAACATTCTGCACGAGTTCCTTATCCTTATGGATAAGACAGACTTTCTTGATATCACTCTTCGTCATGAGAATATTATGTAGGGCTGCGTTCAGACTTAACATGACGTTATAATGGTATATTATAGAATTTAATGAATGAACCAGGATTTGAATGCAGAACTTGCGTCGAAATACACCATTATATAATTGTGACTCAAAGAAAATAAGAAAACTACTCTTTTCCTTCTAATTGTATGGCGCTTATAAATTTTCTTGTAAACGTAGTTTTTATTTCATCTCGAAATCCACACAATTGACGCATTCTTCTCCTGGAGTGCCGTTTTTATTCGAAAAGCAATTTCTCGGAAAATTCTCAAAATACCGACGAAGACTTCGCACATTCATTTCTAAAGCTCTTTTAATCTTTTGGAGTGAAAGTCGAATTCCTTTGCTAATAGCGCGCTTAGTAAAGCTTTTTGAGCTAGGGAATTTATTAGTTTGACTGTGGAACACCGCCCTCATTCGTTTCGCTTGGAAATGGCCTGCTTCCGAGGAATGGTTTCGGGGACTTTGGCCGCCTATTACTATATTCAGGCTTCCATCGCACCTATACGTCTAGTAAAAGGACTTTTCCAGTCCATTTTACGACGTTGCAAAGTCAACACGTCTCAGATTCTTGTGAACATCTATTTTACGTCAACTTTAAATCTACTGAACTGAATCATAAGCGAAGTTGCTCTCGCGATAAAGAAATGTCATTTCTTTCTGTCACCTACCTGCCAAAGTTATTTTTTTTTGCGAGGAAGTAATTTTTCATAACTGCGTCGTAAAAACGGCACCTTCCGTACAATTTGCCGGGAAAAAAAATAAAGCCATTAAGAGTTCGGAAATGTTGCCTATTAGGGGTTGAGTGCAATTGATGATCAAGTAGACTTTCGTTGTCATAAAACTGCTTTATAGCAATGGCAGTTGTCCCTATTCCATTACGAGTTAGTAGTAATCCTGTGTGTATGTGTTTACGCTAATATTTAAGCGTCTCTTTGGCATTACTCTCTGTTCTTTGAATGCACGTGCGACAGTCGATTCTTTCAGGAAATTATCGTGGTTTATTTGGACGCTGAACGTTACACAAAAGTTGGCTCTTTTTTTAAAAAATTGAACGGACGTTATTCGCAGTTATTTTGGCCGAAGAGATAACATTAATCATGTTACGTGCCACACGTAGTTACCAATTTTCACAAAATCGGCTGCACATTACATGAAATATATCCCATCGTTTAAGGCGACAGTGACTCAGGAAATAAAAATTTACCAAACTCTAA
This sequence comes from Uropetala carovei, assembly GCA_036926305.1. Taxonomy (NCBI): domain Eukaryota; kingdom Metazoa; phylum Arthropoda; class Insecta; order Odonata; family Petaluridae; genus Uropetala; species Uropetala carovei. The sequence goes on along the minus strand of JAXCHB010000150.1, from coordinate 2,943,030 downwards.
GCAAAATCAATCCCGATTGGCTTGTGGTCATATAAAAATTATCTTTCATTATGAAAATGTGAAGTATTAAAAATAGGGTGAAAAAACGTCTCACATCCCATAACCCATAAGACATATAGTATATGACAAGTTCGAGTAAATGCTGGTATAGATAGTTACTTGTAAAATGAACAGTTATTGACCGTTTTAATGCATCATTAGGAGTGACTTTAGAGTGACTTTAGAATTAACTTTCTATTTTCCAGGACAGAAGAAAATAAATTTATAAATATGTTCAAACGCATATTTTTAGCATTTAAACCAAAGAATTTGGAATAATGAATAGGAAAAAATCAATTAGAACTATGTTAGAATATCAAACTAACGAGTCAGGAAAATGCTCATTCTTTTCTAATATTCTACGTTTTAAGTTGAGACAATTTTTAACAAGTAAGCAAGCAAGAACAGTAACGGTGTCAGTTCAGGACAGAGATTAAGACGTCAGAACTCCAATAAGCTAAATTATGAAATGAGATATTGTAATATTAGAGAGCAAGCAGAAAAATGTATCAGTGTAAAAGTGTTAAAATCAGTAGAGTATTGAATGAATCAATATGGTTATTCATCTCAGTTAACATTTCAGTAAAAAAAATATTAAATAATTTTCAAATTACGATATTGAATTAAAATGAGAAAGTAAAAACTAATAAATTCTACAAACTTGCGTATTGGTGTAATGAAAAAAGAGTGTTAGTCTAGTAATAACTTGTGTAATCAGAAATTAAGATTTTTGACCGCGAAACTATTCAGAACAAGTGAAAATAAGTTTTATTATTTGCGGAGGACAATGACGGAATGAAATAAACTGTTTATGTTTGATTAGACGGAAGAGAAAACGGATTAGAGCACGCCTCACAAGTTCTTAACGATGGAAAGAGATGGGGCATTGCGTTCAAAAATGTGTTCGTTTTTTCATGGAATCTATTATTCCAAACAGACGAACAAAGTGGCTCCTTTCAGATTAGATGGAGGGTTTCCCGAGTGACTCGTGTATTCCTCGAGATTTTTATTCCCCGCGCTTATAAAGCGTGACTTTATCGGTGGGGGCGAATTTACCCGCGATGCGGAAGTGCGTGGCGTACGGTAGTGCCATCTGCCAAGCGATGACGAAAGCCGCACGGAGTTGTATCCGATAAGAAAGGAAATAGATTTGAACTGTTCCGCCTTTTGCTCTTTTTTAAAAAAATGATTCGATGCATTTCCTCTTCGCCAAACTGGCCTTGCTTCGGGGGAATTGGAAAAGTCAATTCTGAAAAATTCATCTAATTTAATGAAAAATAAGCATTTCTAAATAAATATATTATATTGGAATTTTCCATTGAACATTTCAATACCGAAGAAGAAATTAATTTCATATCAATATAATAATATTATTATATTATTATAATATAAATAAGCAGAACATTAGTTGATTATTTAACTCAAAAAGCTGTTCTTTGCTCATGCAGTGTCTTGAGAGTGATTATGAATTGGGAAAAATTGCTATATACTTTTAACTCAAATTACACACGTTGGAGTGATATATGCATTAACTTTCGAAATACAGATATAGCTATTTTTGAATTTATTCATTTTCGTACAAAAATTTTATTCTAACGATATTTCAACATTCGATCCAATTACTCACACTTTCAAACCTATTTTACTGTTTAAGAGTGACGTTCCACGTTTTACTGTAGTTTACTGCAAATTAATACTTTGGAAAATAATAATTTATCTTTTATGTAAGGAGCGCAATAAGATAAAGGATAAGCGACTGATGATGTGCTAGTGGATCATAAATCAAGAGTAAGAAGGTTTTTTTTCGTCGCGAAGTATCATAAAACCCTTTTTTATTTCTCGTAATTATTCAAAGATTTTAATTTTTAATAACAGCCTTTCATTTTGTTCTGCAATAGCCTTGAGTATTTATCTTGTTATAAGTTAAAACTCTTACCTATGTTGTTGCATCATCATCATGTATATATGTACAGCAGGGTTGGAGAACATTACGGTCTGCGGGCCGTACGCGGCCCCCGAGAACATTTCATGCGGCCCGAGAAGCTATGTTGAAATAGCGATCCGTAAAATTTAACACAATTTCGTATTACATTTGGTAAAATTATGATGATAAAAACTTTAGTTTTGAGAATTTATCCCCTAAAACACTTGTTTGTGCTTGTTTTTCACTTATTTCCGATTTAAAGCATGTCTATCTCAGCATTGGCACCTTTTAATGCGGCTCACTGAAGAATTCGCAAAACACAGATGCGGCCCGGCATGTAGAAACGGCTGCCCACCCCTCATAAATATTGCCTTTTATCACGATCTATTTACTAACATAAGGATAATCAAAAAATAAATAAAGCGATAACATAAAGAAAGGTATCAAAAGCATTAATTTCATCCACGACGGCAGATTATTTAGAAAATCGACAAAGAAATATATTTATTCATAAATGGAATCGTTTCATTACGCTAACGAGAGCGTTTCAAAAGCTTCAAAGCTACTTCAAATGACGCTTATTGTGATCAACACGACCTCAGCAAAACATGACCTGCTATTTAAATAAGATTTTATGAGAATCTATGCTTCCGATACTTAAAAATGTAAACAAATCGTTTAACGAATTAAATTGCAGTCAATAATCGATTCCGACGCTTTTCGAGGGTCGAATCCTTACTTATTACTACGTTCCTCTCTCCGATGGCTTTCACATGAATTGCCCTTGACCGACATCGAATCGTCAACTATCGTATGAATAAGATTTTTCGATTAGAAATTAAGATTTGAGGTTGATTTTTTTTCAAGGAGGCGAGTGCGCTAGTGGAAGTGATTCTAGCTTCTGATCTCATAATAGAAGTCGGCGTCGTTCAAGGATTGCCAATTGAGATCCTCGCCTGACGCTTTCTTCTGTCGTATTGGAACAGGGTCAGAGATTAACACCCCCCCCCCCTCCCCCCAGGACGGAGCCGATGTCAGCTCGCCAGTTTCAAAATTAGAGTCCATAACAATACCGTATTGTAATTGCTAGGACATTGTAATTTTTGTGTGAACATGTTTCATCGGTAGATTATCAAAGTAAATTAATGTCATTATATTGTGGCGTTCTGAGTTAAAAATGTGTTAGTTTAAGTTTTATATACTATTAATGCAGTGAATTTTATTTATTTATAGCAATAACTGAGGAAATTAATTGATAACATTTGAAGAAATTATCAGAAAAAATCAGAGGTCATATACACTTGAACACCTAAGATTACGTTCAGAATATTTATTTAGTTGTGTGTGTATATATATATATTGTAAATTACTTTTATTGGTAGTTTACCCAAGGATTTCCTTGGGAAAATTTCATTTTATATAACCTCTCAAAAGCTATTGTATTTCTAAAAGTATCTTGTATATTAATCATCCCTAAGCCACAGAAACGGCATATGAATATACTTAATAGTTTAATACTATTTCCCACAACTTATAAGCATTAAAATTAGTACTTCTTTTCATTCCCCGTACCATCTCACAATTTTCTGTGCATTAGTTACATTTCCTATGCTTCGTGGTGAGGCCATTGCTCAACTAAACTTTCATTGCATTCAAAGCGGTAGGGTAATATTTTCCCTCCGCCTTCCTTTTTTTTCACTTGCCCCCCTTTTCTAATGTAAATACGCGGCTCGGCGAAATCTCGACATCCCGAGTACGACACCCGCTCGCGCTAATCCCACCGCCTCCTGCCCTTTCTATCTCCACAGCGCACAGCACCGGTCTCTCGCCGTCGCCGTCGGCCGCCGCGTCAGCAGCCACCAAGAAGGATCCGGCGGGAACGCCCCCGGGAAGCAACGGCCACGCAGACGGCGGCTCTCCCCCTCCGCGCCCCCCGCCCAAGAAGTCCCACGGCGAATCCAAAGCGGAACCCGCCACGCCCCCGGCCCTCCCGCCCAAGAAGTCCTCCAAGACGTCCCCGGAATCGCAGCTCCCGGCAGACGGAGCCACCAAAGTCGAGGAGAGGAACGGGGTAGGGGGCGGAGGAGGAGGGAAGGCCCCCGCCAAGGCGACGGCCACCGCCGCGGGGGTTGGGAGCGAAGGAGACTCCGGAGAGGACGGCGCCGCGAAGACGGACGCGTCGAGCAGCGGAAGAGGCAGCGCGGGAGTGACCCCCGACCTCGCATCGCCCCCCTCTGACGCCACCGCGACGCCATCGGCGAAAAAGGAACAAGTAGCAAAGCAGGGGACGCCCATTTCGGACGCAACCGACGAGAGCAGCGGAAAAGGGACACCGTCCGAGGCCTCCGGGACTCAGAGGAAGACGGGAGATGAAGCGATCGAAATGTCACCGCTAGAGAAAGGTCCAAAAACACCAATTTCGTCACGGGAGGAAGAGAGACCGAAATCGACTCCCGCCGCGGATTCCTCTCCAGGAGCGTCCTTGCCATCCTCAGTGGCAATTTCGCCTCCCGGAGATCCGGAAAAGAGCAGCGTGGAGACGATTTCACACAATGAACCGAAATCTGAGGATAAAGGAGCGGCGGAACCCACGAAAACGCCCCAACCACAACCAGAAAGCGTCGTCCGAGCAACCGAGGACGAGCGGCCGACCTCGACCGTCCGCCCCGTCTCCACGGCGTCCGGTGGTCGCCCTACTTCGGCCGCGTCCGAAAAAGAAATCGAAAGCGTGTCCATCGTCTCGGAAGACGTTGCTAGGGATTCCGCGACGGTAGAAGCCAACGAGAGAAGGCGTTCGGCGGAAGAAGAGATTCTATCGGCGTCCCCAAAAGAGGGCGAAGGGGGAGGAGAGAAGAGAGAACCCGCCACGGCAGCGGAGTCAGTCCCGGCGGACGAAGCCAGCGATGTTCGCGGTGCAGCCTTAGATGTGCACGTAGAGGTAAACAAAAGCGAGGCTCAGACGGGCGAAGCCGTCAGTCCGGTAACCGAGAGCGAAGGAGGAAAGACTTCGCCGGCGGTGTCGCTGGACGAGTGCGGGAATATCGTGCTAAAAGAGAAAAGGGTCCCTTCGGAAGCGGAAGAGCTCGCCCTGGGCGAAGAGGAAGAGAGGGACGCGGACGACAAGTCGTTCGGTTTTGGAGACTCGACCAGCTTGGATACTATCGTGCATGTGAAGACAGACGGTTCGACGGAACTTCCAGCTTCCCTCTCTCAGGAGAAGGTAGATTCCATCTCTCAGGACAGACCCGTGTCTTTGCAAGAGGAAAACCTCCAACCTGTTATTGAAGAGATGCCGGTCAGTGTGCCCGAGGCAAAACCCGAATCGCCGCTAGGAGAACGGCCGGTGTCAGTGAGCGAAGAAAAGCCAGTTTCGCCAGAAGAAAAGGTCGAATCACTGCCCAAAGAAAATGAAAACGAATCAGTCTCGCCACCCGCAGAAAAGGAGCCAACTGAAGAAAAGCCTACACTGTCACCAGGACAAAGTGAAGACAAACAAGTCTCAACGCCAGAAGACAGCACAAAAGCTGAAGAGAAGCCTGCTTCACCCGCTGAAAATAGCGAAGGCAAACCAGGCTCGCCACCTGCAGATACTGAAAAATCTGAAGAGAAACATGTTACTTCACCTGCCCAAAGCAAAGAGAGGCCTGCTTCACCACTTGCAGAGATGCCAGCATCTGAAGAGAAACCTTCTTCTCCAATTGCACAAACTGAAGAAAAACCTATCGCATCACCTGAAAAGAGTGATCATAAACCAGTCTCGCCTACCAAAGAAGAATCGGAACCTGAAGATAAACCTGCACCACCTTCTCTAGATAAACAGAATCCAGCTTCGCCATCAGAAGAAATGCCCAAATATGAGGAGAAGCCTGCTTCACGTCCTGCAGAAAGTGAACATAAACCAGTGTCGCCAACTGCAAAAATAGCCAAAGTCGAAGAGAAGCTTGCCTCACCTCCTGCAGATATCGAAGAAAAACCGGTACCTCTGCCGGTAGAAACTCCAAAACCTGTAGAGAAACCTTCTTCACCTCCCGCAGAAGTGGAACAGAAACCGGTTTCTCCGCCCGCAGAAACTCCAAAACCGAAAGATAAACCTTCAACGCCTCCTGCAGAAGTGGAACAGAAACCGATTTCTACACCTGCAGAAACCCCAAAACCCGATGAGAAGCCTTCTTCACCTCCTGCAGAACAGAAACCCTTTTCACCTCCCTCAGAGTGTCCCAAATCCGAAGAGAAGCTCACTTCTCCTCCAGCGGAAACCGAACAGATGCCAGATTCGCCGCCAGCAGAGGAGCCGACGACTGCGAAAGCGAGGCCGACGTCTGCGACAGAAGAAGAGGTCGCGTCCGTCCTCCTCGCCGAAGCGAATAGCCAAGAGAAATCAGAAGCGGAAGCAACCGCAACCACAGTAAATGCATTCGACTCGGAGGAGGAGAAGGAAGTCGCACCTCCTTCCTCTCCGGCGCAGTACTCCGACTCGGCGGCGCAGGAATCCGAGTTCCCAGCACCTCCGGACTTGTCGGAGGACGGCGAGATCCAGTCGCCTATCGAAGAAGAGTCGTTCAGGACCCGCTCTGCCTCTTTCGAACTGGTGGAGACTCTTAACCTGAGGGCGTCGGTGGACGAGAGAGATAAGGTTTACAGGGAAGGGAGGGGGTTGGTTAACAGGCCTCCGACTCCGGTCAACACAGACTGGCCACCGAGTCAGGAAGAGGAAGACGAAGAACGGGAGTCTATCTCACCGGAGGCGACCGCGACTCCATCTGTCACCTCCGAATCGAAACATTCTCCGGAAGACGAGGGAGCGGCCAAGCTTCCAAAGGACAGTTCCTCAGGGAGCCTGGCGGAGAGCACGGAAGCCGTCGGAAAAGCCGCCGAAGCCACGGAAGACGCAAGGGTCACCACGCCGACCGGGAGTCCGACCAAAGGTCAACAAGGCCAAATCGAACACAAAGACGTAGACGCTCAGAAAGTTACGGCGGCGGAAACTCAAGTTTCGGCGGAACCGAGCGCTCAGGAACAAAAGAAGGAGGAAATTCGAGAGGAACCAAAGGAAACGGCTTCATCCGACGAAGACGCCAAGCCTTCTCAAGATGTTCAGACCGCGGAATGTGCTGCCAAAGAAAATGAAGCCGCCAAAAGCCAAGAGCAAGGGGCGAAAGAGAAACCAAATGTGGATGAAGAGAGGCCCATGAGTGCAGAGGAAGAGAGGAAGGAAGCGGAAGAAGTTGGAAGGAAGGAGATAGACGAAGTGATGATAATGGCGGTGGAGGAGGCGGAAAGGAGAGACAGGGAATCGAAGATGGAGGGAGGATTCGAAGAGATGGAGGAGGCGAAGTATGAGGGAGAGAGAGAGGATGCGAAGGAAACAGAAAAGAGCAGCAGTCCAAAAGAAACGAAAGCGCCCGAAATCAAAGCCAAAGCGAGTGAAGACAGCGGCAAGGTGGCGAAGGAGAAAGGTGGCGAAAGTCCCGCATCCGAAGGAGAGAGCGGAAAGAAAGCAGAAGAGTCGTCGGGAAAGGAGGAATTGAAGGAAAAGGAGAACGAAGCGGAAGAGAAACTGACGGCGAAAGAAGCTGATAAGGGCGTGATAGAGTCAGCGGTCGAGGAGACGATAGAAGAAGCGATGGACGCAGCGGCGACGAAGATCCAGGCGACGTTCAGGGGATACAAGACGAGGATGGCAGCCGGGGCGAAGGAGGTGGTCGCACCAGAGGTTTGTACCGCAGAGTTTTGATCGAGCACTCATTCAATCGTGAATAAATATGCACAAGCCATTTCATTTTAAAATTCCCTTTAAACATTTTACAAACTCTATTATCTCTAATTGGCTCACACATCCCTAACATATTTGTTAAAAATAAATAGTAAATGATAAGAAGTTGATTCAATTCTGATACATATCTCACTCTACACAATATATAAAATAGAGTTGACATCCAAATCGCTTGCTTCCATCATTTCCTCAACTTGTGGTAATCTATTGTCCTCCTTCCATAAACTTAAAATCATAATTCGCCTAAAAATGTTTCTTATCAGTGGCGAATAAGATTATCAATCCTAACTACAAATGTTTTAATAAAGAATGATAATTTTATTTATCAAAATTTCTGATTGGTTTTTACTTTGTCTTAAAATTAGTATACATACACTTTTTTTAAATTTATCTCTTTTCAACATAAAAATTAATTTATTTTATTATCAAAATAATTTTGATTATTTAAACTTGTAAATCAAATAATCAGGTGAACGAATGTGTTCTCAGAATGTTTATTATCGATATTTTTCGATAAAATTTACCTTAGTTATTAAATTTTCTCAGTCGAATTGACACGGTAGAGTTTTCCCACCTGTCACACAAAATGCCGACTCTTGGTAACGTATACGTATAAAAATGGCACACCAAACACACAGTTGTGACGACTTATTTTTCACAATCAATTCTTAACCAACCGAAAATTTTGCAGAAGGTGGCAGCCCTGGGAATCGGGCCGTAAAGACCAAGGTGACCAGAAGAACTCAGAGGAAACGCGCTGGATTTTAAATGTCTTCTTTGAAAGTGAACGTTCGTGGTGTAACTGCTTTAAAGGTTTTTAAATTGACAATAAAAAGTATGCGATTTAACATAATGTGCTTCCAGAAGTTAATAAATGAGTTTGGGAATGTGTTTTTGCATCGGAGAGTAAAACCTAAGGTAAACTGGACTTCCCACATTTCAATGTAATCGACAGAAGTTGCATTAGAATTGCTACCGAAATGTTTTCTCAGGTACAGCTTGGGGTGTTTATAATAAGACCTGAAAGGAAACGTGTAAATAATGCATCGATTAATGTTCCACAATTTGATACAATACACACGCAAGTACAATAACGAACTCCTTTTCAATATTCTGTTGCGGGATAACGTCTGTCACAAACTGGGGAATTTTACAGCAAAGCAAAGAGCGGACTGTGAAAATTGTGAGGCGGAAAAGAAGAAAGGAAGAGACTGGAGGACGAGAGTGAAATTGAAGAAGTCAAAGGAATACTCCGCACTTAGAGCTGTGGATTTCTTGTGCAGGACATGCTGAGTAGATCGGGAGAGATTTTTCTTGGAGAAGGGTAAATGGAAAGGGAAAAGAACGGTAAATGGAAAGAAAAAGAGGAAAATCCATCGTCGCCACTCAAGTAATTTATTGCCGCTTTACAAAATGGCTGGAGAAATCTCTTTTTTTACTTTGCAAAAGCTAACCGTATCATTGGATTGAAAAGTACCGGCAATTAATTTTGTCCACATTTTCTGTTTATTTTGAAAAGTCTAGTATATCACCTATTGGCACTTATTTAACGTGGAACCTTTTATTTCGTGGGACACTGATAACACGACTCAAATATTTGTTATTTGTTATTTTATGGAAACTAAAATTGTTTTAATACTGGCTGATAAAAATAAAGAAAATATAAAATTAAAATTAAAAAAAATTATTTTCCCATAAAATCATCCCTAAAGCTGAATTTATTTTCTCGGTTTAAAGAAAATAAATTTATTTGCTTAGTGTTAAACTTGTTTGCCCATCACAATCAAGTTCTAATTGAAAGTAAAAATAATAGGTATTACACGACCAAATGAAAATATATTTTTCCTAACCACAATCACTTCTTTTCTTTGGATGACATTCAAGTGATGGGAGCTTATGTTTTCAACACAGTTGATTTATTTATTTTTTTGTAACTGCCTCGCTAAAAGTTAACCTCTCGTATTCTCCGAAATCACGTGCTGCGCACCGTTGATTCGTTCATAAATCACGCGAACGACCTCGGCGAATCACGTGAACGGACAGTTACGAGCATGCATCTCCAAGTCTTTTGATAGTCTGCATTTTAAATAAAACCTTGTTAAAAATAATTGGACGTCTATTGGATAAGAAATTCGCCCTATACGAGGAATAGTCTAATTTCAGCTTAACCTACGTTAAATCAAGAAACGGATCTCAGCCCCGCTGTAATGAATGCAGTGGATGGGTTTATATCGCCGTTTAAACATGTTCTCTCTTACTTTGTACCGGGCTAAAAATTCAGATAAACACGCCGCCTCTGTTTTGCGACCGGAATTCACGAATGAGTGGAGCAAATTGGAAGAGATGACGACGCCAGCGATCGCCCCCTCGGCGTCATTCTGAAACATAGAGAATTTGGATCGCAAACAAACTAACAAACGGATACATGTTCAATTCGTCATCCAGAGACGGGGTCGCGTCATCGTTCTCCTTGAATTCTGCAACACCGCGCAGCATGGATGCGTTGAGGGTGGTCTGCACGCTCCTTTTTACTCCCCACACCACTCTAAGCAAGCAAATAAGAGAGAGAGAGAGCCATCACTCCAGAATGGCCGTCGTTTGGAGGCTGACCACTCCCTCTTCTTCTACCTCCTCCACCTCCTCCTTGGACTCGCGTCAAACGAGAGCTTGGGAAATGGCCAGAGAAAGAGAAGCAAAGGATGATGCGCGTAGGTTTCATTCTAAATTGAATGTAAATCCTTATAGTAGTGGATGCTGACGTTTGTAGAGTTTTATCGATCATTATTTCCCATAAACAAACCATGTTGGGGATATCGAACTATTTTTAAACCTTTCCCATGATGCTCCTCGGACGACTAAGGGAAGAGGATTCCTCGAATATTTTGCTGGGATAAGGTTTCCATCGAGGCATTGCGTCGTCATTTGTCTTTGCCTGTGTATTATTTTCTCAGAAAAGAGGAGTTTCTTTATACAATAAAGCCAAAGAGGATTAAAACTCAATTCTGCGTGCTTTCCAAAAGACAATCCTTTTCGAAACGTTCTAAAACAGCATATAAAAGTAGGGTATTCATCTACAAAATGTATACTATTATTTATCTGCTTATTAAAAACTATTAAAGCAAAATGTAAAAAGAAATTCTAAAATGTAATAAATGCTAATAAATAAATAACGTACAATTTCAGTGGTGTCTGTTTCAATAGGTTATAATTTCATTATAAATTCAGACACGCTTAATTAGCCCAGCTCTTAACGCCATTTCTTCCAATAACTATGGTGTACGCAGAGACGTGGCTTTCTGTTCAAGTAAAAAGATGGGAAAGGCTAAATAAAAGGCTCAATTAACCCTCAAAATTGTTATGTAAAGTATATCGCGAGTTATGCTAATAAAAAAACATCGTATCTCATCTCCCTTGATCCTCTTGCGTGTCAAAACCATTTTGGTAAATAGTAACCTTGGCGACCTCTACACTCAGGGCATTTGTTATGATCGACTTCTGAGGTCGAAAGGAGTTCAAATAAGTTTTCTCGGTAAAAACAAATGAGGTCTAGCTCCACGCATAATCCCATTTTTTTACAATTCACAGGAAATCGCTACCGAACAATCGATTCTAAACGAATCACGATCTGTAAAACGATTAAAACCGTCGTTCCTTCGAAAAGAAGACGTCAAAACAACAACAGGTCACACACAATCACTCACACGTCCTCGAGACTCCATTAGGTTCCTTATTTATCCTCAAGTTACTTTTTTTCTAATCCGTTAGCAATAAGTAGAGGGTCGTAAAGCGTTTTAAGGGGGCAAACTCTCGCAAGAGCTGATGTAGGACAGACACACCGTAATTCACGCCCCTACTTCTCTCTCTCTCTCTCTTGGCCTCGAACGACGACAGAGAGAGAGAGAGAAAAAAACTCGTGAAAACGATCCATCATTTCTCTCTTCATTGTCTCACCCCTTCCCTTCCATCCTTAGCCGCCTTCGCAGGTCGTAGGAGTCCTGAGGTCGCCGGAGAAAACGGTCGAAGAGGTTGAGGTCGCGGAGGCCAATGCCGATCCGCGTCCTCTTGGGGCCGCTGAGGATGCAGCGGCCGTCAAGATCCAGTCCACGTTTCGCGGCTACCGGGTGCGTCGCGACGCGGAGAGAGGGGGAGGAGGAGGAGGGGAGGGAGAAGAGGGAGGAAGGTCCGGAGCGGATCTCTGGCAGCCTCACTCGCCGTCGGCCGCTGGGAGCGAGCGGCAGGGCGCTGAGAGCGAGTCCAAGGAGGCTGTGGTGAGGGAAGGGAGGCATCTGCGAAGGGAAGACGCTTTGATCGGCGTCTCTTCTACAGAGAGCGCGGAGCTCGCTTCGCAGGGACGCACTTCGGGAGAGTTCCACGACCACGTGGTCCTTCCGCCGCTGGAAACGGCGGTCGGAGAAGGCGTCGCCGCGACGGGTAGGATGCGAGAAGAAGTCGGGGCGCCGGAGGCGGGCGTCGGGGAGGCAGGCGGCGGAGGAATGGGGGGTCCACGAGGGGGAGCAGCAGCGAGGGGGATCATGGATTCGGCGGCTGCCAGAATACAGGCCGGTTACAGGGGATACAGAGTGAGGAAGAGATTGAGGGAGGTGCAGAACAACGGTGCAAGGACGGGTGAGTGAGATTTACACTTCTCAGGATGCCATTTTGGGATTGAAATTAAATATTTAGACTATTGTCTGTGATATTTGTCCTTTGTAATTGAAAGTAATCTCGTTATCGTTCTATTTTGTTCGATCGAAGGGATATAGCCAACGGATTTCGTTTGCTAGTTTGTGAAAGACAAAGAATAATAAAGGCGCGTAGCGGAACTTGAAATTATAAATGTCGGCTTCTTTGAGAGAAGATAAAAACCGGTCCTGAGTTCTGAAGACATTACAGAGCGAGGAATCGCTCCGATATCATAAATGTTTGGCTGCTCTCATGAAATAACGTTTAGAGCAGATGATGAAATTCGTTCACCAGCTTAATTTGTAGCTGAATAACTTCGGTGTTGAGATGTTTCAACTTACATTATAAATGCACAGTCCGTACCATACTCTTCGTTTTATTTCTCCTTCATTTATTCGAATGGAAATCTACAATCTATTAACATTTGCGATATGAAGCTTTCTTTTATATGCAATGCCCTCTTTGTGGCACAGAATTGGATACTTTTGCTTTATTTAATCTTATCCTGCTCAAAATGCTGTCAAATGCGTAAATTATAACAATTTTCCCGGAAAATGCTCCTTTGAGGGATTAATTTGAGAAAATTAAATTAGTCGTATTTTTGTAGGGCTCGCGGCAGTGTTGGACCAAGGCCAACAACTTTCATCACGGTCCAGAGTGTGTTTTAATTTAAACAATGAAATAAATAGAGCTTTATCTATTTCGGAGGGAATAAAGTTGGCACATATACGCTCTTTGATTCGTTGTTTGGAAGTTTATTTTTCCACGAACACAAAAAGTATATTGTAATTCTATGGTCGTGTAGTAAATCTCTGTATTAAAACTATTTTAAAACGGCAATACGTCACAATTAGTTTTACCGACGATTGCTTCATCGCTCGTCTAATATTCATGAAATGCATTAAAGTCAGTGTAATTATTCGGGACTTAGTTATTTGTCAATAATTCATGACTCATAAGAAAAGCGTACAAAAATGATCCTTTCCGAGCTATAATTTTTTAGCAATGTGCATCGCATGTCATATGCGTGAAATGCAATTTCACATGGACACGCTGACCACAGTATTCTTATTAGATTTCATTGAATGAGTTGCACACATGAGCGAACCATAGCAGATCTTGGTTACCCCTCAACAATGAAACGGACGCGTAACAATTCTTATTTAGACGAATATCGAAGGTCTGCTCCATTTATTATACAGGTTTTTTTTTGCTAAAATCGGTTGTTTTGTTCGCGGATACTTCCAAATGAAGAGTAATTGTCTGTCCGATGTGTTAAAAGATAGGTCAGCTATAGGAATCGGTCCGAAAGGTGCGCAGAGGAGAATCGAAGTCTAAGGTGCGATTTAAGGGGCACACCATGTCGAGAAATGCTCCTCATAAGATGACAATGACCAATTTTTCACATTTAAAGAAAATCATGATTTACCCGTGCATCGAAAAGCTGTCCTAAGTGAAGGGAGAAGTGTTATGGTGTTATATATAAACAACCAAGCATTTTTGAGAAATTCTTTTTTAAACCTCGGATTCCCTATTTTTGAAGGCAAGAGGAAACAATCCTGCAATCAAAATGAGAAAGTCATTTGATTACAGGGACTGCTAGCACTTTGAGTTTTGTAAAAAAATAGCATAAAAAAGTTTCGTCTTCTAAAATGCTTAACCTCTATTTGGAAGAATATAAAATCAGGAATATAAAGAAACGTGAGAACAAATAATTATTAAAATCTATGGACCATAAAGTTAATTTAAGCAGAGCATCGATAAACAAAATAGTTAAATGAAGATGATCGGTGAAAATATAAACAACGTCGAAAAAGCGAGACAACACAAAAAATGGATCGCATTATATTTAGATATTTGTTATAGGTTTTCAATTGACTTCGTTAGAAATACCGATGTCGCAATTTAAATGCTCGAAGCAAATTTTATACGAACAAAACAGTGATTTCGTCCGTCTTTCTATCAAAGTGATGCGAGTTCAAAGACCCTGCAAAAATGTCGAAATTAAACCGCATTCCGCCACATAGATTCCTCCGGCTGAGTCGGAAGCCTCTTTGGGAAGAGAAATGCAAGATCCTCTTGCAGCAGTGCGATTCGCATAAAGACAACACTTGGCGCACGCTGCTTTGGCACGTTACGCCGCTTAAACTTTTTGGCACAATGGGCAGGAAATTATTCATTGTCTTTTCTTAAAAATAACGCCGCTACAGTAGCACGTACCTGAGCACTAATAATTAGGTTTACTGGAAGTGCTTTGGATCGCTCTGTCGACAGTTTAATTCTTCCGAAACTAAGAATCGCACTAACTGAAAGGTGTAGTGCGTAAATACACAAGAAAAATAAAGTATAAATGAATCTCCAAGTACAGTTGTGACTCTTACAAAGTATTTAGGGGGCTCCATTTGGTAAAAGATGGTTGAATAAGTGCGCTTAAAAACAAAACTCCGTGGAACTGAATTTAGGATAGGGTATTCCGCCATCTTAATTGAGTGCAAAATTTTTAACCCATGGAAAATTTATTACCATTTTAATTAAATAAGTATATAATGGTAAAGGATGAAGGTTAACGTGCGAGAAAATTCAGGGCTGGCCGTGTCATATTTTTTAAGCTGAATTTCTATTTGATTCATTGGATGATCTAACTGGGGTGGGGGGGGGGGGGCGATCGCTCTGTTGAATACGCACAATTCCTTCCGTCAGATGCATTCTTAAACCAGCTCTGCGCTGCCTATTGGGTCGATGAAGCAAGGGAAAGAAATATTCTGATAGGGATTTATAGTGTCGTCGGCAGTGACTGATTCAATTGTGAGCGAACGCTCTTCTTCCCTCAGATTTCTTTTAAAGGGTAATACTAATGAAAAAAAGTTATTTGAATTGCAATTAAAATCTTCATTGGGAACACTGTGGTGCGTTAAGTGGTAGATAAGCCTTCATTGCGACCATAAATCAATGAATTCCTTGAATATTGGCATCCAGATATTTTTATATTAATAAATTATCCTAAATTAAAATGAGAATAGCCCAGGAATAAGTGGTAGATATTATGTATGAATAAGATTTCGCAGCGGTGACAATATTAAAAACAAATGTATCAGCAAGTTACTTGTGGTCGGACTGAAATATTCGGCTTATGTCGACTGAGTGGGACCACATTTAAAAGTGACCGCGAAGCTGACCCCTCGACCGTCATTAACTCGGGTTAGAGGCCCATACCTCGAGACCCATCCTCAAATCCGAGCTCAGGTGTCTTCACCCTCTCAGCGGGGGGGCACTAGCCGACCACGTCTTTTGCAATAAAATTTAAACTATTTTATGTTGTTAACTTAGTGCGATTGTGACTCAAGCAACATATTCGGGTTAATGCGCTGATCAAGAGCGTCTTTTTAACGGAATTCTACGATAAATAATAACATATTTACGCTCACATCTAATCTTGACGCCAAGGAATACCAACCTCTTAAGATTTTTCGTAAAGCCGAGTTTTACGTGTTACTTTATGGGAAATGAAAATGCCTTCCTTGGAGTCGACTTCTTTCGAGATATTTTTTGCCATCACCTTAAAATATGTATATCGAGCATACCTGCCACATTTAGAGTTTCTATATCTTTTTTTATCTAGTTAATCGCATTTTTCTATGATCACCAACCAACCAACAAAAAATTGTCTATTATTATAAGTGACTAGCGTAATTTCCCATGAAATATGACGGGTAGGCGTGAATTGAGTATTACGTTAAAATAAAATAAAAATTAATGACACCAAATTTTATGTACACTAAAACGCAAAAAGAATATAAAATCCACATAATCGAATGTTCCAGAGAGTAATAATAGTCATGGACATATAAAAAACGATTTTATCACGACGAATTGAATAAATTCGTAAAAAATTACGAAAAATATTAATTAAACCTAATTTTTGGCTTTTTTCGAAAGAGATTTGAATTTCTACGATATGGAAATTTATTTCCATACTTTTTTCGGCATAACTGTGAAAATACCTCGTCGAAATCTCATTTTTAAGATATTTGAAAATGTTAAAGAAAAAAGACCTCGCTTCGATTCAGCTCCGCCCACGTTATTCAAATGGAGAAAAGATATGAAGTCAAACCCAGAACTACTATGTACACGGCGAGCAGTTTCAAATTGAAAAGTTGAATAGTCAAGTGATTCCTGAAAGTTTGATTGAAAAAGGTTGTAAAGCTTTTTAGTTATGAGCGGTTTCCCTTTCCTCCCATCTAACACCATATAACATCCAAGAGTTACACCCTCCGCACCGTCTCGCGAATGTCTGCTTTCATTACAATCCCGTCCGAAAAATCTTAAGAGGTTGGTATTCCTTGGCGTCAAGATTAGATGTGAGCGTAAATATGTTATTATTTATCGTAGAATTCCGTTAAAAAGACGCTCTTGATCAGCGCATTAACCCGAATATGTTGCTTGAGTCACAATCGCACTAAGTTAACAACATAAAATAGTTTAAATTTTATTGCAAAAGACGTGGTCGGCTAGTGCCCCCCCGCTGAGAGGGTGAAGACACCTGAGCTCGGATTTGAGGATGGGTCTCGAGGTATGGGCCTCTAACCCGAGTTAATGACGGTCGAGGGGTCAGCTTCGCGGTCACTTTTAAATGTGGTCCCACTCAGTCGACATAAGCCAAATATTCTATTGGCTACTCTCGATAACAGCTGATCTAGACATGCCCAAAGCCGAGTATATCCATTACATAAGCTTTACCACATACAGCCATCTATGGAGAGTTACACGCAGTTGTCGGTTAACATGTATAAAATACAAGGCATATAAAAACATTTGACCACATTTAATACTATTCAATGAATTTAAGTTAATTTTTGTTAACTATTACATATTGCATCGTCATGGTAGATTCAAATTCTGTTGTCAAATGATAGTGAATTTCTTAAAATTACAGTTCCAGCGTTTGGATACACTAGAATGAATATAATGGGAAGAAAGGATTTCTTCCAAAGCTATCCAATGCCTTTCATTGCGTGGTTCGAGGCTCAAGTTTTCTCGATCTTACTTTGACTGAACATTTTAGGAGATTGAACCAAAACTCATTATGCTCTTTTGCATAATAACAGGTAATCTAGCTTTCGCGATTATATCCATAGTTTATAAAGATGAAATTGCAGCGATTAGTTGCCTCATTCCAGTGTAGTGTATTGGGATGACTTCTTTCATCAATCCGAATCACCTCCGTACTCTTTCTGAGCGCCCTCTTCTGTCCCTTCCAGATTCATCCCAGAGCGATAACTCCGCCTCGGCGGACCCAGGCGAGAAGGAAGGCAAAGCGGCGACCAAGATACAGGCCGGGGTGCGAGGATTCCTCACCAGGCGACGCCTGAAGAGGAGGTTGGAGGAAGACTGCGAGAACAACGCCGTTGTGGGCGAGGTGGGAAAGAGGTTGGGGAAGGAGGCGGAAGAGGCGGCGGTGAAGATCCAGGCTGGTTTCAGGGGCTACAAAGGTCGTCAGAAGGCGAAGGCCAGGAGACAACAGGAAGGCAAGAGCGAAGTGAAGTGAACGACCCAATCGCACGAGTGAACCCTTCCGAAAAAATAGACCTGCTGAGGGCGATATACGCGGTCCGATGCTCTTCCAAACTCTTTTCGCTTTCGTTTCTTATCTTCATGCACCTGCCAGCCTTAGAACGGTATGTCCAAAGCCAATCTCCGCATTTTACGGCATTGATTATAGGCGTCCCATTTGACGATCCGGTGCGTTTTCATTCTCACGCATAAAAATGCATAGATGCATGAAATTTTCAAAAAAAAAAATATATATATATATATATACGGAGCGACCGAGTATTCCGCCCTCTTCTTTTTATTATGTGTGCACAAAAGATATTTAAAAGTGCAAATGAGTGTGGAAAGTTGTCGATTATATCCGATGATATCCGAGTGTCTCCGAAGATGGTGAGGACGGTTCGGTTTCCCGCTGACGGAAGAGTCGCGTGGGTCGGCCATTGGTCGACTTGCACTCTTGTCTGCCCCGGGCGACGAACGAGGAGCGATGGATGTTTCATTTCCTGAAAAAGACGATTGTCGCATTAAATGAGACACTCGAGCGATATCATCGCACCGCCAAAAATATATTATTACTTTCACAAAGTATTGTCCTATTGCATATCTGTTCGGTTGAACCCGAAGATATCTAAAAAAAATAACATGTTTAACTTTTATCCAGAGTATTTTGTCGCATTATTTTTTTCGTGAAAAAATATAATCTATGAAATTTTCATTCCTTTTTTGTTTAGGAAACCGTTTTATTTTATTTGTGAGACTTTTACAAGACTGACCAATCGCATGGATTACCACTATTCTCGTTCTCTGAAGTTGGTAACGAACTACGCACCTTACCTAGGATAACCGGAATTTGGAAAAGGAAAATCGTGGTATAAGGTGTTCTGAAGGAAGCCAAACCATGGAAGTATGTGATATTGCGGCTTTCATATTATCGTATTTAACTATGAAATAAAAATATTTTGCGTGTATAGTTTTACGAATATAATTTCGTTTTAAAAGTTGGAAATAATATTTAAAATCCACGAAAAACGAATGCAATTTAAATCATGAAATAGGTGAAACAAATGAGAAGAAGTACTTAACGAATAATTCAAAATGCAGAGCAGAAAACGGAACACATAATAAACGAATTTCAGAGTTCTCAAGCATAAAAAATTGCGCAATATTTGGCATCAGCGTATTTAATGACATATAAATTTGTCTTTGATTATATTTTTGCCACTCCAGCCCACCTCGAGGAAATGTTTGTTAAAATGGACAACATCTTGTCAGTTAACCTTTTATAGTAAGAAATAGGGAGAATAAAATCTATGTTTATAATATTAAGAAGGCTGAAATTTTCGATAATTAAACATTTATTTGGGAAATTATTATTTCTATATTGGCAGTAGTTATTGAATAAACTAAATAAAAGTTAAAAAAACTCGGGAATATTACTTGTCCCGAGAGAATTATTCAGACTGCGGAAAATAGAATTGGAATGTGGAGAATTATGGCTGAAAACAAAGTAAAAAATAAGAGTAAAAACTTGGAAATAATGCTTATCTTAGGTATCTCCAATAGCCAGAACAAGGTTATTAAAAATGAGATGCGTATTTTAACCGTCTTCAGTGGCAATGGGCGAAATTAGATTCTCTATCCCAATATCAACATACCAATCGACGCATCAATATTTTTATATAATTCATTGATTAATTTTTGTTTGCGGCTACAAATCTGGAGAAACTGTATACAAATCATAAATAATTTTAATTTAAAGATAAATGAGCAGATATTATCCTGAGAATCCTGATATAATGACTAACGATGACTGGTCTCCAGGCAATCCCTCAAATATCAATTTCAGACAGGATACCGCTGAGGTATGCAATGTACGTCACTCTTCATGGTCAGACGCAGTCTCCCTCAGCGACCCTCTTATCGTCATAGCAACAGAGATAAGGCGACGAAAGGAAACGAGTACCGACGGTGAACACGTAATCCCTCAAGCGGTGATTCAGCGGCGTCGTGGGCGTGTGCCGAGGTGGCGTGAGTGAACACGCGCTGTCTTTGTGAGAGCGGTGTGAGTGACGCGAAGGATTGCGACTTCCTCGGCCGTGCGACATTTCGTCGGAATTCTTACGAACTTGACGTGAAAAACGCAGCACCCATGCGAAGCCGCAATATAATTAGATATTACAACACGAATGCTCGATTAGACACACGTATTCGTTCGTCTTTCCATATTGTTGTCTCGATATTGTTGGAACTTTGAAAAAAAAGTCCTTGCAACTAAAAAAACTCACATTCTCTTAAAAATTACCTCCGTTTGTGCAGTTATGTAAAAAATGTAATTATCGTGGCTTACGCAAAACATTTTTCTCCAAAAAGAAGTGATGGAAAAGTAATACTAAATTGCAAAATGTGAATAAATAAATGGAACGTTTTGTTTTCGTTTGATTTCCAAAAAATGCGATGGAGCCTCAACCAATAATACACTAGAGCAACATGATACCCTCCTGTAATTGTTAACTGTCATAATCGGATTCCATTTGTTAGGTGAGCACGATTGTTAGTGTATCAATCGTGTTTTTAAAACGACGATTAATTCATTAGTGAGAGTGAGAGAAAAAATTAAAAGCATAAAAACTTAAATATTCCTCGCATGTGGAAGATAAAATTCTTCTTCCCATATTAAATAAATTCTTACATATTTTGAATTTTTTTAAATTGATGATATGCACTTTAATTATCGCCTATTTTAACTTTCAGCGAATTGCACTGAACAAATATCCGGCCAAAGCAATTTCACGGAACTGAAGTATATCGTTAACGTGTCATATCTCGTTACTTTCAATTCGTAAGATTAATTAATACAAAGTAAATATTTTCTAAAGTGTATTTATTCGTCATGAAACAATTTGGCGTCATTTGTTAGGCTATGTTAAGCTTTATAGATACGCCCTGCTTCAACAAAGCCGCTGTAATACGTACGCAAATAAGGCCCAACATCAAACGAGGTCAACTCGTTTGTCACAAAGAAAGACTGAAGCAGCCCGAGGTTTCTTCTGCGTTTTAATATATGTACAATCACGTCCATGCTTTTGTCGTCATTTTCCATTCTCCATGTTTATTTAGCGGAGAAGTTTCATTTGTGGATAATTAAAACAGACAGAAGAAGACGCAATGGAGCTTCGGTTCGCACGAGAACTTGATTCCGTAATATGCCCGTTTTAAAGCGCACTCCTTCAGCAAAGACGAGAAAACTATTTCCCCATAAAGAGACCAACCTCGAAATCTTCAGCCAATTGAGGTTTTCGTAGCATAAATGCGATGAAAAAGTAATCTAGCTTGCCTTAACCGTTGAAAATTTTACTGTGACTCTCGATAAAGAAAGATTTCTGTGAAAGAAACCATATTTTTTCATTAGGAAAACTCGCTCGCAGACATCAGTGTCTCTGCTCTCCGGAAAAATACTGACACGAGACGAATGTTACTCAAGCGATTTTTTTCCAACTCGCCGTATGTTTTTAATGATAAATTCTCAGACATCATGAAAAAATAAGGGAATAATTATAAATAATTCAGTTACCATAAAGTCACGATGAAGTGATAAGCGATAAAAATGACCGCTTCTTAGAAAAACAACCGATGCATAAACCTAACGTTTTCAATATACAGAAAAATAATATCATTGTGAAGAATGGGAAATGAAAAATGAGCGTACAGCTAAGGTAAGTGCAAAACCCAAAAAAATCGATCCAACTTCAAAATCTTCATTTCACCTCATCATAAAGTTAGGGTTCGTATCTAAGTAATTCATTTTGTTGACCGATCTCATGACAACAGTGGCACGCAACGCGAGAATGCATTTCCAACGCTTTTATTTCCTCTTCGGCGAAGCCATCCAAGTTCGCCTGGCCAACGATATTCCCTTCCCTCCTACAGCCTTTCTCGCTCTCTTTTGTGTTTATACGTATCTCCTGCGAGGAGGCGTTCCCGCCATGCCATTCGCTGCAGCAGCCGCCGTAAGGCCGAGGGCGTGCGGGGATCATAAGCGGGTGGGGGAGGGGAAATGGGGAAGGGGAGGGGGTGTACGGAAATTCCCAGCGGAGTAATTTTAGAATGGGGTGATGAGGAGGGGGTGAGGCAGAGAGTGAGCGAGGGAGAGTGTGATTTTGAAGCAAGTCCCTTCTTCTCTCCCAGTTTACTCCTTCACCTCGTCACACTATCTCTTCCTGCAACTTCCTATAAGTCCCTATAAGTCTCTATCTCCCTCAACGCCCGCCTCGCCCGTTATTCCAACGCCTCGAGCCCGCCACCTCATTTTCCTTCACGTCCTATCATCCTCCGTTTTCTACCCCTTCTCCCCCCCACTCTCTCTCTCTCTCCCTCCTCTCTCCATCTCTCTCCGTATCTCTCTCCTCTACCTCTCTCACTCCTTTCACTCCGTTTCGTATTCTCTTCCACTCTTAAACACGAATTATTTTCGCTCCGCTCGACTTTATCCGCGGAATTACATCCCAATCCCTCCGACCGAAGCGCGAATTCCGCCCGAGCAAAAGAATGGATCTAAACGTCGATGACTTGGAAGCGATTGCCTATATATTTCGGCTGACTTTCGCCTGTACTGTATGCTGTAGCATTTTTTCATGCGACTTTGTCTCGAAAAAAACTATTAAGTTTTCACATTTTACGTAAGTCCGTCTTGCCCTTAATGAAATTTGAATTTTAGCCGAACCATAATGATGGCGTTTTAGAGGAAGTGTCAATTATAGTTACACAATTTATTATATATCTTTAGTTTAATTGAATAACATTAAAATTCTTCTCGATCAATTAGATTTTGGGATTGAAATTTTAACAGCTGAAAACCCTTATGTTCGCGACTAAATAGAGAAATAATTTTCATCTCTGTTACCCAAATGTTCAGAATCTTTTCGCCTGATGAACAGAGAAACTTCCTAACAGTCATAAAACATTATAAAACAGGAGAGTACTCACATACTCCACGCCAAGGACCCTTTGTTCACACACGCACAAAAACACACAAGCTGCAACTACACACGTGTACTTCCTTTTTAAAAAAATTGCCTAAATACGCATCAAAGATTCCATCCTCAGTAGGCCGATCAAAAAGACGAAGTAGACTTGGAGTTGACAACTTTCAATTGTGCCGAATTTGTTATCCATACAATCATACATGGGCAGATCTGATATAGTTTCTGAATTGGAAACTTTAAATAAATTTTCCTAATCTCACTGACCCAGAGAAATTATGACTAAACCCGTAGATCGGAAATGACATGCCCAAATCCGGAGACTCCGGGTCAAACCCGAAGAGTTTGTACCATTAATTGTGATCCTTCCGAGACATGCAGGTTTGGAAATTTCAATTATTTCCACAACCTCTAACTTATAAAATGATTCCTAGATATTCACTTCAGGTATTCTCGTTCCCCCATACGATACTCGCTCGTTCTTGGAACAGATTTCTTCGCGATAAGAGAATAAGTTCCTCATAATACACACATAATAACATATATACAAGCATGCTCGTAGAGTAAAACTGAATACATAAAAAAGATGCCCACATTATGACGCACACAGTGTCTTTGTCTCTCCGTTCGAACGCTTTCAATTAACTGCAGTTTCTAGAATCTTTTTGCACTTATGTATAATACTTTGTATTGTACTGTATAATACTGTGGTTAAATTATTGTCACAAAACATGAAGGAAGTAAAACAAATGTCGATGAAACGTCAAACGAGCGTATAAAGTTTATTTGCCAAACATAGTTTTGCCATAGGTTTTTAGTATCTATATTCGCGATTTCTAGGATCTCCGCGAACATGGAGAGACTACTGTACTGCCTCTAGAACAGTGTTTCCCAACCTGGGTGCCGTGAAGTTTTATGAAGGGTGCCGCAAAAAATATTATTTTCCCATTTTTAGCCTCATTTTGCATCGCCGGCTTTCAAAAATGCAAACCAGACTTAAGTCGACCTTCATTTCGTCACAAAGGACTTCGAAATGAAAGGAGATATGGAGATTGGAGTTAGGGGTTCAAAATCAGCACCATTATTGCTGACGGTGGATAGGGAGGGGTGCCGCCAAATACTGAAAAGGCCGCGACTCTAAAAAGGTTGGGAAACACTGCTTTAGAAGCTTCGATCTGGCATCCAGTATGTGTTTTTCTGAGGATATCCAATTTAAACCCTCTGAAAACCACCCAACGCTTTGTTTTTCCTAACGTATTTTTCCTACAAATCCGCAATGACCTTATTCCAACCCCAATGTTCAATTCTCACGTGAATCCCATTTACAAAGTGCGTGTGTTCGACTTTCGGTCTAACCAGAGACGGGTAACGTATTTCTCTCACATTTTCTCAAGAGTAGCCTTCTTCTTCATCAGTTTACTAGCAATCATCCACCCCGCAACAGAACCTACATCACACAGAGCCTGTTACGTGAAAGCGCTTAACCGATAACTGAGGAGGAATGCAGTGCTTCCGTGTTGGAGATTTTCGAGAATCGGTCGCTCCTCCTGGTTACGAAAATAGGAACTATTTGAGATAATGGCTATGAGAGAGACTTCCACGGGGCATTCTGGTTTCTTTAACCCTTTCCCTCCTCTCTCTCTCATTCTTCCACACACACCCCGTCACTTGACGAAAGGGTGAAAACACGCAGCCGCCATCTTGATTCTCTGGCACCGCACCAAAACAAAAGTGATAGATGCACCCAGCAGGCACGGATGAAAGCACCTCGCGCAAGAAAATAATCGCGACGAAAGTGGATTTTTTTCTAACACCAGCCCCCGCTAGGGTTCGAAGCGATGCGAAAGAGACTCGAAGAAAAGGCGGTCGCGAAAATAACCCGCCAAGGTCAAAGGAATTGGCTCCGTCATTTCAGACACGTTAAGCCACGCGCACGTCGAAAAGATTTGGAAAAACATAATACAACGAATGCGCGCGAAATGACGCCTTTCACGTCTAAGTTCGCCTTTCCCTACGAATTGTAAACACGAAACGCCATTTTTATAACATTCAGCTATAAATAAATATCTTCCATTTCATTTTCTCCATTGGCTTGTAAACATTTTAAGGGCGAAAGAGTGATTGAAAAACTGATGCATCACTCCTGGACCCCAAAAATGTTATAAGAACTCGAATCAAATGTCATTGTGAAGATGTATTAAGCGATTCGCATAATAATTAATTACAAATTAATCATAAATCTAGATTCCCTATTATAACTAATACCGAAGAAGAACGTTATGTTCATGCTTATATTAAACCCTTTTATGAACATTTGCAATGCAAATGCGTGTATACTATTTAACAATACATTTTTGGACCTTAAAGAGTGAGCAAACTCAATTCTCTCACGTTCATCTTGTATTGCATAAAATAGTCATATATATTACAGCTAAACAGCCTCAAAGCGGCATAAATGCTTTAACGAATACTAAGACAAAGTGCAGTGCTGATAAGTATAAGCAAATTATAAATGTTCTAACGCCATCTCTGGTGAAAGTGAACGCACAAACTGGGCCGCTCTGGTGTTCTCATTCTTCAGTTACCAAAAAAGAAGGCAAAAGGTGCTTGGATTCCTATTATCTTAAACATCTACTGTCACTCTTTCCTGTACTTATTCAATTCCCTTAGTGTGAGCACCAGGAGTTTCAATAAATACTAAAAAAGTATATTTTAGCAAGAAGAAAAGGCGAAGAACTCACATTGAGCATATTTTTCAGCAGTTCCCTGGCAAAGATGCAAGAACAGTAGGAGAAACACCATTCACAATTAACAAGAAGCATAAAATAACACCACAGAGACATAAAGAACACCAGAGAGGTGAACATGAGATATCGAATTCAAATACTTCGATTTCATACTCCAGCTTAAAAGTACTCGAATACGTTAGAGAAAATCGCTGCCAATAAATGTTAACAAGACAAAATAAGAATTTTTTAAAAAATCAGAAAAAAATATTTTTATTTATTTGATGTCAAAAGTATCCTTCGTCTTCAGGAATACTCTCAGGAAATACAATTTTCATATAAAATTAAAATTTCGCAAATGCCTACCCCAGCGCAAGGAATGAAAATACTTTTCCAAAGAAACCATTGCTCTATCTTCTACTGACTGCGAGTTATCAATTATTTTACGAAAAAGTTAACATTTTTTAACTAATAGTGAACATTATATAGGTAAAAATAACATAAGTGAAATAAGAAAAAATTTTCGTACGATTAAGCGTTTTTTTAAATTTGAATTACCACAGTCTAACTTCTAGGTTAGAAACAAAATTGATTATAGTCTAAGAACCATCTACAAGCTATAAGCTTTCAATCAATGCAGCATTCATTTCGAGCCTATCATTGGGTGCTGAAAGGTTGGAGACCCCTGGTCTAGTGCATACTTCACGTCCTGGGTATCTGCGAAACTCCGGTAATCAGTCGGTAAAAAAGCGCAGATATTAAATCAAGATTTGAAAGTTACGGAATGTATAGTACAAAAAAAGACGATCAACAATTCTCTATCGGCGAATGGCACTTGGTGATATCAGAACTAGCAATGAGATAATATCCATTTGCCAATTTAAGACTGTCAAATTTAAAACGAGCACATAATTGTAAACCTAACATTATTAACCATCCGAAATGAGAGATAACGAGGAAAATATTGCAATCATTTCGTATACTTAAGTTGGCGAGTGTTCGTTTTTTCGCGTGGTATTTAAAATAAAAGGTCGAATAAACCAGGTGCTCATTTCAGCTACCGTGGGACTACAATGTGATTCACTACTAGCTGAAAAACATGAATATCTACCAAGTACAAAATATAAAATATTTTTTTAATGACGTGTTTAATATAGGAAAGTTTTTGAATGCCATCCCATCTCTTAAAAACTGCATAGACGTGTCTCAATTGAACGATCTGGAAATGTTTTTTGCCATCAGGCTCGATTATCGAAGACGTTTGAATAGGAGAGCTGTCGACTGGTCGTGGCACCAAACAGTCTGCTTTACTTTGGCACGACTCTTCTAACGGCGAGAGCAAAAATTTACGCCTTATTACGCCACTGACTGTATTTTATCTGTTGTTTTTTGTTTAATGCGGAAATACTGCTGAAAAAATATTTAAAAAATGGCGTGAGGACATTTTCATATGATTTACTTTAACGCAATACGAATTGACGTAGGAATTAAAATAACCAAGATCGCTTCAAAAAAATTCAGTTATTGCAAATTTAGATGCCTGTAAAGAAACAGCCCTTCTGCAATGTATCAGTGGTTTCCATTCAGTGATCAGTTGCAATTATGTTCAGTGTTCTTACATAACCTGCATATGCATAGAAAGATGGCAGCCTCTTAAATAAGAAGATTTCAAAGAAGAGATGGAAACATTCACAGCGAAGAGGAACTTGAAAACATTCACAGTGAGACCAAGGGAGATGACGATTGGACTTTCTACGTGTACACGTCAACGCACGCGCACGCATTTGCTAGCAAACGTGGATATAACATCTGGTTTGAAATTTTTATAAAACTAAAACAGAACCTAAGAGTTGGCACTATAATAATATTAGTTATATAAAAAACAAAAAATATGGAGTTGTTAAAACATCTCCTCCTGCTTTACTTTCACTGCCGCATGGGGAAAATAAAAGAGAATTTAAAATCAATCATAGAACTCTTCTTCCAACTATCGTTATGAGATTAAAATGAGACGTGATCCACTCTTCGTCACAGAAGGCTCTTGATCTCATCGCTTAATTAAGCATGTCAATAACTTTATTTTGTGGCCATCAATAGAGTTAGTCCTTCTATAAGGTTAACATTAGCTGGCTTTTAAGGGTTGATTGATACAAGGGACTTCTTACTGCAAGGGCGGATCCAGGCTTCATCCACGGGTGATAATCAGGAATTAAAAAATAAACTATTTGAAAATATCGTAATTCACGTATATTTTAATTGCTGCTACGCGATGACTGCCTTGTCTAACCGTTTATAATTCGAGACGAAAGCATTAAAGATGTACTCCAAAAAACTCCGAAGATGGATATGCCGAAACAAAACGCCTTTAAAACAGCTTTCGAACTCTTAAAAGTAAAATCAAAATGATTTCTCAGGCGAAGTACATAATATCATATCCAATACACTGTTAAACAAGTTAGGAAAGTGTACAGCGCATCACAAATGGGCGTTTCGTGCAATGGAGCATTAGAAAGAAATGATATACCCGCACGTAAGGGAAATAGCGTTTTCTAGTTCTTTTCTACAACATAAATAATCCATTTTCTTCCTATTTAAAAACGAAACGTTTGTTTGTGAGATTCTTTATGTTATCAACAATGATGAAGTAACCATGCAAGACATTTTCCAAGTTCAACTGGAATTACGACTTCTTGTTTAATTTTCTTGATAATGGCTACTCCTACGATAGAAATGCACAGAAAAAGAAATACTCTGCTATTTCTATAAGTTTTATTTGAAAATAGTTTGATATACTTTACGAGATATTACGGAAAGTTCATTTTTACCACCAGTAAAGTGTTACCTCTGATTCGCTTACGTGATTCATTTTTGTGATTTTCTTATTATCTTTGATTGTAAACCCTTAATATCAAATTTCATGAAAATTCGTTCTGTAGAACCCGAGAATAAATATGCGGACGGACGGACGTACAGACAGACGGACGGACAGAACGACGCAGGCGCGGATTGAAGCAAGACTGACGGTGACGATCATATCAGAACGACCGACTGTATTCCAGTTCCAAAAGCGATAGTAAAAATATTTGTTTGAGAATACGCTCCTAACGGAGTGATTTATCCCATCGGGGATAGGTTAAAACGAACGAGTCTGCCGCTAATTATTTCCTGATCCCCGTCAACTTCACGACAAAACGAAATGGCAGCGAGTTACTAACTAGGATAACAGTTTATGAAGTAATCCCTTTCGCTTAAAAGAGAACATTCTGCACAATATCCCTCGAATAACACGAGGCGGTTAATCAAACAGCACTGCCCTTCCCTTAGCCATCGCTGCTATTCCAGCCAGATCTCTCATTTGGCTAAACTTGCTACTCTCTCTCTCCCTCCACCCTCCCACCACCCTCCCTCTATCCTCCCTCTACCCTCCCTCTATCCTCCCTCTATCGTCCCAGCAACTTCCCTCCAACCTCCCTGCAACCTCCCTCAACCTTCCCTCCACCCACCCTCCAACCTCCCTCCACCCTCCCCCCACCCACCCTCCAACCTCCATCTATCCTCCCTCTACCCTCCCTGCAACTTCCCTCCAAACTCCCTCTAACCTCCCTCTACCCTCCCCTCACCCTCACCTCACCCTCCCTCCAACCTCCCTCCAACCTCCCCCCACCCTCCCCCACCCTCCCTGCAACCTCCCTCTATCCTCCCTCTTTCCTCCCTCTAACCTCCCTGCAACCTCCCTCTATCCTCCCTCTACCGTCCCTCTTCCCTCCATCTAACCTCCCTCCACCCTCCCTCTATCCTCACTCTAACTTCCCTCTACCCTCGCTCTATCCTCCCTCCACCCTCCCTCTATCCTCCCTCTAACCTCCCTCTAATCTCCCACTATCCTCCCTCTATCCTCCCTCTATCCTCCCTCTACCCTCCCTCTATCCTCCCTCCACCCTCCCTGTATCCTCCCTCTAACCTCCCTCTAACCTCCCTCTACCCTCCCTCTATCCTCCCTCTACCCTCCCTCAATCCTCCCTCCACCTTCGCTCTATCCTCCCTCTATCCACCCTCTATCCTCCCTCTATCCTCCCTCTATCCTCCCTCTATCCTCCCTCTATCCTCCCTCTAACTTCCCTCTATCCTCCCTCTATCCTACCTCCACCATACCTCTAACCTCCCTCTAACTTCCCTATACCCTCCCTCTATCCTCCCTCTAACCTCCCACTACCCTCCCTCTAACCTCCCCCTATCCTCCCTCTAACCTCCCTCTATCCTCCCTCTAACCTCCCTCTATCCTCCCTCTACCCTCCCTCTATCCTCCCTCTATCCTCCCTCTATCCTCCCTCTATCCTCCCTCTATTCTCCCTCTAACCTCCCTCCACCATCCCTCTATCTTCCCTCTATCCTCCCTCTATCCTCCCTCTATCCTCCTTCTATCCTCCCTCTACCCTCCCTCTACCCTCCCTCTACCCTCCCTCTAACCTCCCTCCTCCATCCCTCTAACCTCCCTCCACCCTCCCTCTATCCTCCCTCTAATCTCCCTCTAATCTCCGTCTACCCTTCCTCTATCCTCCCTCTATCCTCCCTCATACCTCCCTCTACCCTTCCTCTATCCTCCCTCCACCCTCCCTCTATCCTCTCTCTAACCTCCCTCTACCCTCCCTCTATCCTCCCTCTATCCTCCCTCTATCCTCCCTCTATCCTCCCTCTACCCTCCCTCTATCCTCCCTCCACCCTCCCTCTACCCACGCTCTAACCTCCCTCTACCCTCCCTCTAACCTCCCTCTACATTCCCCCTATCCTCCCTCTATCCACCCTCTATCCTCCCTCTATCCTCCCTCTATCCTCCCTCTATCCTCCCTCTAACTTCCCTCGACCCTCCCTCTACCCTCCCTCTATCCTCCCTCTAACCTCCCTCTATCCTCCCTCTATCCTCCCTCTATCCTCCCGCTACCCTCCCTCTATCCTCCCTCTATCCTCCCTCTATCCTCCCTCTAACCTCCCACTACCATCCCTCTAACCTCCCTCTATCCTCCCTCTAACCTCCCTCTATCCTCCCTCTATCCTCCCTCTATCCTCCCTCTATCCTCCCTCTATCCTCCCTCTATCGTACCTCTATCCTCACTCTAACCTCCCCCCACCCTCCCTCTACCCTCCCTCTACCCTCCCTCTACCCTCCCTCTAACCTCCCTCCACCCTCCCTCTAACATCCCTCCACCCTCCCACTATCCTCCCTCTAATCTCCCTCTACCCTCCCTCTATCCTCCCTCTATCCTCCCTCTAACCTCCCTCTATCCTCCCTCCACCCTACCTCTATCCTCTCTCTATCCTCCCTCTACCCTCCCTCTATAATCCCTCTACCCTCCCTATATCCTCCATCTACCCTCCCTCTATCCTCCCTCTAACCTCCCTCCACCCTCCCTCTACCCTCCCTCTAACCTCCCTCTACCCTCCCTCTAACCTCCATCTACCCTCCCTCTAACCTCCCTCTACCCTCCCTCTATCCTCCCTCTACCCTTCCTCTAACCTCCCTCTACCCTCCCTCTATCCTCCCTCTAACTTCCCTCCATCCTCCCTTTACCCTCCCTCTATACTCCTTTCACCCTCCCACTATCCGCCCTCTACCCTCCCTCTACCCTCCCTCTACCCTCCCTCTATCCTCCCTCTAACTTCCCTCGACCCTCCCTCTACCCTCCCTCTTTCCTCCCTCTAACCTCCCTCTATCCTCCCTCTATCCTCCCGCTACCCTCCCTCTATCCTCCCTCTATCCTCCCTCTAACCTCCCACTACCCTTCCTCTATCCTCCCTCCACCTTCCCTCTATCCTCTCTCTAACCTCCCTCTACCCTCCCTCTATCCTCCCTGTATCCTCCCTCTATCCTCCCTATACCCTCCCTCTACCCTCCCTCTATCCTCCCTGTATCCTCCCTCTATCCTCCCTATACCCTCCCTCTATCCTCCCTCTAACCTCCCTCTACCCTCCCTCTACCCTCCCTCTACCCTCCCTCTAACATCCCTCATCCCTCCCTCTAACATCCCTCCACCCTCCCACTATCCTCCCTATAATCTCCCTCTACCCTCCCTCTATCCTTCCTCTATCCTCCCTCTAACCTCCCTCTATCCTCCCTCCACCCTCCCTCTATCCTCTCTCTAACCTCCCTCTACCCTCCCTCTACCCTCCCTCTAACCTCCCTCCACCCTCCCTCTACCCTCTCTCTAACCTCCCTCTACCCTCCCTCTAACCTCCCTCTACCCTCCCTCTAACCTCCATCTACCCTCCCTCTAACCTCCCTCTACCCTCCCTCTATCCTCCCTCTATCCTCCCTCTACCCTTCCTCTAACCTCCCTCTACCCTCCCTCTATCCTCCCTCTAACTTCCCTCCATCCTCCCTCTACCCTCCCTCTATCCTCCTTTCACCCTCCCTCTATCCGCCCTCTACCCTCCCTCTACCCTCCCTCTGCCCTCCCTCTACCCTCCCTCTAACCTCCCTCTACCCTCCCTCTATCCCCCCTCTATCCTCCCTATAACCTCCCTCTATCCTCCCTCTAACATCCCTCTTTCTTACCTCTATCCTCTCACTATCCTCCCTCTACCGTCACTCTAACCTCCCTCTACCTTCCCTCTAACATCCCTCCACCCTCGCTCTAACCTACCTCTACCCTCCCTCTAACTTCCATTTATCCTCCCTCTATCCTCCCTCTATCCTCCCTCTATCCTCCCTCTATCCTCCCTCTATCCTCCCTCTAACCTCCCTCTATCCTCCCTCTATCCTCCCTCTATCCTCCCTCTATCCTCCCTCTATTCTCCCTCTATCCTCCCTCTTTCTCCCTCTATCCTCTCTCTAACCTCCCTCTACCCTCCCTCTATCCTCCCTCTATCCACCCTCTACCTCCCTCTATCCTCCCTCTAACCTCCCTCTACCCTCCCTCTACCCTCCCTCTATCCTCCCTCCACCCTCCCTCTATCCTCCCTCTATCCTCCCTCCACCCTCCCTCCACCCTCCCCCCACCCTCCCTCTACCCTCCCTCCATCCTCCCTCTACCCTCCCTCTAACCTCCCTCCACCCTCCCTCCATCCTCCCTCCACCCTCCCTCCACCATCCCTCTACCCTCCCTCTAACCTCCCTCCACCCTCCCCCACCCTCCCTCTACCCTCCCTCCATCCTCCCTCTACCCTCCCTCTAACCTCCTTCCACCCTCCCTCCATCCTCCCTCCACCCTCCCTCTACCCTCCCCCCACCCTCCCTCCATTCTCCCTCTACCCTCCCTCCATCCTCCCTCTACCCTCCCTCCATCCTCCCTCCACCCTCCCTCTTTCCTCCCTCTATCCTCCCTTTAACCTCCCTCTAACCTCCCTCCACCCTCCCTCCATCCTCCCTCCACCCTCCCTCTATCCTCCCTCTAACCTCCCTCTAACCTATCTCTAACCTCCCTCTATCCTCCCTCTATCCTCCCTCTATCCTCCCTCCACCCTCCCTCTACCCTCCCTCTACCCTCCCTCTAACCCCCGTCTATCTTCCCTCTAACCTCCCTCTATCCTCCCTCTAACATCCCTCTAACCTCCCACTACCATCCCTCTATCCTCCCTCTAACCTCCCTCGACCCTCCCTCTACTCTCCCTCTATCCTCTCTCTAACCTCCCTCTACCCTCCCTCTATCCTCCCTCTACCTCCACTAACCTCCCTCCTCCATCCCTCTAACCTCCCTCCACCCTCCCTCTATCCTCCCTCTAATCTCCCTCTAATTTCCGTCTACCCTCCTTCTATCCTCCCTCTATCCTCCCTCTAACCTCCCTCTACCCTTCCTCTATCCTCCCTCCACCCTCCCTCTATCCTCTCTCTAACCTCCCTCTACCCTCCCTCTATCCTCCCTCTATCCTCCCTCTATCCTCCCTCTATCCTCCCTCTATCCTCCCTCTACCCTCCCTCTATCCTCCATCTAACCTCCCTCCACCCTCCCTCTACCCTCGCTCTAACCTCCCTCTACCCTCCCTCTAACCTCCCTCTACATTCCCTCTATCCTCCCTCTATCCACCCTCTATCCTCCCTCTATCCTCCCTCTATCCCTCCTCTATCCTCCCTCTATCCTCCCTCTATCCTCCCTCTATCCTCCCTCTAACTTCCTCGACCCTCCCTCTACCCTCCCTCTATCCTCCCTCTATCCTCCTCTATCCTCCCGCTACCCTCCCTCTATCCTCCCTCTATCCTCCCTCTAACCTCCCACTACTATCCCTCTAACCTCCCTCTATCCTCCCTCTAACCTCCCTCTATCCTCCCTCTATCCTCCCTCTATCCTCCCCTACCATCCCTCTATCCTCCCTCTAACCTTTTTCCACCCTCCTCTACTCTCCCTCTATCCTCTCTCTAACCTCCCTCTACCCCTCTATCCTCCTCTACCCTCCCTCTAACCTCCCTCCTCCATCCCTCTAACCTCCCTCCACCCTCCCTCTATCCTCCCTCTAATCTCCCTCTAATCTCCGTCTACCCTCCCTCTATCCTCCCTCTATCCTCCCTCTAACCTCCCCTCTACCCTTCCTCTATCCTCCCTCCACCCTCCCTCTATCCTCTCTCTAACCTCCACTACCCTCCCTCTACCCCTCCCTCTATCCTCCCTCTAACCTCCCTCCACCCTCCCTCTACCCTCCCTATAACCTCCCTCTACCCTCCCTCTAACCTCCCTCTACCCTCCCTCTAACCTCCATCTACCCTCCCTCTAACCTCCCTCTACCCTCCCTCTATCCTCCCTCTACCCTTCCTCTAACCTCCCTCTACCTCCCTCTATCCTCCCTCTAACTTCCTCCATCCTCCCTCTACCCTCCCTCTATCCTGCCTCCCTCTAACTTCCCTCCATCCTCCCTCTACCCTCCCTCTATCTTCTTTCACCCTCCCTCTATCCGCCCTCTACCCTCCCTCTACCCTCCCTCTACCCTCCCTCTACCCTCTCCTCTAACCTCCCTCTACCCTCCCTCTATCCCTCCTCTATCCTCCCTATAACCTCCCTCTATCCTCCCTCTAACATCCCTCTTTCCTACCTCTATCCTCTCACATTCCTCCCTCTACCGTCACTCTAACCTCCCTCTACCCTCCCTCTAACCTCCTTCCACCCTCCCTCTAACCTCCCTCTACCCTCCCTCTAACTTCCATTTATCCTCCCTCTATCCTCCCTCTATCCTCCCTCTAACCTCCCTCTATCCTCCCTCTATCCTCCCTCTATCTTCCCTCTATCCTCCCTCTATCCTCCCTCTACCCTCCTCTATTCTCCCTCTATCCTCCCTCTATTCTCCCTCTATCCTCTCTCTAACCTCCCTCTACCATCCCTCTATCCTCCCTCTATCCTCCCTCTACCTCCCTCTATCCTCCCTCCACCCTCCCTCTACCTCCCTCTATCCTCCCTCTTCCTCCCTCTATCTTCCCTCTATCCTCCCTCTATCCTCCCTCTATCCTCCCTCTATTCTCCCTCTATCCTCCCTCTATTCTCCCTCTATCCTCTCTCTCCTCTACCCTCCCTCTATCCTCCCTCTATCCTTCCCTCTACCTCCCTCTATCCTCCCTCTAACCTCCCTCTACCCTCCCTCTACCACCCTCTATCCTCCCTCCACCCTCCCTCTATCCTCCCTCTATCCTCCCTCCACCCTCCCTCCACCCTCCCCCCACCCTCCCTCTACCCTCCCTCCATCCTCCCTCTACCCTCCCTCTAACCTCCCTCCTCCCTCCCTCCATCCTCCCTCCACCCTCCCTCCACCAACCCTCTACCCTCCTTCTAACCTCCCTCCACCCTCCCCCACCCTGCCTCTACCCTCCCTCCATCCTCCCTCTACCCTCCCTCTAACCTCCTTCCACCCTCCCTCCATCCTCCCTCTACCCTCCCTCTACCCTCCCTCTACCCTCCCTCCAT
The DNA here is from genome assembly GCA_036926305.1 of Uropetala carovei. Taxonomy (NCBI): domain Eukaryota; kingdom Metazoa; phylum Arthropoda; class Insecta; order Odonata; family Petaluridae; genus Uropetala; species Uropetala carovei. The sequence goes on along the minus strand of JAXCHB010000150.1, from coordinate 2,907,478 downwards.
CCTCCCTCCATCCTCCCTCCTCCCTCCCTCTACCCTCCCCCCACCCTCCCTCCATCTCCCTCTACCCTCCCTCCATACTCCCTCTACCCTCCCTCCATCCTCTTTCTACCCTCCCTCTATCCTCCCTCTATCCTCCTTTAACCTCCCTCTAACCTCCCCTCCCCTCCCTCCATCCTCCCTCCCCACCTCCTCCACCCTCCCTCTAACCTCCCTCTAACCTATCTCTAACCTCCCTCTATCCTCCCTCTATCCTCCCTCTATCCTCCCTCCACCCTCCTCTACCCTCCCTCTACCCTCCTCTAACCCCCGTCTATCTTCCCTCTAACCTCCCTCTATCCTCCCTCTATATCCCTCTAACCTCCCTCTACCATCCCTCTATCCTCCCTCTAACCTCCCTCCCCCTCCCTCTACTCTCCCTCTATCCGCTCTCTAACCTCCCTCTACCCTCCTCTATCCTCCTCTAACCTCCCTCCACCCTCCCTCTATCCTCCTCACCCTCCCTCTAACCCCGTCTATCCTCCCTCCACCCTCCCTCTACCCTCCCTCTATCCTCATTCTAACCTCCCTCTACCCTCCCTCTATCCTCCCCTAACATCCTCCACCATCCCTCTACCCTCCCCCTACCCTCCCCCTATCCTCCCTCTAATCTCCTCCACCCTCCCTCTACCCTCCCTCTACCCTCCCTCTATCCTCCCTCTAACCTACCTCCACCCTCCCTCAATCCTCCCTCTAACCTCCCTCTAACCTCCCTCTATCCTCAATCTATCCTCCCTCTACCCTCCCTCTAACCTCCCTCAATCCTCCCTCTAACCTCCCTCTATCCTCCCTCTAACCTCCCATCCACCTTCCCTCTAACCTCCCTCTAACCTCCCTCCACCCTCCCTCCACCCTCCCCCAACCTCCCTCTATCCTCCCTCTAACCCCCTCTACCTCCACTATCCTCTCTCTAACCTCCCTCTACCCTCCCTCTATCCTCCCTCTATCCTCCCTCTATCCTCCCCTACCTCCCTCTATCCTCCCTCTAACCTCCCTCTACCCTCCCTCTACCCTCTTTCTACCCTCCCTCTATCCTCCCTCTAACCTCCCCCTATCCTCCCTCTAACCTCCCTCTACCCTCCCTCTATCCTCCCTCTATCCTCACTCTTCCTCCCTCTATCCTCCTTCTATCCTCCCTCTATCCTCCCGCTAACGTCCCTCCATCCTCCCTCTATCCACCCTCTATCCTCACTCTACCCTCCCTCTATCCTCCTCTAACCTCCCTCCACCCTCCCTCTACCCTCCCTCTATCCTCCCTCTATCCTCCCTCTAACCTCCCTCTACCCTCCCTCTATCCTCCTCTTACCTCCCTCTATCCTCCTATCCCTCTACCCTCCTCTATCCTCCCTCTATTCTCCCACTAACCTCCTCTACCCTCCCTCTACCCTCCCTCTATCCTCCTCTAACCTCCCTCTACCCTCCCTCTATCCTCCCTCTTACCTCCCTCTATCCTCCCTCTATCTCCCTCTACCCTCCCTCCACCCTCCCTCCACACTCCCCCCACCCTCCCCTCACCCTCCCCCCACCCTCCCTCTAACCTCCCTCTAACCCTCCCTCTATCCCTCCCGCCACCCTCCCTCTTTCCTCCCTCTATCCTCCCTCTACCCTCCCTCCACCCTCCCTCCACCCTCCCTCCACCCTCCCCCCACCCTCCCCCCACCCCTCCCTCTACCCTCCCTCCATCCTCCCTCTACCCTCCCTCTAACCTCCCTCCACCCTCCTCCATCCTCCCTCCATCCTCCCTCTACCCTCCCACTACCCTCCCTCTAACCTCCCTCCATCCTCCCTCCACCCTCCCTCTACCCTCCCCCCACCCTCCCTCGATCCTCCCTCTACCCTCCCTCCATCCTCCCTCTACCCTCCCTCTATCCTCCTCTCTCCTCCCTCTAACCTCCCTCTAACGTCCCTCCACCCTCCCTCCATCCTCCTCCACCCTCCCTCTATCCTCCCTCTAACCTCCCTCTAACCACCCTCTAACCTCCCTCTAACCTATCTCTAACCTCCCTCTAACCTCCCTCTATCCTCCCTCTATCCTCCCTCCACCCTCCCTCTACCCTCCCTCTACCCTCCCTCTAACCCCCGTCTATCCTCCCTCTAACCTCCCTCTACCCTCCCTCTATCCTCCCTCTATCCTCCCTCTAACCTCCCTCCACCCTCCCTCTACCCTCCCTCTATCCTCCCTCTAACCTCCCTCTATCCTCCCCTCTAACCCTCCCTCCCTCATCCTCCCTCTACCCTCCCTCAACCCTCCCTCTACCCTCCCTCCACCCTCCCTCTACCCTCCCTCTATCCTCCCTCTACCCTCCCTCTATCCTCCCTCTAACCTCCCTCCACCCTCCCTCTACCCTCCCTCTAACCTCCCTCCACCGTCCCTCTATCCTCCCTCTAACCTCCCTCTACCCTCCCTCTATCCTCCCTCTACCCTCCCTCTATCCTCCCTCTAACCTCCCTCCACCCTCCCTCTACCCTCCCTCTATCCTCCCGCCACCCCCCTCTACCCTCCCTCTATCCTCCCTCTAACCTCCCTCCACCCTCCCTCTATCCTCCCTCTACCCTCCCTCTATCCTCCCTCTAACCTCCCTCCACCCTCCCTCTACCCTCTCTCTATCCTCCCTCTAACCTCCCTCTAACCTCCCTCTAACCTCCCTCCACCCTCCCTCTACCCTCCCTTTATCCTCCCTCCACCCTCCCTCTATCCTCCCTCTATCCTCCCCCCACCCTCCCTCTACCCTCCCTCCATCCTCCCTCTACCCTCCCTCTAACCTCCCTCCACCCTCCCTCCATCCTCCCTCTACCCTCCCTCTACCCTCCCTCTATCCTCCCTCTATCCTCCCTCTACCCTCCCTCCACCCTCCCTCCACCCTCCCTCCACCCTCCCCCCACCCTCCCCCCACCCTCCCTCTACCCTCCCTCCATCCTCCCTCTACCCTCCCTCTAACCTCCCTCCACCCTCCCTCCACCCTCCCTCCACCCTCCCTCTACCCTCCCTCTAACCTCTCTCCACCCTCCCCCCACCCTCCCCCCACCCTCCCTCTACCCTCCCTCCATCCTCCCTCTACCCTCCCTCTAACCTCCCTCCACCCTCCCTCCATCCTCCCTCCATCCTCCCTCTACCTTCCCTCTACCCTCCCTCCACCCTCCCTCCACCCTCCCTCCACCCTCCCTCCACCCTCCCTCCATCCTCCCTCTACCCTCCCTCTACCCTCCCTCTACCCTCCCTCTACCCTCCCTTTACCCTCCCTCCATCCTCCCCCCACCCTCCCTCCATCCTCCCTCTACCCTCCCTCCATCCTCCCTCTACCCTCCCTCTACCCTCCCTCTACCCTCCCTCTACCCTCCCTCCACCCTCCCTCCATCCTCCCCCCACCCTCCCTCCATCCTCCCTCTACCCTCCCTCCATCCTCCCTCTACCCTCCCTCTATCCTCCCTCTATCCTCCCTCTAACCTCCCTCTAACCTCCTTCCACCCTCCCTCCATCCTCCCTCCACCCTCCCTCTATCCTCCCTCTATCCTCCCTCTACCCTTCCTCTACCCTCCCTCTACCCTCCCTCTACCCTCCCTCTACCCTCCCTCTACCCTCCCTCTACCCTCACTCTACCCTCAATCTACCCTCACTCTACCCTCCCTCCATCCTCCCTCTACCCTCCCTCTAACCTCCCTCCACCCTCCCTCCACCCTCCCTCCACCCTCCCTCCACCCTCCCTCCACCCTCCCTCCATCCTCCCTCTACCCTCCCTCTACCCTCCCTCTACCCTCCCTCTACCCTCCCTTTACCCTCCCTCCATCCTCCCCCCACCCTCCCTCCATCCTCCCTCTACCCTCCCTCCATCCTCCCTCTACCCTCCCTCTACCCTCCCTCTACCCTCCCTCTACCCTCCCTCCACCCTCCCTCCATCCTCCCCCCACCCTCCCTCCATCCTCCCTCTACCCTCCCTCCATCCTCCCTCTACCCTCCCTCTATCCTCCCTCTATCCTCCCTCTAACCTCCCTCTAACCTCCTTCCACCCTCCCTCCATCCTCCCTCCACCCTCCCTCTATCCTCCCTCTATCCTCCCTCTACCCTTCCTCTACCCTCCCTCTACCCTCCCTCTACCCTCCCTCTACCCTCCCTCTACCCTCCCTCTACCCTCACTCTACCCTCAATCTACCCTCACTCTACCCTCCCTCCATCCTCCCTCTACCCTCCCTCTAACCTCCCTCCACCCTCCCTCCATCCTCCCTCCATCCTCCCTCTACCCTCCCCCCTCCCTCCCCCCACCCTCCCTCTACCCTCCCTCCATCCTCCCTCTACCCTCCCTCTACCCTCCCTCTATCCTCCCTCTTTCCTCCCTCTACCCTCCCTCTAACCCCCGTCTATCCTCCCTCTCCTTTCCACTCTCCCCTACCATCTCCGTTCCCACCCAAGTTCTATTTTGCATACACCTTCTGCCAGAGCGAATGACGCACGCCGTCCCTCAGATTCTTGGCTCTGGTCCCTTCCCTCGTGGAGATCCCAAATCATAAAGGGGCCTCAGAACTCGCGGTTCGTTTATTGCGACCTCTCGTTACCATGGGTTATGCCTGCTTTTCAAAGAGCGACGGCACGTGAACGAGATGAACAACGGGGAGAGTAAGAGATCGCGTAAAGACGTTGGAAGTTCGAGAACTGTTCGTCCGTTTCAGTTAATACTTTAAAAAAATGTATTTAGCATTCATGGAGGCGGATGACGTGTTCAGGTATCGTATAAATGCTCCTGGATGTTATTCCAAAAAATGTAAACTTAGAAATCATCGTTTATTTCGCCTGAGGATGTTGATGGAACATCGCTTACATATATCCCACATTCATCTATTGTATTCTTTCTTTCTTTCTCCGAATGCAATTTGGCGACCTTTTATAAGAGACCATTGCAGAAATGGCTGAAATGAAAGGCACGCGCGGACGAACTGAATTCGCGGTATAAAGCTACGCGTCACGGGAAGTGATCCAGAAGGAAAAGTCACAACATTCAAAACGAATATTTCATATTATCTAGTAGAATTACATGAAAAACGTAATATTTTATAGAGTTTCGTTAAATTCTCGTCAACTGCTCATCTCACGAATCTGAATCATCGGGAGGGGAAAAAAATCATGTTTAATTATTCTTTTACCACAAAAATGCTCCGCGGTCTCATTGAAACTTGCTTATTCTGTCAAAATATAGAAATAGCTGACGACTTAATGTACTGGAACTTTTGGTGGAGATTTCGTATTCTTAATTCTAATTTCGCGGCGAAACGAATGATTTAGTGCAAGCGATTCAAGCTAAATCCAATACTCCAAGAGGAATTAGTCTCGCCGAGCTCTGCTCATTAAGGGAATTTTTACGTAAAATATCGTTGTTTCAGCCGAGCAAACGTACTTAGGAGGCCGGATAAGGCGGCTTTACCAATTCCATGCCATAAAATTTGTAGAGAATAAGCTTTTGCTCCATACATTTGTGATAATATGACAAGACGAATGAAACAAATTGCTACGATTCCGCCACGCTTTAATAGTGCAGAGTTATCATCGTAAGAAAATAAAAGTAGCTCTTCATAAAATGTATTATTTGGACTCGAAATAAAGATTGGCGACCAATTAAAAGTTACATTATCAACAAGGGCATATCGAGAAGCATTTAAATTCATGAATAATTTTGCTTGAAAAGATTACCCGATTCACTATAAATAAAACTTGGTAATAATAACTTTGTATTTATAATAAAGAAAGCCTCCTCCTCATTAAAGTTACTCTGTAAAAAAAGTAAGGATATAAATTACGTAATAATAACCCACGAGATTTGTTTGTAATTTATTACAACCAGTATGAACATCGAGATTTATTTAAAGAGAGTTCTTAATGTGATGCGGCTGACAAATACTGGGTTGTGGCTAATTTTTTCATATGATGAAATTTTTATTGTCGTTGAAAGGCCTTCGTGAAAATGAAATTTTACAATACATATTTATTTCATTTCAGTGTCAACTGAGGAGGTCATGTCAACACCAGCTAACAAAAAACATTCCCATCTAAGATGACGATTTTTACCTATAATTTAGGGCAGTGGTTCTCGACCGACGTGACATGACATCCCAAGGTGACGCGAATATTTGATTAATTCACGGTGTATCACATTCTGGCTTATAAATATAAATAAAACCGGGAGAATAAACATACGTGTTTATATAAATGCCAGAATTTTATCTTCTTGCCTTGCAAGGAAAAAATACTATTTTATTCTTTTAATGTTAATACCAAAGAAACTAAATATCTCTTATGGGATGATTTTTTTAGGCTCTCTCTCCCCTACTTGAAACCAAAATCGAGTTGCTCAACTGGGAAATTTGAATTTTTATCAAAGGATTATTTCGTAATCCGGGCTAAAAGATTTGAAAGTGTAGATTTTAGCAATAATTTTCTTCGTCTGCGTGGGAAAGGATATTTTATCTTTTTATTGACTACAAGGTGGTAAAAATGTTCTATACAGACTCCAGAAATTTGTTTCGGTGTACAGTCCAGTTCGAGAGATCCCTAAAGTGTGCCGTGAAATTTAAATATCTGCGGAGCACTGATCTAGAGCGAGAGATATTTTAAGATAACAAATATACAGTAATCTACTGAAAGAGATTATCCGCCACTTCCCTGAGTGCCAACAAAAACCTATTTATTATTTTAGTCCGAGTTCTTTTAATCATTTCGACAGCGAGTATTTTCGCTAAAAAAATCCGCTTATCTTTCTCCAGCATCCATCGCGGCTGTCGCGCAACAAAACTCTGACATGAGAATATCGTAACCGCCCACACCCCACCCCACTCGCCACTTTTGGCCCCCCTCCATCGTCCCTTTTGGCCCCACCCTTCCCATCCGATATTTAACCCTCGAGGAACATTACAATATTTATTTAGTCTGACCAAGTTTTGCTTATCTTTTCGTCCCTCTCTTTCTCTTGGAATGCACTTTGAAAATCTGACCGCTCTGCATCCCGAAGGTAAACATACAAAATAAAAGAACCGTAAAACATTCCTCTGGTCAGAGAAACGTGGGCTGTAATGGCTTACTCCTGTTCCTTTGTGCAATAAAATGTGACAGACGCGATGAGTTGCACCTTCTCCCTAATTTCAGAGCGAATTGTTCTTTAATCCTTGGCCTCAAAGGTACTCTCAGCAAACATGGCATTTTGAATGGACTGATGCCACGGAGATGAACGTTCGCATCTTGGCTTCTAATATACATGAGAAATACAAAGGATGGTTGAAATTCTCTCCTTTGATTGGATTGAAGTATGTACGATCATTTAATCGATAAATTCGACATTTACAATCTTTTAATTTTCGAGTCACCAAGTACTAATACCAGACATCCATTACAGTATTAAATAGAGAGAAAGATTCCGGAATTATTATGACAATGCAATGAATATAGTCATACCTCAATAACTAGAACGTCAATATCACAAACTTTTGATCAGTCGGTGGTGGGCAACCTTTTCTACGTGGTTATTGTGAATTCCTCTGCGGGCCACAATGCAATTTGTCAATGTTTTGGCGGGTCAGATCAGACTCTAAGTCGGACGTTAAGTAGAGAGTCCGAGGTATTAAGTCTAAATCGGGTTAACATTTCAATATCAAGTATTCTGTTGTCGTCAATTGAATGTATATTATATAAATGTGTGTTAAATCTCTTTTTAATCATAACTTCCCGGGCCGCATAAAACGCGGCCGCATGCTCACCACTGGTCTAAGTGGATATTTTTCGTCGTTCCACTCACCTAAGTTAAAATGTAGTATTAGAAATCGAAGTTCTTCTTTCCTTCGGCAGATTCGAGCTATCATAGTAGTAGAAAATAAATTTTTATTTAAAATATCCCAAGCTATTAACTCATAATTTTAAAGTGAAAGAATCTTTCATCCATTTCAGTAAATTCAGGGTTTAAGAAAACATTTTATGTTTAACTTTATTTTTAAAATATTTTAACGATTATACAGCGAAGGAAACCAACTAGATTCCTAAATTCCCGTGTAACATAATGTTATCCTTACAAAATAAATCTGTTATTAAAATGGAATTATATATGGAAAAAATAGCTAATATAAATTTCCAAGTTTATGTTTGAGACTTGAGTAAATGCAATGGAGATATTATCAGTGGCAATGTGGTAGACATATAGAATACGGTCAAATGGATCCACGACTGGTTGGTAGATGAAGATTTGATATTCATTGGGCAAAAAAGATGGAACACATTCGCGATTGATCGCGTTTAAATGTGGCCATCCTAAATTCATCTCGAGTGTTTCGCGAGACAGATATTTCCAAAAGATGTAAAAATAAATTGATGTGTCCAACACATGACTTTCTCCATATGTACGTAAGTTGTCAACTAAAATCAAATAAATACGGCGATAGGAACAGTTCAACTTACATACTCCAGCGCTAGCGATTCAATTGTTGTCACTACCACCCGCGCGAGCTGCCCACTAACCGTCAATGTCGAAGAAAATTGAATATATCCTGAAACATTCCTAATATGAAAATTTAGTTCAAACAAAAGTTGTAGAAGAAAATAATATCTACAACTTTATTTATATATATATATATATATATATATATATATATATATATATATATATATATATATATACACACACACACAAGCTGAAACGCCCGGCTTCGCTCGGGAAAGTTTTCTTTTAAGTGGCAAACGATTTTTATTGCTCGGGGCGAACGTTCCCCATTCCTTAATTACGCAAGCGATGCTTACATTAACATTTACTATTTTATGTATTGTATTGTAAACTTGTATCATTAATATAATTACGCATTACGTCTTACATAATAGTCACATGGATAGATGCACCGAAGCCTTTAAAGCATCAATAAAATTATGTGGATTATTTCAATACCATTAGCCAAAACGTAAACAATAAACAACATCTTGGTTACCGAACAAATGTAAGTGGATGTATCGATTTATTTTGCGATAAATCTTTCAATGTTAATGGTAAAAGATAACAATGTTCTAATATTCCTTAAAAATTATTTGACTCACTTTAAAAGTATTCATAAATTATATTTAGGCATGAATCCATTTGTACCCTTTATCTTGGCGTTATCTATTCTTCCTCTACGGTGTGCCACGGCGTGGATTTTCCTTGCATTAATCTTTACGTGGATATCTCTCCCTTTGAAGAGTACAACAATTAAGAAATTTAGCTTTGTTGCCGCCTGGAAAATGGTCATCTAAACCGATAAATTTTGCGCTTAAAAGAAAATTTTGAGCGATTTAGCATGTAAAACGGCAAAACATGAGCAGAATTAAAATATTCAGTCTTTCGTGCGTAAAATAAGCCATTTTCCGTGATTGTAAGTTAATATTTAGGTATATTTATACCCATATCAGTGAAGGGCTGCATGGCATTTTGGGGTTCCTCTACACAATTTCTCAAGCATTCTTATGGAAATAGTATTTTGTTGACCCCATGGGGTGTAAGAGACCCCACGGTCTGCAAACCTATACCAAGTTCTTCCTTTGGTCCATAGGATGACCCATGAAACTTTTGAGTCCGATAGCTTCAACGGTGTAAAAACGTATAAAGAACATACATACACACACATACAACCTAAAATATTTATAAGAGATATATACATATATATATATGTACGTATGTATGTATGTTAACAAAAATAATTTAAGCGAAATATTTAAGAAAAACTAAAATTCTGCAGAAGTAACCGCTACTTTCTGTTGACCGATTGTTATCAAAATCTTTTCAAATCTTAAGAATATATATAAAATCACAAATATAGAATTTCATGCTGATATGATGAATAGTTTTTGATTTAGAGCGCACGCAAAATTTGTCACACATACGGACACACACACAGACATCATCGATAAAACGGTCAAAACGTGTTCAGGGGACCTCAAAACGTGTATTTCCGTTGAAATCTCGAATTCGATTTTTTTCATGAAAACAATACCTACTTTCTCTAGACAACGTATATGGAGAAAGTAAAAAAGAAACGGTACGTCATCACACCCGACCTCTGCATTTGGGGATTGGAAAAAAGTGTTTTTTAAAAACTAGTCACGCGTCGAGTGAACGCGGATGGCTGATAGGTAAGAGGAGAGAGGATTTTCCCGTAAGGGCCCCTCCGATTCCGGTTGCAGTAAAACGACCGTTATCGCCGCTGACGTTACAAGAATTGGGCATGCGCTATCTTGGAGAAAGAAGGAGTGCGCGCCAAAGCGGATGGAAAAATGCGAAGAGTAAAAGGGTCCAAGGGAGCGGAATGGTTGACGCAGGGCCAGAGGAGAGAGAGAGAGAGAGAGGGAGGAAGAGAGAGAGAACGGAAGGGAGGCGGAGGGGGAGGATGAACCCTTTAAATACGCACTGGAAAAAAGTGAAAGAGTAAAAAGAACACATTGGAACACTCCGAAACACCTTTCTGTTAGCATGGTGGCCGCTCGCACACCGACAGTCTTCCAAACTAAAATATTTTCAAGCTACATTTACACGAATACCCTGCAAGCTGCCGTAAGCGTTTGGAAGGGGATGTCACAGCACCATATGAACTCCAACTAATGCCTCTGTTGGCCTGTCTTATCCTGTCTGGGAAAAAAGATCTCTAGCATTTCTCGGTTCTAGCGACTATTTCGACGTATTTTCGCGTACGTCCTTATTTAACATTATGGAATAAATTGAATTTAATTCATTTATAAGCTCATAAACAGCACTTTACGGCCTTTGTAATGAGCGTAATAACAATAAGAAACACGAACACATAAAACCATGCCCTCAGCAGGATTCGAACCCGTGACCCTATCATTGGGACACGCTAACCACCAACCCTCCACCAAGTATTCTCCGCTGCAAGAGATTCTGTATTATGGTCAAATTCCGCCGCGGCGGAGTCGGAGCGATTTGTCAAATCATTACGTTACACTGAAAATTCTCAACAAATATTGCCTAACACGTTAAAAAACAGCCTATGCAATCACAATGGACGATTCACTGTTAATAATATCGACATAGAACGCAAGCGCTGAAGATTCCGTAGATTAAATCGGGAAAAGAATTCCAAAATTCTACTCGTCTTCTTTCATACAGAAAACATCCGTTTCATAAGAAAACTTCGCTGAAAATATTTCATTCTAGAGGACTGGACGGACCGAAATTTTAGAACCCTTCCCGTTTCAGTAACCTGCAGGGCACCGGGGCTGATTTTCTTCTAAATAGGTCCGATTGAGTCCTGGCTTCGTAAATTCGGAGAGCCTAAAGTCTTTATTTTTACCTATTAAAACTAAAAGAAAACATATTTTTATATATATGCTATCGGCTCTACGTTTGGCCCGAGTAGTATCGAGCATCTTCAGCATGAAATGTCGCCATTTAATCAAACCCGTCTGTTTATACTTGATGGTTACTCCGTAGGATTCGTTTAACCAACTGAACCGGAGAGTTAGGGCCACCCCAACAGAAATGCGAGGCCCAGGGCAAATCGGTCTATGCGAGGCCCCGTTATCATTAACCGCCATATTAAATTTAGACTTTTCTTGCTTGGCCTCTGAAATCGCGGGGCCCGGGGCGGTCGCCCCGATTCGCCATGCCCTAGAGACGGCCTTGCGGAGAAGCTTTCCCAATCGTACCTTAGGAAGTAACCGTCTTCTCTATTTATGCTTGATGGACATTTATCTCGATCTGTTAAAATACAAGTTTTCAAACTTGATGCTGTGGCCTGATTCCGAAGTTCAGATATACTGCTGGCTCCCGTCAATGTTCTTTCGACTTTAAATTCTACGGGACCGCTTGTCTGACTCACGTAAAGTCTTGTCTGAACGACACGGAACTTTCTCAACTCCCTTAGATGTCAGAATTTTATTACTCACCAAAGTTATTACTATCTCAGCCAACGGACAGCGGTGATACAGCAGCTCCTCCGATCTACACTTCGTCTGACGTGAATTGAATTGGGACCTTGTGACTTCATACGGCGACCAGCAGTAGTAGGATTCTCAGTCTAAATCACAAAATGAGTTAGGGGAGAGGCCCGGTATTGGCATTGCCCTACTATTGAAAAGAGGCTCCAAGGCTTTCCGTCCCTTCCGAAGGACTTTCACGGAATTCGTACCCGGTTCGCACCAAGTACACTCAAGCGTGGCGAGCCAACGCCCTCGCCACTATTCCACGGCTCCCCATTCCGTCTGACGTAATTAGTTTCGATGGCAGCTCTGATAAAATGAACCTTCTTGGACACTCGCGTCAAACACAGAAACTCCTTTTCGTTATTATTCAACCAGGCAAATAGGGTGTTAGATTTAGTTTTCCCCGCATCAAAACGAAAAAAGAATTCAAACAGGACCTAGCTTCGTAAAACGTACTTTTTGTCTCTCCAGCGTGTACTTCGTAACTTTTCGGTCTGTGAAAACAGAGAGCAGAGAGTTTGCGTCCAAGCTCTTTATATTGAATTCATAGATAAAAAGCTTCGATCTTTAAGATATACACCAAATTCAAATTAAACATAAAAATGCCATTATACCAACAATTTACCAAATTGAAGTCTACGGTATATTGTTAACCACATTAAAGATACCTGTACCCGAATTTCAGCCGAAGATGCACAACTAATTATATCTTAATATAATTAGCAACCTTCCGTCGCTAAGGGATCATTAATTTTGAAAAAGAAGGAACCGACGAAATCGAAAAAATAGAGTAATTTAAAGCAAAACTGCAAATAGGAAAAAACTTGTGACCCGTTTGATTTTCATTGAGAATGAATTTTCTCATGAAGACAATTGGCGTGAAGCAAACCGCAAGCGAAAAATAGAAAACACCGCATGCTCTCCCAAGGAGACCTTGCACGATTGAAATGAAGATTGGCCAAGCGAATGTCCAACGCACGTAATTATAGGTAGAAGACAGGTCGTTAAGATATCACCTGGCACTGCTTGCGTAAGACACTTCATCTCTCGGCTGACTCCTGCGTGGGTGACTACAAAAGTCGCGTGTTTCAGATGGCTAAATCAACGTACATACTATAAGTCACATAATTTCATTCGTCGAAGTAATAAATCGTGGGCTATTCTGTAATGCACTCAATTGAAATTTTCTGAAATTGAAAATGATTCCTTTTATGTTGCTTCTATTCCTGATCATGGATCATTTATGAACCGCGTATTCATTTCATCTAGGAAAGGAAATGTATAATAAGACCGAAATTTTTCATTTACTCCATGTGGTTTTTTTACTTAAGAATATACGCGATGTTCTCGCGTTTCAATTCTTTAGCATTTCTTTCTATGTTTACTCAAATTCTCACGCTAATGAATTCTTATGACATTTAAACAGTCGTTATTTCCGACGCATTATCAATATAATATATCGAATTATACCTTTATCGATTCGTTATGAAACAATCACAAACAAGTAACTGTTTCCTCTGCGACTAAGTTTTTATTTTCGCTATTAAGAAATTAATTATTCTAAATAGTGGTTCTTGAAGCTATATCTTCTCATAAATTCTTACGTCTAAAATACCTCGCGGACTAATTCCGACCGTTTACTGAATACTAAAGTGACCTTCCAACTTCCTGTGCCTCAAAGTAGAACGGAAATGCAGGACATATCATTGATTGCGGCAGGATATCGTTGCTGTAACGAATTTTTCCTCCTTCCATGCACCCATACGGCATGTGGAATCCTTCTTTAGAACTTAATTCCTAGAAATCGCTCAGGTTGATTGAGAAACAGCGTAGCAATTCGGGACTGTCCCGGAAATATCTTTATTAACATTTCTACATTTCCGTGAAATGCTGATTCAATGTTATACATTTTTGTATTATTTATAATATTATGAGAATAAAAACAAATCTTCTTCCGCTATCAAAAATTTAAGCATAAAATGAACTTGAAAATAAAAATAACCATGGGGTTCCAAATTTCACTTTGATATTCACATCAATGATAACCAGCTAGCGAAATTACGAGAAACGCTAATACGCCGTCGAACGATAGTCAAATAAGTTCAGCGGAGTGGCCCAGAAATTACTTACACATTGATGTCGCTCCCAAGTTGCTGAATCAACAAATCCCAGAAGGACAGCGTTAAAGGACGGGAAAACAGCCGGGGGTTGCAGAGGGCTGACGCCGTTCGGGAGAAAAAATCCTTTTTGCTTCCTGTGCTATGTTTATGTAATTAATTGATATGAAAGAAACAGCCAATTTCTTCATAAATATTACTGGGTTCTCATAAAAACGGAACAGAACTCTTTTTCAAAAACGCACAGGAAGAGAATTTTTGCTGATAGGAAACATAAAAATGCTAGAAAAATATTATTTTTCACGATCGCACAAAATAATTATCGGAAATACTAAAAAAAGAAAAATTTTAATGGACACGATGATCCAAAAGTGATAACGTTAGTACGTTTTTCCGACAAGTATACAAATTAGATTGATTAAATGGGGGAATATGATCAAATGTGTTCTTTTCTCAAATATTTCTCCCAACTTGGTGTTTATTTTTAAATTTGAATCGGATGAAACAACTCAATAGCAATCAGAGAAGTAAAATGTCTAGAGATTTAGGCAATTTCGAATAAAAAATATATTAAATTTTATGAAATCAAGCCCTTAAAAGCATCTTACAAAATATTACAAATAATAACACGAACTTCGATGCGACGAAACAAACGGCAGGATTCGAACCCGTGACCTTCAGCACAAACAGACTGACAATCCAACCACTCCTCCACTAGTACCTTACCGTCCACTTTACTCATGTTAAAATTATCCGTATGCAGTGCTTAATTTTTTCGTGATCACAATACTTTTCCATTACTACGTATGGAGAAAATAAAAACAGTTATTTTTTAATAATAAAACTAAATTGCACACAATACTAAGAACATATTCACAAAGAATAGTTTTCGTCACGGTGAGAAATAAACAATATTTCTCGTTAGACTTTTTGCGCTTCAGAAGGTCTTCATTAGTAAGAACAATAATAAAAGTCTTTAAAAGAAAGATCGTTGCTTTTCACCTACAGCTCTGCTTTTACTGCACTTGTGTCAAATTTGTTCCTATTGTCATTCCATTTATTACGACAAAAAGAAAATATTCTTTCCACAAGAGCTTTAGAACCTGATACTGACTCAATAATTTGCATCAGCTTACAAAATTATTTTTTCGCAAGATTTTAGTATAACATTTCGTTTATCTAGGAGAGATGAAATTTCTTTTGTAACTTTTCTTAAGAGTGGGTTAATTTCTGTACTCTTAATACATTACACTAATTAAGTGCTCGAAATGGAAAATATTTGGAAACGGAACGCTCGGGAAGAAAATATTACAATTCGGAACTAATCGCCGATATTTTCCATACATGTGCGGTCTGGGTTCATTCCGGCTCATTCGGAGCACTGCATTATTTACATTAAAATACGGGACATGTGATTACCCTAAGTGTATCTGAAATCAATATACATATCTATTTTCATAAAAAAATCTGATGTGGCCAACACACGACTTTCTCCATATTCGGGGTACAGATATTTATATTATTATGAATAGCATTATGAGGCAAAATTATCATTTCTTATCGTAAAAGAATACAGTCGTCCTTACTGCCGTAAATTACGTATATTTTGAATATGTTTACAGAATTCACCGCTACGTGGTGGTGGCGCTGTATACTGGTATTAAGAAAAAGCAAAATATCTCCGAAATGGATAGTTCTACGAAAATTTGTTTCAGACAAAACTCGGAAGAAATATTATTCTCTACAAATTTGGTCCTCACGAAGATTACCTATAACGATGTTTTTAAGAAGATATTTGACGGAAACCGAAAAACCGATTATTTATAAATAATTCCTAAACAATAACTGCTATGGAAAATTGTTTGAAATAAAAAATGTAGGAAACTATATTTTCTACATGTTTTGTTATAATCAATGTATACAATAATGATGTATTATCGGAAAAATATCGCAAAAACCGCATCGGGTTTCGAATAAACCTCGACTTCCGGTTAACCGATATTGTCCAAAAACTAATCAGTTCTTTTTGCTTATGCTAAAGTGTTATATATGAAATTTGGTGTTAATATGACAAGTACTTTTTGAGTTACAACGTCCACAATTACATACATCTACACAGACACAGACACACACACAGACATCATTCCGAAAATAGTCTAAACGTGTTCTAGAGAACTCAAAACTTGTATTTCCGTAGAAATCTCGAAGTCGATTTTTTTCGTGATCATAATACTTTCCCATTACTACGTTTGGAGAAAGTAAAAAGATGACACGTTTAGGCGCTAGAAAACTTGTGAATGAAAGAAGTGCCCTTTCTCAAAATGTTCAATCAAGAAACGTTTGCTTACGATATACGTAGATACAATTTTAGTATAATGTCTGATTAAATATTCTTGAGAAAAGGCGAAAATTATAGAAATAAAATAGAAACATATTACTTACAGTTTCAGGCAAATCAATTCCAGACTTAGAATTCGGTCACCAATACGAAATCTTTATCTATGGAATGTTAATATTACATTTCGGATTAATTGGATCACATATGGCCATTCAAATATCTCGAACACACTGACGAAGGAAATACATTTAATAATCTTCTGTTGTATGACAGGTGTAACACAATGTCACAATAATCAAATAAGAATAATACTTCGCTCTTCCATTGTTAACTGTATCATTAGATCCTGGGAGGTGGCGCCATGATTCAGTTTTAATTTCTTGCTTGTTTTCGTGGATTAATCTCCTCAGCAGGAGCTAGGAAGAGAAAAATTCGGAATTATATTGCTAAATTAAATGGCAATTAAAAAACTAAAGATATATTTTTAGTGACCGAGTCAATATGATAGCAATGAAGACTAATGTAGCATTCATTTAAGATTAATTGTTACGGTGGAAGATGAAATTCAGAAAACGATAAAGTTTTAAAAGTCACCATTTATGACTTTTACTAGGGCGACGATCGTTTACACATAAGATTGTGGAAACGGTTTGATCACATTTCCAAATGTCTTATTAGGAATAAAGAAAAATATTAATTATGGGCCCTATGGTTAAATAATGATTATGAATGAAGAACCCTCCTAATAACCATAAACATATTTTTTAAAAGAAAAGTATTCGCATACATAGGTACTGGTTTAGGGGTTTAGGGTCCCTGGTGTTGGAGTAATTCCCCCTAAATCCAGAGTGCATGAGATTGTGTGTTGGGTCCCTGGCCGGAGTAAATTCCCCTAAACTTTTCTTTAAAAAAATATTTTTATGGACATTAGGAGGGTTCTCCATTCATTATCATTAGGAATAATTCAAAAAAACCTTGTTTAAAGAATATTTTTATTTTCTGTGCATTTTTTCAATGTTGACAGGTTTATGAGAGATTTTACAAGGAGCACCTCCACAATATGTATCACTGTGATACAGTTCACTTAATCTCACTCCATAACCACAAATAAAATCATCATATTCCCTCAATAGCAAATAATTTCCAATACCCAAGAGATTACATCGAAGAATTTTGTTTTCGGTGGCGGTACACTTTTTAAACGACACGAAAGCATTTTGGACACGAACTCAACACGAGTCGTCGTCTTTACTGCAACACCTTAAAAATAACAGAAATGCTAAAATTTTATCTGAGGAGGCAATCACTTTTCTAACAAAAATAAAAAATGAAAAAATAATAAATATCCACAATCAGAACAAAACGCGGGATGACATTCAGGACATCTGAAGGCAATGAAACGAACATATCGATTTGAACCCGATTCTAGAAGGAATGAATGCTTGAAGGAGAAAATTAACAATGAGAAGGGACTAATGAGATCATTTTTTACAATGAAAGCTTAAAAGAAACCGTCTCTGGAAACTCGACAACTGGGCGAGGCCGCACACAATCGCCAGTTTTGAACGACGAGTGTCTCCGCGTAGCGGAGAACGACACAATTAGACGCCTACAGATGACCAAAGAGACCACTCGGATTAACAAATAAAAATGATAAAAGTGTCGAACGACAACCTCCCCACGCGGATTCAAATATCTCTCTTTCTCAATCGCCCAAAATAAACACTGTATTAATACAATTTCTCTAACCATAAATAATACTGATCAATTAAGATATTTTTAGTGGCGGTGCGGCCGTTTTCTTTGGTGTCGAATGAGGTTTCTTGGGAGCGGGTGCCTTCGGGTACCACCGTCGGCGGGAGGGACGGGGGAATGGGAGAGCGGGCGATCCGGGACGTCTCCCAGCTCAAACGCACTTGGGCGAGAAGCATTCGAAGGTTGCGAGAGAGCAGCCGCTGCAGCGGTTGCAATGACAGAACATTCCGTCTCCGCAGATTCCCCAGATACCCTCCTTCTCCTTCATGATGCTTCCGCAAAGCTGTCCGGGTCCCTGCGAACAAAGAAAAAGAGAGAGCGCCTCAATTTGAGAAATGGCCGGCGAACGAAAATATCTGTCCGAATATCGAGGACGGATTGTTTAATAATTCGCTCTTTTTAACAACTTTTATTACAACTTTTATATTAATTTAATCTCTTGTGCTGACGAAGGGATCATCCCGAGAGCTCCAATAACTTCTACAAATGTCTCTCTCCAACACCCCAGCGGCTCTCCTTCCGGTAAGTGCTCACTGGGTTTCCTTCAACACCTAGTTGCCCTATATATATATACAGGGCCGTATTGACCACTTTTGGCGCCCTGGGCAGAGGATATTTTGGCGCTCCAAGATGATTTAATAAAATGATGCCTATTTTAAAAAGGGTATTTAACTAAAATAAACAATCGTTTCTTTACAGATTTATTTTTTGGGCTTTATTTGCAGCAAAAATATTGATTATGTCATTGGAATCTACATTTTTAGCAGTGTCGTATTCAATAGATAAGATAGATAGACCAGAAAGTCTCTCTTGGTTCATTGATGACCGCAGGTCATTTTGGGTCAAATTCAGTTTACTAAAAGTATGCTCTCCACTTGAAATTGAAGTGGCGAATTTCAAGAAATTCACAGAAAAATTTCCACATTAAAAAGGAACTTAAAACACCATATTCATGAAGAAATTCCAGTATTTCTTTCTATGTAACTTTTACACCTTTTATCGAAGGTAGGTGGTGCTTCAAACTGGAAACTTCTTGGATTGACTCGCCTTCATCCACATTGATTTTATACATATACGCAGCATTTTTACAGGAATTTATCATTTCATCTTCAGTCGTATTATAAAATATAAACCAAAACTTAAAAATTTTAAATCATTATAAATTTCGTATAAAGATGTAAATCGTGCATAAGGTTGCCTTTGAAGAGAATTTGTTGCCTAATGCACTGCATCGTAAATAGTATTTTGTTGTTTCAGGCATTGAGGGTGCTACAGTTTCCATCGTGTCATTAAATTCCTTTTTCATCTTCTTATTTTAGGGATTCGTTTTTCATCGCAAAATGTCTTTGTCTCTTCCATATACTCTTCCAGTCGTGACTTTGAACTTTTTGTGCCTGGTACCAAATTGTGGATCAGTCCACAATTACATCGGCATCCTGAACAGATTTAGTCAGGCGGTTGACCTTCTAACAAGAAAATTATAAATTGCACGTCGATCTGTTTTAGTAAACCTTCAATATCTGTGCATTCATGTTCATTCTTTAATTTTATTAACACCCTATAAACTTGCTTCAATTGTAACCTCAATGAAGTCATTTGCTCTTGATGAACATCGTGTTGTGCCATGTTTTCTCAACATCAACTTAAACACCTCCATGAGTGCAACCCATGTGGAACCAGCGAAATAAATTAATAAATTTACCGGTTATACTATTAGGAGCATTTTCATACGATTGAGCTATTATGTTTTGTAAATCTAGTGCATAAAGTTCCAATTTTTAGATTATTTCCGACGCGATTTCGTCTCCCTTTTAGTTTCTCATATACGAAGTATACCTATTGAGAAAGTATTGTTATCGCGAAAAAATTCGATCTTGAGATTTAGATGGAAATATACGTTTTAGGTGTACCTGAGTCCGAAAAAGTGGTTTTCGCAATACCGTCTGTCTGTCTGTGGGCCTGTTTTGTCTGTTTTTTCGTGGCTCTACAGCCCTATTTTTATAATGATTCTAGAGTACGTAGTTCATATTTTTCAATATATAACTAAACGATGCATTAATATATATTTTAATAATAGTTTAATAATAATAATACGTTACAAGTAGGCAACTGGCCTCGTGGCAACGATCAGCAATTTGAACATCCAATTAAAATAAAAGAAAACAAAAAGAAAGTTTGTACAATGTATATTGAGTAGAAGCAGCCAATTAATTTTGCACACATTAACCTATGACTTGGTACAGTCATGGTTCTTCAGCTGAACCTCAGGTTGGTCGCTGCGAAGAGATCGAAACTGTAACCACATTTTGTCAAGTGTATTATAAGGCGTCCATTTGGCGCCCCCTTACGAAGATGCGTCCTGGGCACTTGCCCCGCCCTCACTACACACAGTGGCGTAGCTAGGCATGCGCGGACCCCCGGGCTAAATTTTTTCCGGGCCCCACTATAAGTGAACGTATACCGTAGATTCATGAGAGAAATTCGCCCAAATTTAAAATGCGTTCTTCGTGTTTTGGACCCGCTCAAATGTTTGTAAGTCGACCGGATTGACCCTCACAATAATGAAAATATTATGCAGATGAAATCATTATTATTGTTGATCGCTAACGAGAGAATCGACTTCCATCAGCACGAAAACGGAGTTAACTATGGCAAAGCAGTATCTTTCTATGGGAAGTGGACCGATCACCAGACGCAAATCCAGTGTTCAGAGCAGGCTAGGAAACAGTGTACGTCCGTCTCTATGTATGCGCATGTTTGGAGACGAAGAAAACACCGTACAATTTTTAATTGACAGAAAAATCAGTGAATGAAACCGTTGGGTGGCTTGGTGTTTCATCTTTACTCTATACCAGTGTTTCCCAACCTATGGCCCGCGGACCAGTTGTGGTTCGCGAAGGTTTTGTTGGTGGTTCGCGGAGGTTTCCAAATGTAGTTTTTTTTTGGAAGAATTAAGCAAGTTTTATACTATCACAGGTATTGAATATTGTTATTAATGAAGTTTGTAAAACTATTTCATATTTCAAAAATTTTCTCCTGTGCAAATATTGAAAATAAGTCTTGGAATAAAATAAAAAATAATCAGGTGATCCTCAGACAGAAACGTGTGTAATATAGGTATTTGCATATGGTTAAATAAACTACATAAACAAGAAACCCCGTTTCTTAAACGTAGATACAATGAATAGGTTAGTGTTAGAAATGAGGTGGTCCGCAGGGCCTGGAAGGGTCGTTGAAGTGGTCCGCGGAGTTAAAAGGGTTGGGAAACGCTGCCCTATACACTTCATAAAAGCGGTTTAAATTAAAAAGTTGTTTATATATATATATATATATATAAATGAATATATATACTTTTTATACCTTTTGGTAACATCTCGGTTGACAATTCTGTGCAGAGGGAACGTGGTTGCCGACCCGCGAAACCCATGTCTAGACAGCATAAAGAGAGAAAGACTCCCTTATTGCACCATTTCCTATCTCGCTTCCCTAATGCGCTCTTTTCGAACGTTTTCTCTCGCGGCCCAATCGAAGAAAATCAAACCTCTTTCCAAAAAAAGAGAGACTCGACTTTCCATTTACTCGCAACAAAAGACAATACGTTCAAAAAGAAGACTTATCGGTATTAAACAAATGCTGAAATTATCTGAAAAACAACAAAGTCGCGAAACTTGCTTTAAAAAAAACGATTCCCCGGCGTACCATTTTTTTAAACGAGTGCAGTCGAACAGCCACTTAAAACATAATAATATTTCTATACGACAACAAGTTAACGGGTCCAGTCCAAAGATTCGACTGCAGCGTCTATATATTTCCTGAGAAGATATAAGTGCGACGGTCCTTATCATTCAGGCCGCTCTCGCCCCAGATGAATCTCTCTCAGTTTGTTGCATACATACAAACTGTCAGCTTTTTCTCAGATTCACTCGTGTTTCCCAATGAATCCAGGGACGGACTGCTCGGGCAAGAAAGAGGGACATTGAACTACCGATAAGTCAGCCTTCAGGATTCTTTAAAAAAAAGGAACTATTACAAACACGTCGTTCGGGTGAAACGCATAAGATGTCAGCAAATATAAACGATGCTTAAAAGCGCAAACTAGGCGAGAAGGTCGCCATATGAAATGCGGACACTTAATTTTTACATCCCTGTTTCCTCTTTTGAAATGTAATTAAACTTGAGTTCACAAGCAATCATTACGGTGAGTACCGGAATTATACCTTTGGGGGCCCCTATGCAAGCACGATTTCAGGGGCCCCTCTTCCTTTTCTGCAAGGTGTTCCAACCATGGCCGTCACGTGACCTGGACTAGGGAGGCGGAGGCGACAGACAGTACTTTATCTCAAATCGGCACTACATTTCGTACGAAATTGTTGATGTGTTTATTTCCGTGAGTCGGTAATTTCTTTGAATGCCTCAGGTTGTGAATATTTATCGCCTCTAACATAATGCTGCGCGATCTATCCCCACTCCTCTATTTACCTCTTCATATGCCATACTGCCCATGTTAATGTAAACTCTTCCCTCTTTTATGAAGCGTCTGCTGGTGTAGCATGTCAAACATTTTCAAAAATACAGAGAGATATACGGAGTATCAATCCGCGACGCATAAATAAAACTTAAGCACGTATCTAAATAGGACTCAGAAATGAATGGTGCAAAATTTATTTATACGGCTAAAATATTTTTCAGGATAAGTTATAGTGCAATTGAAATTTGGGTCCTCGCACAATGCGTGGCATTCCTTGCACACCCCATCACTCCAGCCCTGAATAAGGTATTAGTATACACGAATAACAAAATAACGTTATGCTACGTAATTAAAATGAGATTTTTATGATGAATTGGGTTAACATTAATAGAAGTCCAGTCCTAATTATTTTTCCGGATAAGTAAAATAAATTTGTCCGCAGGAATGAAAGGGAATTTCAATTCTCTAGAATAATTACAGAAAACTTTCATCGAATTAATCGCTCGGAATCAGTTAATTTAAAAAGTACTCTTTTAATTTTTTGTGAGAACATTTAATCTTTTGGCGGTAGAAATAACGGTTCGATTAGCAATGAAATACATGACATACGTATGCTTCTGCGAATGATACGATTCCGCGAAGTTTCGTAGAGTAGCGCAAACAGACGATTCGGTGGAATTGAACGGAAAATTAGGCGGCGGATAATGTCTTAAGAGGATGGATGGCGCGGAGGCAACTACAGTTACTCTCATATTTTCCCAGCGAAGGAAAGAATAAACAGATGCGAATCTCGAGGGGCAAATTGCGGGGCAGACGGGGGGCGGAAGAATTGAAACTCTCGATGGAGAAATTACCCCAAAGGGAGGAGGAGGATGGTAAATGGGAGATAGGGAGAGATAGAGAGCAAGAAGGAGAAAGGGAGGTATGAGGCTGTTTCGCTTAGCAACAAACCTTCAAATTCTTTATTAACGTAAGATATTTTCAAAGGACTGACAAATATAATCAGATAGGGCATTTGAAAATTCATTGCTACCATTACTGAAATATTTCAGAGCATAATATTCGTATTAATTTGTTTAAAATATTTGCTTCTTTTCATATGAATCACTGGGTCATCATCTGGATGATTACTGCGCTCTGATCTTTTAAGATATTCTCGAAACGATTCTATCGTAAAATAAAAAAAATTTAATGTTCTTGTAATAATGCATAATTTATCAGAGATATTTGTCAAAATGGCAGGCGCTCCTACCATCTGGATATTCAACGGACTGATGATGGAAATATTACAAGCGCTTCACATAGCGACAGGGATCGCCTGCAGTATGGGAGGGCAAAGTCCAGCGCAGAACCTCCTCTTTCTCCTCCTCCCCCCCCCCCTCCAATCCCCCGCCGCCCCCGCATCTAACGCACACACGAACACAGCTGAGAGATCATAGGAGCGGGCATTCCTCTTACTTCCGACTTCCCGATACTTTTACAAGGGGAAATGCTAATGAGGGAAGCACATTCCAGACAAGACGCTTTAAGGAGACCGAAGTTCCTGCCATTTATGGCTGTTCGAATACACATTTAAGGCTAAAGTAAAGATTTTTTTCAGAATATGAGGTGTTTTACTGTTTTTTTATTATGACGTTAACTTTAGACGGAATATTTTTTTTTCAAATGGAAAAAATTTTTATGTAAAAGTGAAATTTATTTTCGAGGGGAAATACGAGATCTAATCTAGTTATTTCATCTAAAAACAACGAGAAAATTGCTATAAAAATTACATTTTTTTACATCTAGGAGAATGGAAATAAATGCGACTTTTTATATTAATGGATAGCACGTGTTTAATGAGTGTTCCATAGAAAATATTTCATAATTCACGGCTTTGGTCTGTGTCCCTTGCTCTTCCTTCAAGCGTCTATTTGTGTCTATCCATTAAGATCTTTTTAAATGACAGCGCCATTGACCTCTGTGTTATGTCCCATTCCTTTCCTCACCCTCTCGACTTATCCAGCGCCAGAGTGACGGACTCAATCCCCGGTAAATATCTGAGCTATCACCACGCTCCATTCAAGTAGGGATTTTGCGGCAGGAACACACAAAAAAGTTAATCTTTATCATCGAGATGTATTTTTTAAATATTTCCTGAGATATTCGATGTCAATAGTAATGGCGGTAGAGGTTCAGTGCCATATTACGTATATGAATATCAGAAAATCGGACCTATTCAATTAAAAGCAATGACGCTCCGTACGAAAATTTTATCCGGATTCAAATTCTAATTATTCCCCATGGCTAAGAACTCATTTAGTTATCAGACCATTGATACATACGAGATAGGCAAATTTCATTAATTTAGATAGAGTGATTATTAATAAGACTTTTAAGCTCAAGACTAAATTAATAAATTCTTAATTAAATTCCTTAAAAAGATCCCAGAATTATTGTAATGGTAAGCCGTTATATAACTGCTGGAATTTAGTTGCTTTCTCATATAATCACGAATAGAAGCACATTTATGTCTGTCTATAATGATCTATTATTAGAATAAAGTTTGAGCTGAAAAGGAATTACTCCAAACAATTATACGATATCGCGGATTTAAAAATATCTGGACGTCCTAAATTTCTCTCGATTCGAGTCAAATTAATTCCAATTAATGAAACTTTTATCGGCAACCATTCCGTAAACTGCAATTATGATATTACCGCATCGCGACCTCTTGACCCTCTTCTGAAGGCGAAGGGTCAAAGAAAAAACTTCACTTTCCAAACCACAAATAAGGAAGCACCTCAGGTCACAGTAACCCAGATAAAATTAGGTTTATTTCTCGGAGAAGCATTTGATATTCCAAAGAAAATAAGTAAAGCAACAGACCAAAGTAAATAAGTTGATAAGGACGGAATAAAAACAAGCTGTTTACGAGAAAAATCTGCTCTATCACGCAAACAGAACCGTTAAAAAAAAAGAATCTAGCATCAATCTGGAAACGTCAGCACCGTTTTTAAGAAATACTCTCTACGAATCTTTCGTAAAACTCTTAAGAAAAACAAAACAATGCAAAAACATTTTTAAAACTTCTTTATTTTGAGAGTTCAAATAGTTTAAAAGTAATTTATGATCAATTTGCTTATTCAGATGTTTCCGCTGACCCAATAATTATGGAATATCAACAAAGCCGAAGAACTACACATGTGTGGATTAAACTATCATCTTTTACGTCAACGTTTGTATTTCGTAAAATGAGTTCTATTGACCGTTAAAAGTGGGGGAAGACATTTTAGCGAGTCAAACAAAATAAAATTTATTTGGGTCGTATGTCCTGATTAACTTGCTGCAGATTTGAATATAATATCAGTGTTTGGCATGGAGGAATGCGTAAAAAATAATTTTCACGTATTTTTATATGCGCCACACGTTTAATTTTTTAACATTAACGTTAACGCATATTCCTAACACCTGCTCCAGGAGTAGTCCTTCGCTCTAAGCTATATTATTTACTCCAATTCTGATTTTCTTGTCCATGTCGGCAGACTTCTGTCATCGCGAGATAAGAGGACCGTCGCGAGATACTTTTATTTTTGGAACGGTCAATCTCTGACAGTCAAGAAAATCTGGAGAACGGCCAAAGGAATTTTTCCTCGTGTCTCCCGTTTTTTTAAACTACGGTGGTCACTTTGCAATTATTTTTAAGAAATTAATTGGGTTGAATCGTATCTCGCTCGATTTGGTATTAATAGTTACTCTGTCTGAGGATGGCAACAGGGCAATCCTTTCAAGAAGGTTGTTTGAACTATAACAGCTGTAGATGGTTCCAGAGAAAACAGAATCGTAAAAAGAATAAAAACTCTCAACTCAACTCAAACTCAAAATGGCCTTATTGGAAGCTCACTATTATCAGGACCATCGTATTCAAATTGGTTTTTATTTTAGAAAAAACTCTTTATTTATCGGAGCTTTTATTCAAGTATTCTAGTACAGTGGAAATCATATCGATTGAATATATGTAGTTGTAATCAAGTTGAACGAAATTAAATAAATTTTTATTGCAAGAGGGACAGTCAGTTGGCGTAGGCATCCGATGAGAAATCTTATTCAGTTTGATTTTGACATAATAAAATGAGTTCTGAAAGGAAAATTTCTTTATCAGAAAACTTAATGCTTACATAATGAATGCATAACGTTTCTGCCACGCCCTAAACGTTGGGATCTCACTCGGCCGATATATTTTTCTACAAATGTAATTATAACTCGATGGATCGCTCCGTAATTGATGAAACGATGACCTTTGACGTCGCATTCATCATTCGGACTCCAATTGACCTTACCGGGACGAGCGTTGTTTGGTTACGAAATCCGATTATATCTTTCATATTTACTCTGACAACAGCTTCTAATATGTGCGATTTTTTTACAAAAATATCAGCTTATGTCTTCATTTAGTCTGTGGCGTGGCCAAAAGGGGCGGGGTTTACCCTGAGTTATTTCCAGTCTTTTCGAAAGAGAAACTCTTAAAAGTTACATAAGCCCCAATAATTACTCGATGAGAGAAGCTAGACTATGACGATCTTTCTTTTGGATATTATGGTAACAGGTATATTCTTCAAGATGTTTGTCCTCAGAAATTCTCTTGAAGCAAACATATAATTTAGCACTGAAATCATAACTGTTGCATAGAGACGGATTTCGTGTGTAATTTGCCACACCGAGTTGTTTATCCATTTATTTCGTAATATATAGCCTATATCCTTGTGACGTAAGTGGAGCAATGATGGGAAAATAACCAAGGGAAAGAAAGAAAAGTCTTAAGATCTCAATGTAAGAGAGAGAGAGAGAAAGAGAGTGTGTGTTCGCACAATGCAAAATCTGAGAATACGACCGACCAAGATTAGATTACATTTGCTTGGGTCATCGGCAGGGCCGCCGAGAGCCAGAACGGGCCCAGGGGAAAACCTTCTGCCCCCTCCGAGAAATATTTTTAAAATTATAAAACAAAAGGAATTATGAATTCCTGCAACACATATGAAACGTATGGTCAATATTCTTCAGAAAAGTTTTTAAAATATAAATTGTGATTTTCTACTTCGATTTTTCACTAAATGAATATGTCACATCTAAGCGATAATAAATTTACTTAATTACTGGTCCAGATACACTTAAATGTTGATAATTGTTATTTAAAAAAAAACTATTGAAATCAAATACAGATTTTGAATTCCCGAAAATCTTTTGGGGGGAAAACCTATATGTACAGTTACGGGCCTCAACTCACTGCTCCGAATAACTGATTTCATCATTGCGTTTTGCTGTTATGACTTGCACCTGTGTATTACAAAATACGTATTACGATAGGAAAATCTTGTGACCACTCCATCTCGAGCCCTCAGAGCTCCCGGGCCCCGGGGAGTTCTCCCCGCCCTCTCGATGGCCCTGGTCATCGGTACTCGATTAAAATAAAACTGTTACTAATCATTTACCGCGTGTGAGACACTTTGAAGTTATGGGAATGACAATATAGTAAAGGGCCGCATGAGGATTTATATACCACTGTGAGGACCACATTCGACCTAGCAAATGATTGTTAGGTTGCGGATAAGTGTGAAAGAGTTAATTTTGAGAATCTTTTAACGTGTAATCTGTCATTTGACTATATTAAAATTACATTCATCCGCGTACTCGAAAAATATCGTATATGATTTATAAATTACATTTAATGATACCTCCTGCTTAAAAATTTACGAACAGATATGCATCCCTGAGAATTTAAGGCTAGCAGGAGAAAATCACTGCGTGGGCCCGATTTGGGGCGCGCCGTTGTTTGGGGATCCCTGGTATAAAGAAAAAATCGAAGAAACAAAAGTGAACTGGTCATAGGAGCTTGTTTTTGCCAGAGTACCTATAGAATTTATCAACTTAATGGAAACATTTAAGACGTTTTTCTATGAATGAATACTCGAGTTTTAAAAAATTAAATAATTCCTCCGGTAATCTTTTAAAAAAATGGAATACAAAACTAATCAAAGCTTAAATTTTATTTATATCAAAAAAGAATTTAGTTCAAAATCCGCCAAAACAAAATATAAATATGTCAATAGAATAGGAAAATTCTGCGAACTACATCCCGTTAATTGATAATATTTAAGGATTTGAATTACTTGTAGAAATGTGAAATTTGACCCAATTAATTTCGTTCAGATGGTGGTATTAAAAACAATTCTATGAATCTTATAGCCATAGAGACCAAGATGTTTATTTATTTACTAATTTATCATGAGAGGACCGCGTTTAAAAATCGAACTTGTATAGCCGAGTGATAAGGAGGGTGATAGTTTAATCAAGTAAATTGGACCGACTATTATTTAACTGTCGGAATGTATTGGCAAGTGATAAGAATTCCGTGCTACCAAACATTCCGAAGGGTTTTCCTTGTCTGAGGGCTACATCCAGCCATCCAAAGGTCACAATCTCATGGATATGAGTTTTCATTTGTTATCTTATCCTTCGAACTTATTTGAAGCCGTACGCATTGGGAAACGTGGAAGGAAATTACAGAAGGCTGTATTGCCGATTCTAAAATTACATTTTAAATATACGAGCCATAAAACTATGATGCTCTTTTGTTTACACCTTCTGGTTTTTCAATACGTCTGTCATAACGGATGGCATTGGATAAAAATATATTGACGCGTTTGGTCGTACCATTCAACTTAAGCGTAATTCGACGTATGCGAATACAAAGACAATTTATCATTACAATTTTTAAATAGTTTCATTCGTTTTCCTCATAAATTTAATTTAACAAGTTTTTATTCTAATTGTAAGTAAGGATTAACCAGTCAGAATTTGTTTAAATTGTGACTTGATAGAACATATTAATTGGCATTAGATCTTATTGTTCACAGTTATTCACATGTTATTCCGTCCAACTGTTTATTTGAGAAGTGCTACATATTCAATATTTGTTCGGATAAAGTCAGTCGGCTAGTCTTTAACTAAATAAACAAAATATTTTACTCGACACGGTGAAAATCTGATTTTACACGGGTTACCGATTTACGGATTTCTTTGCTTTACTGTAATTATTTCTACGTTTTGTTGGATGGCCAAGGAATTCGTTCGGTCCTAAATAAAATACCTGCATTTTTTCCATCTTTATCTTATATCGCTCGTAAAACATCTTATCAATAAATATTTATAGTTCCAAAGTCTGCGTTGCGTTAAACGGCTTCCCCTTTCACTGCAAATCGTAAACAGTATGTCACGAGTGCAGTTCACTCGCTTGTAACGGCGCTTCAAAAATTTTTAAGACTGCTTCCGAATATATCCTTTGGAATTGATCTACTAACGATACGCGTCTGCCTAAATTTTGTTTCATTTATAAAAATAAAAATTTGCGCATATCCTTTAATTTGAATTTTCCCATTCCAACATAAAAACTATGATTTTGATACCCACTTTATTCAGAATTTTTCAAACAGCTTCATTTAAATTAAAATCGTAAAATTTTAAAAAGTAAAGAGATGTTCTGATAAGTTAATAGTTGAAAGCGACTCGTTATGGCCCATTGACTTAAAAACGAGACTCTTATATCTCATGTATTACCAATATTGCATCGATTGAATACAAACAGCATTAAAAACGATATTTTTATACATATTTTATTTCAAATTTCACGCATATTCAGATAAATTATGTTAGTAAAAATATGTTTATTTTTGATTTTTCAAGGATCGCTGTTTGAAAATCTAAAGTTCTATCCGGCTTTGGCGCACACACGGAAAATTAAGTAGTATTTGGAATAGTTTAAATGCGATTTAATCCCATTTTATTCTTATTAGAACTCGTATTTTACATTGTGCCTTTAACGGTTCATCCAATATATAATTTTGGAAAATAAAGTGCAGTGAATGATATTTTTGCTCGTAAAAAACTTTCCAAAGAACTGAACGAAAACATAAAAGATCACCTTCGTGGAATAAATATTAAATAGAAACCAACAATAAGTTTTAGTTTCGACTTATGCATCGTGATAATTGATCGTCTCTGCTGGTAACTCCACATCGACAGTATTAACCTCTAATAGATTTTTTTTGCGTCGAAGATTAAAAGCATTGTAATCATTATATGTCTCATTTCATTATTTTATGATGACTTTCCGCGGCCGTAACGCGCGTAAAGAGGCTTCGTGAGGAATAAGAAAGGCCACGCATCTCACCTTGGCACAGTACTTCCTCCCGCACAAGTCCTCATATATCCCGTGTATGCAGTTCTTGGGGTCGTCCTCTACGCAGTTCCCTCCGATGCAAGGCGAACACGGAAGATAAGCGTCCACGCACCTGCGGACGACACAAAGACCCATTGGAATTCCCCTCTACCGCCCCCAAAAACGGACCGGCGGGGCGGAACGTGCGCCACTCGAAGGCCCAGAGGGACCGAGAGGACCCCGGGCCGAAGGGCGTGTGCGTGCTCACGGAGCGAGCGAATGACGCGTATCACAGGAACCAAATTACTACTTCCGAACAAAGCAAATGAAGAAAGAAAAAATCTGTCTCCGGTCAGATTTCCAATATTTTATTCTGTCGTTGACGAAATGATCACTCTGCTTTTCGCGGTTCATCTAAACAATTATAAATAACAAAAATTGTGAAGCATTATAAGAACGAAATAACACGAGGTGAAGGTCTTAAACGAGGAATTACTAGCGTAGAACTGTGAATGACACGTTTTATGAACCGTATTGTACGCCGAGTTAATTCGCATTTGCAAGGAAAATCTAGAATGCGATAATTCAGCAAATTCAAACAAAGATAAAGCACGACCATTAAATTTGAACCTATAAAAGTGATAACGTAGTGAAAATTTTTTCCCTTATTCATAGCAATTCAAAAAACCCGATCCACATGGAATGAAATGGATGTGTGATATCACATCATATTTACTTATTTCGTTTTTAATCACAAACGAAAACCAATTAAACTTTCATTTTAAATCGGTATTATAATAGGTTAAGCCGAAATTAATTACCGACCTACCCTTACTATTAGTATTTAATTGATAAAATAATTCTGGCAACCACAAAGCGAATTATTCAATCCAGACTCATCATTATTTGACCTCATAAAATAGGCAAATCTCTGTTGTACAAACACAACATTTACAAAAAAGGTTAAAGAAATTGGCCAATAGTTTGAGCGAAAGGTTCGATTAAAAAGTATTCCATAAGAAAATCCGTAAAACAATTGAGAGCGCACCCACGTAATCGGGAAAACTCTTGCGTTCTCCAAGGGCCTCTGGAAAGGTAAGATCGCTCACCTGTCAAAGATGGCAGCGAGAGAGATGATCACGAGAGCTGCGGCGATCTTCATGTCGACGTCCACCGGTGTTTCCTGTGCGAGAATCGAAGCCGGTACCTGAGGAGGGAGGAAACGGCAGACGGTTTGAGCTTTAGAGGTTCCAGCACCCTCGAGAACGGAAACGTGGCTTTAGAATTGCGGCGATCGCCGATCAGTCTATCACTCGCGTCGTCTCGACGGAGTCGTATCTTTCGATTCAAGCGAGTTATAATTCTCTTCTCTCCCATACCAGATGGAGATCGCACACTCTTTAGAATCACTCTCCCATCCCACTCGGTTTTTTATAAAGCCCCTCCCACGAACACTTGCGGAAACTCTGACAGAAAAATAGAGAAAGAAGGAGACGTGTGTGGTTCTTATGTGGCGAGAGAGAGAAACTATAAGATACAGCGAGTGAGAGAGAGAGAGAGATTGGTGTTGAGGGGTAGCCAAGGTCCTCTCTCTCTCTCCCTCACCAGAGTTCGACACCACTTCCCACCGCAGCAGACGCGGGGCGCCAACTGAGGCAGAACCACCTGTCATCTGGGGTGGGGTATCGTAGGGGAGGGAGTTTGAAGGGGAGGAAGAAGGGAAATAGGAGGGCGGAGGTCACTATAGGATAAGGTCTATTCCTAATGGTCGGAGGAGAAGGGAAGGAGAGAGAGAGAGAGGGAGGAGAGATGGTTTGGGGTCACCCAAGTTCCATCCTGGAGAAAGAGATAGGCCCAAGAGAGGTGTGGGAGCACGCTAGGATCCGTTTAGAGCCAACGTTTCTTTATAACATAACGCGATATTTACAGGCGGCCATAACAGCGATCGTTATGTAAATTAATATTTTTTTCGCGAAGAAAATCAGCCAAATGTTGCATTCGGAACAGAAGATTTTTCCACCAGAAATAAATCGAGTGCAGTCTGGATTGAATGCGTGCTGCAGGCAGACTGATTGCAAGGCGCTCTGAGATGTCCACCGTTGGAAAATTTTCGCCAGGTGCGCTCTCGCAAATCCGGGACGCTCGAGAACGTCGGATTTCCCAATTTTTTAATTCATTATTTTTTCTCGAAAACTGAACTTATATAATGGGTTTTGTGATGACGATGTTTTTTTGAGTTTCCACCTGTATCCAATTATCATGGAAATTATAAACCCAATATTGAAGGAACAATTAATTATTAATAACACCTTGTGCATATGTTTCTACAGCAGCATTAAAGACCACATGTCTTCAATCTATTACAGGATATATTTCACACGAATATCGATAACCATGTTAACGTTTTTACGATATTTATTTATTAATGTCATCTCAGCTTTCTCAACTACAGATGCGGGAAATTTTAGCGCCCAGTCATTAACGGAGGCAAAAAGTTGAGACTTGATCTCAGCATTAATTAATAATATAGAGAATGAAAATATTCTAGATAAGGGATCCAATAAACAAGACATTCGTTGATTACACAAAATATTTATTTAATTCGGCCTTCAGACTGTCCTAGTTTTACGGAACATTACCCCCTGCGGAGGAAGAGCACACTGCTTTAGCAATGGCTGGTACAGTTTCCGAGAATCTTACAAAAAACAAAGATATAAAATGCATCAATGAGTTTTGTTGGCAAATACTTCCTTGGAATTGCATTTACGAATTATTCATCAAATTAGAAAAAAGCTATGCTTCAAAATCGAACAAATAAAACAGTTAAAGCGAGTTGGATGAATACTAACAATACATGAATAATAAATCGTAATTTTTCGATGCATTTGTCAAAATGTTTTCCTTGCTTTCATTCCTTTTCTGAGACCTTGGAATCTGGATTATGAGAGAGAGAGAGATAAGGAGGAAGAGAGAGAAAAGAAAGAAAGAAAGCGACGATTCTTCGGCACTCCTTATCGACTCGTAAGTTTTTCAACCGTTCTATTTTTATAGGCACGCTGGTCACTAACCGCTGACCGCCGCTTCCAGAGCATGCATCTCTCGTGACAACGTCCATGAACTTTTGACTTTCCCCTTCGGAATTCCTCTCTTAATTAGAAGAAAAACAAAGAAGCGGCGACGGGATCTGTCCGTGCCGAAATTGCAACATACCACACCGAAACTTTGAGGAAATTGTCGCGTTTAATCCTATCGAAGGACTAAATGTTTTAAAGAGAAATGTATTGAAGAATGAAAGCGATTTTGAGGAAATATCGAAATATAACATTGGAAGGAATATACCTAACGAATAAAATCCAAAATCGATCTGCTGTGATAATTATAATTGTTCGAATTCTAAAGAAGTGAGAAAAGAATGCATAGTAAGTAGAAAGCTTCTTTTTTTAAAGAAAACTCCTGAAATTTCGGTCGCTCTCTCCTCTTTACTTGGCAGACAACAGATCCACGCATGGAGAGACAAAAATAGTACGCGTAAATGTCAATAAAGTTTCGAGAAAAAAATTTCTTAGCTGTCGATTCAGAGGTTGATTTTCACGTAAGTGACAAATGATAGCTTCCAAGTGTTACTTTTTTGCAAACCTAACGGACAATACTCCGGTTTAGATTAAAAACAAAATGGTGTACCAATCGAAGCATCGGAGGTAGAGACGAGAAGATGGATTAGGGACAACATTTCTTAATCTCTCTATATTGCCCTCTTCAATGATGCGCCAAAGGGGCGTGCAGGGGGCAAAGGACCGAGGGGAGAAAAGGGAGCGGAGAAAGGTGCAAATAGGAAGGGAGGAGGGAAGGGGAAATGCATGGGAGAAAGGAGTGGGGAAAGGGGAGAGGAAAAAGAGATGGAGGGAGGGGGAGGAGAGGGGAGGTGAGAAGGATCGAAGAGCGACTGATCCTTCTGCGGATAAAGAGGGCGCGCGTATCACGATGAGTCACGAGCACTCATTCAGAAGAGAAGTGATTAAAGCGGGTGCGAGGAGGGGAGGGGATAAACGGGGGAGTGGAAGGGCGGTTGAGAGGGGGAGTGAGACTGTCGAAAGGAGAGGAGAGGTGATTTATATATACATGTATATATATGGGAGGGAATAAAGGAGAGAGAGAGAATGAAATTAGAGCGGCATGGATTAAGAAAATGAGGACGGTGATGTGAACTGGTAGGAAGGGATTATAATAGATTAAGAAGTAGGATAAGGGGGCTGATTGATGTTCGGAGGGAGGGGAGATGGAGAGAGGGAGGGAGGAAGAAATGGAGGAAGAAATGGAGGTAGGAAAAGAGGGAGGGAGAGAGATAGGAAGGGAGGGAGAGATAGATAGATAGATAGATGACTTTATTTTCAGGGCGAAATTGAGACCATAAGGTCCCCTCTTACATTTAACCCTAGGGTGGGAGAGAGAGATGGAGGGGGGATAGAGGGAAGGGAGAGAGAGGGGGAGGGGAGAGAGGAGGGAGGTAGAGAGGGAGGGGAGAGCGAGAGGGAGGGAGGTGGTAGAGAGGGAGGAAGAGAGTGAGAGGGAGGGGATAGAGAGAGGGAGAAAGAAAGGGAGGGAGAAAGGAAGGCTGTAGGTAGACAAAGGACGATAAAAAGGAGGAATTGAATGATATACGTATGTAATGGGAAAAGGTGGGAATGGGAAGAAAAGGGTGGAAAAGTGTCGAACCAAAAGAATGGGATGAGGAATGTGGAGGAGAACAAAAAACAGACTGCTTCGATAAGGAGTTCGCTTCGAATTAAATTAAAGGGAAATGGAGTCAATCCAAAAGTAAGAAGTGATGATATCACAAGATGGAGATCGAGTATTGATTTGGATTAAGAGGAGGAGAGAGAGGAAGAGAGAGAGAGAGGAAGAGGGGGAGAGAGAGGAAGAGAGAGAGAGGAAGAGGGGGAAAGAGAGGAAGAGAGAGAGGAATAAGAAAATTTAAGAGGAAGCAGTTCCCAAATGCTTTCTAGGAAATAGGATATTGATAAATCTGTATTTTGAGAACAAACTCGTTTTCCAATAATTGTGTTACAATAACGTTCAAAAAGAGAAAATTTGTCTTTTTTTAAAAGCAACCACTCACAAGCTGGATGCTTATCAAGATAAAGCTCAATTAGGCGTTTATGTGTAAAGATGTTATAACTGCTCATTATGGACCAAAATGAGTTAGGATCGATAAATTTTCGACTAGATCTCCCATTTAAAAAAATCTGGTTAAACTCGTCTAGTATTTTATGAGATGAAATATGCGTACTGCTTTTACGTTTAGATTACTCCCGCAAAACGCCGAAATCATATGGAAGGAGATAATTCAATAGGTGCTGTGTGCGGACTCATAAAAAGAGAATTTGTGGAATCCGGAAAATGACCTTACTCGATTTCGCTATGTGGAGCAATCAATGCACGAGGGAACGTGTGCGCTAATAAGGGCAATGGATATATTTTTATTGTGGATGATGTAATACGGTTAATCTAATTGGAAGTTCAATTAAAAATCAGAATGATAATTCCATCGCAATGATCCATATATGATATATATGCTAGAGACATCGGCAGAGGTGGGCCAGACGATCTAGGGGACGCTGCTGGGGACCTTGCCTCCCTGAGGGACAACGCGCCTAGAACCGCTATACATACATATTACTTTTAACAGAGTCAGGAGCTTAATGGGAGAGGGGAAAGAAGTGTATAGGTTGAATGCGTAAAGTCTCAATACAAAGAAGCAGCTATATATATATATATATATATATATATATATATATATATATATATATATATATATATATACACACACACACATACATACATACATACATAAATATATATATATTCCAAATGATGAGAACGATCACCGTAAACGATAATGGGCGAAAACTAGTCTCAACTGAAGGGTATCAATGAAAAAGTTTTTTCTTTTTTATTCACTTGACTTCGTTGAAACGTCTTACAAAATTACTTGGATATATGAAATGTGACTGACAACAGGACGCAAGGACATACGGACGGCCACGCATGGTTTACCAAAACTATGTTCTCGGATTCGTATCGAGCAAACAATGTACAAAATCAAAAAAAAACTAAAGTTGTAACTTTTTTCGCGTGGTGTGTAAGATAACCACATGATATCCAAACTCGTATCAAAATATAGCGCTACTAATATTTGGTGAAAAGGTAAAATGGACCCTAATGCCAACTTTAAAATGCTCCGAGGAAATAAGATGTTAGTCGGCGTTCGCGAATGGAGTCTCTCCATCTTCTCACGAACCGCGCGTGCGTGTTTTTCCTCTTTCGGAACTGATGAAGATGGATTCCGAGGCTGCGAGGAAGAGTGTATTCCCGAGGAAGATGTTTTCCTTGTTTGCTTTGAAGCGAATGTTATCACCCTTTAGACTTACTTTAGACTTACTTCGTCAGCGCACTCTTCATCTTAACGGTGGGAATAAAAAAACGCATAAAGCGAGGGCGCGTCATCAACCTTGGGTATTCGCGCTCTTTTCCTGTAACTAACAAAGTAATCGGAGTTTTGGTATAAAAAGGACGACTCAAGAGGGTAATCGATTTCTGTTAACTAATTATGCATGTACTTAACGGAGAGAAAAAGCCTCAAAAGTCTCAAAATGTTTCTACGAAAAATTGTTTCAAACAAAACTTGGAAGAAATATTATTCTCTACAACTTTGGTCCTCACGAAGCTCACCAATAACGACGTTTTTAAGGAGATATTTGACGGAAACCGAAAAAACCGATTATATATAAATAATTCCTAAACAATAAACGTTATAGAAAATTGTTTCAAATGAAAGTTATAGGAAATTACATTCTCTATAACATTTGTATAGAATTGTATATACAATAATGATGTTTTAACGGAGAAATATCGCAAAAACCGAATCGGGTTTCGAATAAACCTCGATTTCCGATTAACCGTTATTGTCCAAAAACTAATCGGTTCTTTGTGCTTATACTAAAGTGTTATAAATGAAGTTCGGTAACGATATGGCACGTACTTTTTGAGTTAGAGCGCCCACAATCACATACACACAGACATCATTCCGAAAGTAGTCTAAACGTGTTCTAGAGATCTCAAAACGTGTATTTCCGTTGAAATCTTGAAGTCGATTTTTTTCGCGATCACAATACTTTCCCATTACTTCGTATGGAGAAAGTAAAAAGGGAGAAATGGGAGTAGAAGGGGAGGAGTGGAGGGAGAGAGATAGAGGAAGGAGCAGAGGAGAGGAAGAAATGGAAGAGGAGAAATCGCAGGAGGATGAGGAAAGGATAGAAAAAGCTAGAAAGATGGAGAAGTGGAAGAGGGCGGGAGGGTGGGAGGGAGAGAGGGAGGGTGTGGAGTAGGTTGATAGCAAAGGTAATCGCGAAGGAGGGAAAGGACCCCTAACATGAAATGGGAACCTGTGACTCGAGATAAAGATCAATTTATTTTTTTGCTCTAAGGCCAAAAAACTATTATTTTTTATGTTTATGAGGCATAAACACTGAATAAATAAACACAAAAATAGGAGCATATGGCTACGACCATGATAAAGTAAATGTTATTTATAAACTTCTGGCAAGCTATAAACTAACATTAAATATCACATTATATCACTTATTATATATACTATTAAGAACTGATAACTATATATATATATATATATATATATATGTGTATGTGTGTGTGTGTGTGTACTAATAACTGAGAATATTATATATGAAAATGTTAAAAATTAAAATAGAGATGCATCTATGTACTTAAATCAACTGGATTGTTTTAATGGCGAGGAAAGAATTAACAATATGTGCTTAAAATTTTAATCTGTATAAATTTGATCAATGCTCAAAGAATAAAAATACTGAAATGTTAAGCAAAAGTAATATTCTTCTCCTTTTAATTTGAAATTCTAGTTGAGTAATATAGAAGTAATCATGTGTCACTGAATGACATTTTACTTATCCATAAGAAAAGATAGATTTGTAATGCGTAGCAATTATCATGCTTAAGTTTAAATTCCAGAAGTATAAAGATAATTATTAAGGCGTTCGTTTAGGCAGGATGAACAACTGACCCTTGAGGGCTCCTTAGCGCCTAGATGTCAGGTGTTTGAGGGTGGTTGCCGGTCGAAATCTGTAAGTGGCGCAGTTTGTTGGCCTTCGAGTCTGCGGTTGGATGTCTTCGGCTGGACTCTGGTGTTGTGTGTGCGCAGTTTGACCGATCTGTGGACCCTCTTATATGCAGACTTAAGGCACCATGTGGGAGGATGAGATGATGGTGGAAAGGAAGGAGGGGCGTGTTTTAATGAGAAGTGTGGACAAGAAGGAAGAAAAAAACTCCAGCGGATGACAGCTTCATTTGAGTAGGTTAGGGACAGCATGACACCCAACTCATACATGCCATTAAGCTGAAAAAATTGTTTCTCAAAAAAAATGTGAGGGAGTTGGCGAAGACATCAATTAATTGCTCCTCCTCTCTTGTTATTAAATTAAAATCGCGATTGATTGATTGACTAGCGTTCAATATGCAAATGATTATTAATTGACTGGGGTTAATTTTTAGATGTCCAAAAAGCATTGTTGAGAAAGCAGAAGAAACGGGGTCACTCCAGAAATACGAAGAGAATGGCTTCTTCTTTTTCACAAAAATATGGAAATATGTTTTCGTAAAAATGATTAATGAGCGTATAAAGAGAGGAACGTATTACCATATTGAAACAATGTTAAATAATGGAGATGGTGGTGAAAACCAATACTTGAAAGAATGTTGCGTTATTTTTACTTTCTCCATACGTAGTAATGGGAAAGTATTGTGATCATGAAAAAAATCGTCTTCGAGATTTCAACGGAAATACACGTTTTGAGGTCCCTCGAACACGTCTAGACTATTTTCGGAATGATGTGTGTGTGTGTGTGTGTGTGCGCGTGCGTGTGTTTATTAGATTGTGGGCGCTCTAACTGAAAAAGTACTTGCCATATCGTTACCAAACTTCATATATAACACTTTAGCATGAGCACAAAGAACTGATTAGTTTTTGGACAACAACGGGTAACCGGAAGTCGAGGTTTATTCGAAACCCGATTCGGTTTTTGCGATTTCTTCGTTAAAATATCATTATTGTACTTACAATTCTATACAAAAGTTATAGAGAATGTAATTTCCTATAACTTTTATTTGAAACAATTTTCTATTGTAGTTATTGCTTAGGAGTTATTTATAAATAACCGGTTTTTCGGTTTTCTCCTTGAAAACATCGTTATTGGTAATCTTTGTGAGGACCAAAGTTGTAGAGAATAATATTTCTTCCAAGTTTTGTTTGAAACAAATTCTCGTAGAACCATCCATTTCGGAGATATTTTGCTTTTTACTTTCTCCATACGTAGTAATGCGAAAGTATTGTATTCACGAAAAAAATCGACTTCGAGATTTTAACGGAAATACACGTTTTGAGGTCCCTAGAACACGTTTAGACTATTTTCGGAATGATGTCTGTCTGTCATTGCGTGCGTGCGTGCGTGTGTATGTTATTGTGGGCGCTCTAACTCAAAAAGTACGTGCCATATCGTTACCAAACTTCATATATAACACTTTAACATTAGCATAAAGAACTGATTAGTTTTTGGACAATAACGGGTAACCGGAAGTCGAGGTTTATTCGAAACCCGATTCGGTTTTTGCGATATTTCTTCGTTAAAACATCATTATTTACTGCTGTGATCACGAAATAAACCGACTTCAAGATTTCAACGGAAATACACGTTTTCAGTTCCCTAGAACACGTTTAGACTATTTTCGGAATGATTGTGTGTGTGTGTTTGTGTGTGCGCGTGCGCGTGTCGTGTGCATGTGTGGATGTATGCCATTGTGGGTTCTCTAACTCAAAAATTACTTGCCATATTAACACCAAATTACAAATATAACACTTTGGTATAGGTACGAAGAGCTGATTAGTTTTAGGATAATAACGGTTAAACGGAAGTCGAGGTTTATTCGAAACCTAATTCGGTTTTGACGAAATATCTCCGTTAAAACATCACTATTGTATATACAATCCTATACAAAGATTATAGAGAATGTAATTTCCTACAACTTTCAGTTGAAACAATTTTCCATAGCTGTTATTGTTTAGGAATTATTTATAAATAATCGGTTTTTTAGGTTTCCGTCAAACATCTTAAAAAGGTCGTTATTAGTAATCTTCGTAAGGACCAAAGTTGTAGAGAATAATATTTCTTCTAATATTTCTTATAATATCTACTTTCGCCGTATTTTCCTAGCTTGTTTTTGGTTTTGTATTTTATTGTTAACCAGAAGTGGAATTGCTAATACAATAAATCATTTGCACTTTCCAAAAAACCTGTAATTAG
The DNA here is from genome assembly GCA_036926305.1 of Uropetala carovei. Classification (NCBI taxonomy): domain Eukaryota; kingdom Metazoa; phylum Arthropoda; class Insecta; order Odonata; family Petaluridae; genus Uropetala; species Uropetala carovei. The sequence continues at coordinate 2,866,253 of JAXCHB010000150.1, read as the reverse complement.
CTAATAGCAAGTTCTGGAGAAAGAAATGTTTTTCTGTTTAACTAACCAAATGTCTCACCATCCGGCACATTTCCACGATTGCATGGTAGCAACTTCCTGACAATTAAATGGATATTCTAGCAATCGCTAAGATTCGAATGATCCCAAAGAAAGTCCAGCGATCGAGAGAGAAGATGATGACGAGTAGAGACTCCTTGAGCTCGCAAAGAGGCCTTCAGAGCGCTTGCTTTACACGAATAACGTTATGATATGTATTGATGTAGATGACAGCGTAGTCAAAGAATGGCGAAATTATTCGATTTCATATCATATTTCAAAATACAATACGGCCTCACAGCAAAGGAAGATTAATAAATATGTCAAAAAACAGTTATATGAATTAAAACATTGATGGCTCATGTTTTATGTTAAAATCGCCATTCATTTTCCTGCGATACATTGTTTTTACGTTTTTAATACCTTTCCATCATATGAGGTATGTGTAATTACATGAGGGATCCTCTACGCATCGTGCGTCGAATTTTGCGATTTGCCCAACCAAGCCCATCCTACATCAACCAGGCGACGACAACGGTATCCGAAACACGCAAGCGAACGAGGGTTTCAAATTTGGCGCCCATAAGAGCTCGCCGCCATGGGAGCATGTTATACCTGCTAATGTGACCAGAGAAGAGGATAAATAATGCAATGAATGATTTGTAGGTTGGTATAAAGGAATTATAAAATGATGAAAACATGGTTCAACTAATTTCGCTGCTACGTTGTAGATTGAGAAGTATCTAGAAGAAGATTAAATGGAATATTCAGAGATGTATTAGGTTAAATTACGCGGTCGCTTTAGCCGTATCGATGGGTTAAGATAGCCTGAGGATATTACGGTAACAATAGAATGAGAAAATTTCTTTTGATATCCCAGTACGTACGAAGAAGTACGTGAAGGGAGGTATGCGTGAGTGAGTGAATGAGCGAAAACAACTGCCTGTAAGTGCGTGAATGTAGTGTGTTGGGTGAATGAGATGATGTTTGTGTGGTGTGTGTGTGAGGTTGTGTGTGTGTGAGGTTGTATGTGTGTGAGGTTATGTGTGTGTGGTTGTGTGTGAAAGGTTGTGTATGTGAGGTTGTGTGTGTGTGTGTGAGGTTGTGTGAGTGTGAGGTTGTGTGTGAGGTTGTGTGTGTGTGTGTGAGGGTGTGCGTGTGTGTGTTCCACCAAAAACGCATCAAAAATCATCTGGAATATATGCCACCCAACTTGCACAACAAACCCCTAATTATTAGGGCCTAATATATATACGACCATCAATCACTTTATTGCCCCTTCGATATAGACCACCCAACACACGAAATTACCCCCTGATTTATACCACCCAATTTGCATTGACTGCCGCTATAACATATTCCTCGCCAGATTGTATCAAACTCCTCACGCTCTTCTGCCAAGCGATATATACTTTACTGCACCAAACATACACTGAATGCCCCTATATAGATATTCTATAGATATTTTCCGCGAACTGTTGGTTGCTTTGTTTGTCGGGTGTAACGCTAAACCCGCTCGCTAGAAAAAATGCGAATAATGATATTTTTATTTTGACATGACCTCGGCATGATTAAAACCCGCGACCATAACACTGCTAACCACCCCCTCTATCGATAACTCGAGAGAAAATAGAGATAGAAACTCTAAATTTGGCAAGAATGCTCGATTCACATATGATAAAGTGGTGAGGAAAAAATCTCGAAAATAGTGCTGGGTTCGATTCCAATGGAAGGCATTTACATCTCCCATTAAAATAACACAATAAAATCGACTGTATGCTTTCTTATTTTTACTTTCTCAACGGGATTTCAACGGAAATACACGTTTTGAGGTCCTTAGAACACGTTTAGACTATTTTCTGAATGATGTGTTTGTATGTGATTGTGTGGGCTCTAACTCTAAAGTACCATATCGTTACCAAATTTCAAATATAACACTTCGGTATGAGCATGAGGAGCTGAGTAGTTTTTAGACAATACCGGTTAACCGAAAGTTTAGGTTTACTCGAAACACTATTCGGTTCCGGCGAAATATCTCCGTAAAAACATCATTTTATATACACACATATATATATATATATGTACATAGTATACTAGTTAATGTGTGCTTGCATTCTGCAAGCATTTTAAAGATTTAGCATATTTGCAATTTAAAATTATTCCCAATGAATTTTGTGCAAAAACATATAACTCTATGAAATTTTAACTTTGTAGCTCATTTAGAACTGCATTATAATTTTATTTGTCGCATAGGACAATTATTTGGCAAAACAGTCGCTAAGATTTCGAATAATAACGACATTGGATTTCGTCTTTCTGTTGTAACTAAATACCCATAATTTTGCCAAATTTCATGTTTGTATCTCATTAGGAATTACCGTATCATTTTCACACCGGTATGGGTCATATATAGGGCAAAACCGCACTTAAAATATGCAATTTTCGCAGTGTTTTATTTTAACTTCAGCTACAATAAAATTTTTACAACCAGGCCAAATTTCAAGTCTCTATGTCATATGGAGCTGCCTCATAATTTTTCTTCTCGTATGGAGCAATTCTGGGGCAAAACAGCCCCAAAAATGAGGATTATATCAATATCGGATTCCCTTCATTAGGTGTAGTTTAACATTAACAGCATTAAAATATAAGCCTCTGATTCCCATTAAAAGCTTACCCATATGAAAGGATAGAGCTTGTTATCAAGGAAACCTATTGTTAGACCTAGAAAAATTAGCAATTTTTTGCGATAAAAACTATAAAATTACGCTAATTCTACTCGGATTTGCATTCCGTCTTCAAAAATAAGAAACTACAATTTATATCCTATCCGACAGTTTAAGTCTCGAGTTCGTATCTTTACGGGAAGTAATTTTAAAATGCAAATATAAAAACCTCTACACCAATTTACATGTTTTCTTATGGGCAAAAAATGGGGCAAAAAGGGGCTAAAATAGCCCTTCAAAATAATAATTTCGACAGTTTCGGATTTTTTCCTTCGGTTGTGACCAAAAACCTATAATCCTATAAACTATAGTAACCATGCAAGAAATGTTCAACTCGAATTAAGACATTCTCATTTGATTTTCTCGATAACGGCTACTCCTACGATAAAAATGTATGGAAAGAAAATACTCCTCTTCACAAGTTCTACAACTTTAATTTGAAAAACATATTATATGAGCAATACTTTACGAGATATGACGAAAATTTAATTTTTTATCCCCAGTAAAGTGGTACCCCTGATTGGCGTACGTGATTCATTTTTGCGATTTTCTTATTATATTTGATTGAAAGTCTTTAATATGAAATTTCATGAAAATCCGTTCAGTAGAAGCCGAGAACGAACATGCGGACGGACGGACGGGCAGACGGACAGACCGACGATAATAGGCGCTCACGCTGGAAGCGAAACGCGCCTAAAAAGTAGTGCTGTGGCAAAATCCACGATCTTCTTCAACGCGCTTTAGTAGGCCTATACGAATCCAATATATAAATCAGCAATAATTACACGTGTGTATAATTTTAAAAAGTCTTTATTAAAAACGAATTAGTAAAGAAAATGTTTAGCTGCATTTATGTAGATAATAAAACGCCGATGCGGGATTAAAATTACCCTTGGGAGTGTCCGCGAGACTATCAACAATTAGAAATTTAACCATAGCAGCGGAGAAAATGGTATCACTTAGCGACGTATTTAACATAAATTTGGAATAAAAATCAAAATGCCTTAAATATGTTTCAAAAACATGTAGAAAATTATATTGTCTAAAATTCTTATAATAACAAATAATGAATTAAATTGAGTTTTAAAGGAGATATTTGGAAAAAAAGGAAAACGACGAGATTAAACCTCCACTTCCGTTCAGTAGTTTCAGCTAAAACCTTTCCAGATCTTCATTCCCTAAAATAAATCGTAAGTAGAAAGTTTTATGCTGATTTGAATGTCAGTCTTCGAGTTAGAGCGCCCACAAAATTTTGTCACGCACACACACACACATCATCGCAACAATAGTCAAAACGTACACAGGGGACTTCAACGTGCATATCCGTTAAAATCTCGAATTCCATTTTTTTCAGGAATACAATAATTACTCCTATATGCAATAGGTATGGAGAAAGTAAAAATGTATACTTATACACAACATCGTACGGGCGATAGCTCAGGTGCCTCTAAACGGGGTTGCCGTATTTAAACCTACACACAAATATTTGTCTTATCTCATTAATGTTAGTTGGGTGGCGTAAAATCAGGGGGAGGGGGTTGGTGTATGTTTGGTGGTATACATTTCAGGGGCTGCTAGTTGTATGTTGGGTGGCATAAAATAAGGGGCATTAGATCCCATTTGCTGATACATATACGTTTTTGAGGCAGACCAATGTAAGTTGATGACATAAAATCAGGGGATCATATGCCATAATTTGGTTAATGTAGATTTCAGAGTGAAAATAGAGTGAGATGTAGGGTTGACACCTCTCCCGGAAGCAAGCGGATGCAGATACGTCTTTCTCGACGGACCTTGACTGCGAGGCCGAAATCTCTCCGAAATTAGAATTTATTTAGATTCATTCCTATATTTACGTAATTAGAGTAATGAAATTTGATTGAAATTAATGAAGAAATAATGCAAGAATGAATACTTTTACACAGCATCGTACCGACGATAACTCAGGTGCCTCTCAACGGGGGTGCCGGATTTAAACCTACCTACAAACATTTATTTATTTTATCTCTTGATCCTTCTTAATCAACGATAACAGAACTTTCTTTTTAATCTTTATCATGGGTTGCCACTTTTATGTGAGTACCACCAATGCAGCGGAATTTTTCAGCCTGCTTATTAAAAACTTTTTGTAAATTAAAGTCACCTATTATCTCGCGTCAGACGACAGGTTGGCTTGGGAATGTCCTGATTACACAGATCTTGCAGAAAAGTAAATTAACCTAGCTGTATCTGTAAATACATTGTGTTCTTTTTCACTGCGGGTGTGGCCACTAGAAGGCAGCTTTCCGTGAGATATCATAGCAAAAAGGTGGTACTCCTCGTTCTAGTGTCATAAATCGAGTCAATATCTGTTTTAGCGTAAATAAAAGGTTATGCAGTAAGTACTCCGTTCAGCTACTATTTACTAATTTTTATTTTTAATATGCCAAGAGAGTAGACACGGTGGATATATCCAAGAATCTGCAATTCCTTATGTGGCAACCTTAGTTTGTGCAGTTAACGCTTTTTCGTTTCGGTGATCGTAAGCGAAGTCAATTTATATTCTGACAAGTTGATGTACAGTATTATCACAACAAAATTCAGGTTGAATCCTCATTATATGTTTACTAATAAATAAATAACCAAAGTTTTATTGCTCAGAGTATTTATTTTTCGGCCATGAAAAACCTCGCGGAATTGACTCCTCCTAAGGTGGAAATCTCCCGGAATTAACCCATCACAAGGTTAGGCAGAGGAGTAATGTTTTTATGACCTGTATGCGGCATAGTTGTACCTATCGGTGTTAGCGAACGTAATGTTAGATCAGAGTTTACGGAAAAATATGTCGAAACAATCGCTAGAACCGGGAAATACTACAGATCTTTTTTCCCAGATGCGATAAGACAGTCCAACAGAGGAATTAGTTAGAGTTCATTGGTGCTGTGACACCCCTTGCCAAACGCTTCTGGCGGCTCGCAGGGTATTAATGTAAATGTAAATGAAGTACTCCCGAAAAAATACGAACGAATATTTGTTTCATATGCTTCTAATTTCTTCCGATCCCGTAATTTCACATATTAGACCACTTTCTCTTAAGAAGAGTGGTGTTTTACCTGAGGAAATGACTTCACTAATCAAAACACCAGAATCTAATATATGCGATGTAGATAGTGACGTTGAGTGTTATTCTGATGGTATGAATAGATATCTGGAACAGTTTTTTTTAAATTAGTAATTATATGTGTGCAAATATGTCAGCCTCATTTTGTCTAGCTGTGTGGAACGAGTCATTGTTAAGATCCAAGGCATTAATGTCCTAGTGGTTTTTCCCACTACTTATCTTTGTGAACTTGGTTTTTCTAATTTATTGTCAATTAAATGTAAAGCGAGAGACAAGTTGATAGATACTGATAGCGAATTACGTCGTGTTCTAAGTAAGCTGTGCCCCAGAATTGACAAGTTGTGTTTAAAAGATAAATAAAATTCTTTAAACCTATATATATATATATATATATATGTATATGCACACAATTTTTAAAATACATATGTTAATCCAATGTAATAAATAACAAGTATATACGTCTCGGTAATGATAAATATCTCAAAATGTGTGTATTCGCATTAATAAAATGTTAATAAAGTAATTTCAGTGGTAAAATTTTAGTATATTACAATAAATAAATTCCTATTTTTACATTACAAAAAATTATGGGGGGTCGCGGCGACCAAACATTCGCCCAGAGGGGGTCGCAGGTAGATCTGCCTGAGGACCACTGCTTTAGAGAGAGATACAGCTATACAAAGAATAACATGGGATAGAGGGAGAATACAACAGTAATACAGATAAACGGTTTTAATGATATTTTCGTGTGGCGTAGAGTTATCCAAAGCAAACTTTTTAAAAATACGTAAGTAACTTAAATAACTAGACGTAGGTTTTCCACAAATTGTGATTTCCACACCTTTGAAGATATCGTCACGAAACTTCGCATAGGTATATAAATTTACCCTGGGGGTAACGCAGGTTATATGGCGATAAAAATGGGGGGAGAGGGGGGGGGGAGGTGCTTCATTCAATAATTATTTCCCCATAAGTTTACACGTAATTTTCGATTTTTCAGAGTGCAAAGTTTTTTTCCTTCATTCTTCAAAATTGTCCGCGTTTTTAGGCGCGTTTCGCTTCCAGCGTGAGCGCCTATTATCGTCGGTCGGTCCGTCCGTCCGTCTGTCCGTCCGTCCGTCCGTCCGTCCGCATGTTCGTTCTCGGCTTCTACTGAACGGATTTTCATGAAATTTGATATTAAGAACTTTCAATCAAATATAATAAGAAAATCGCAAAAATGAATCACGTACGTCAATCAGGGGTACCACTTTACTGGAGACAAAAAATTAAATTTTCGTCATATCTCGTTAAGTATTGCTCATATCAAAATATCTTTCAAACTAAAGTTGTAGAACTGGTATAGTAGAGTATTTCCTTCCCTATACATTTTTATCGTAGGAGTAGCCGTTATCGAGAAAATCAAACAAGAATGTCTTATATCGATTTGAACAGAAAATTTCTTGCATGGTTACCTCATTGTTGCTAACATAAACAGTCTCCTAAACAAACGTTTAATTTCCTTACGTGTGCATGTAATATTATAAAATAGGGAAAAAATGGTTTATTTATGATGAAGAAAAGAACTTTAAAACGCTATTTCCCTTACGCACAGGTATATAATTGCTTTCTAATACTCCACTGCACGAAACGCGCCCATTTGTGATACGTTGTACACTTTCCTAACTTGTTGCTTTATTCGACGGCTAAAACCGTGTAATATCATATTCTTGCGATGTGGACATGTTACACGGTCGAAGTCTTACAATTAGATTAACTAAATCTGTTGAAATTCAACTAGCATTTACGCTAGTTTGGTGTAATTTCTTATGATCGACTAGGATTATAAGCTCGTATTATCTTCTGTCCACATATTCAAGACATTTACTCGTTGTTTTTTATGTTTAAGCAATTTCTTGGGTACGACAATTAATACGACGAAAATAAAGAAATATTCAACCATTCATTGATATTTGTTAATAAAGTCACATAAAGAGACTTAAATTACTTAACTTTTTTAAGTTCTTTGTGGACATGTCTGTGAATGCTAAATATTAAATCCATGACTAAAATCAAGCAAATGAAATTTAATATGAGCTAATTTTGGTGAAATCTCCATTTTATATACTAAAAAGTACAAAGAAAAACAATCTAAAATTAACATGATTGAATAATCTACAAAATAAAAATAGTTTTCGACAAAAAAGTTGTTAGGACTATATCATATGTCCTCATTTTTCTGGACGTCCTAATTTTTGGCATTCTCCCGTCCCGAAAATTCCATAAATTAAGATAAAATTCAAATAGCCACACAAAAGTCTCACCTGCTTCCAGACCGTCCACTATAGGAAAAGCTTCCGCCTCAAGTAGTAGATGAAAAAGTCGTGAACAATCGTGGTTACCCCACTTCAAGGATTACTGGAAAACAGCACACAATACAACTCATTTAATTTTGTTAAGAAAATTTGGTATAGAATACACGGAAACATATCAATAAAAATATAATTACCTTTCTCCTTATCCATAGCGATTCAGTTATCTTGGCAATGGGCTCTCTTTTGCGGTGTGAAACGAAATAAAAACATTGGTTGAGAAATTGAGAACATAACATGCACAAATGTTAGTTATTAATGCGTTAAAACTAACTAACTAACAAGAACAAAATCAGAATTATGCGTTTAAGATTCTCTAAATATTATTTCCTAACGTGCCTAACATGAAAACAATTCGCGCCTAGAAAACTCGAAATACGAAAGTGACTGACGCGTACAGATGTTCTGTTGCGTCGCCCTTACACTAATGCAACTCTACGTTAGTTAAAGCGTTAGTTAAAGGTTAGTGGTAAAGAAATTTTCTTCTACCTTTCGCTGGGGCCGGAGCATCGTCCGTCGTCCATCGGTGGGAGTGCCATCTGCGTCGATTAATTACTGACCTTAGGGAAAATTCATTCCATCGGCGAATCCTTTTGGAGGCTCAGCAGTCCCCTCCTCCGATGCGACTTGCAGTCTCTCTCCGAAGGCTTGATTTGTCACTGAAAAAAGACCACTGCACACGAACTGTTCGTACTTTGGTTCACAAGTTTCACTTTTGAATTTACACTAAATAAATCATTACTGATTTTCGCAACACAACACTCTTGAGTTACAAGTCGCACAATTGTAGAACTCTCTTCCTTCTTCGCGTTTAATTTTTTTTAGATCACGTATTTAACCATGAAGCACTTCTCAGAAAATTTTCTACCCAAGTCTTCTTCCTAATCCTTATAATTTCTTTCATCATTCTCTTCTTTCCAAATTTATCTTAATGCTTCCTAGAATTTAACTCTGTCCCTTCATTTCATTATCAGCATCCCTCCCCTTTTCCACATTCCGAAACTTTTCAAGAATTGCCTACTCTTTTTCTAATCGAATGTAGTCAGCTTTTACCAAGGTTTCTGCCACACTCAGCAATCCCCGATGCTTTCCATCTGGAAATACAAGTGGCCAAATTAATATATATTATAACATTTTTTGGTTAACAGTTACTTACAGAGATCATAATGTTACATTTTAAAATACGTAAGAATTTAATATGCGATTACGACAGGTAAGATCAATAAAATTTTCTTATTTGTTGCGCGTTTAAACAAAATACGCTTATAGTTTCACTTTAGCGTCTGCCTATCTGTAATATTTCGATGTGAAAGCAGACAGCGCGGGGCCCCTCGGAGAGCGGGGACCTGTTCAGCCGCACCGATAGCCTCAAGCCGGCCCCGGTGGTAACCCTAACCCCACCGGATGGTAGGGGAGAAAATTTTCGCAGACAGGGAGTCATAATCGGGGCATGGCGTTTCGCGTTCGTTCAAAGTGCGTCGTTTACTTTCAAATATTCCACACTCCTACAAAGTATCTTTCGAGCGTAGGAGAAATAAAACCAGTTCATGTTCTAGTTTAGCGTTGACGGTGTTTTCAGAACACTAACATCGAAGACGAGGCCGCCGGCCATGTAATAATAGATATGGGGGAACCCGAAGAAGGTGCGTATTATTAAGAGTTTATATGCTATGTTTACTACATGTAGCATTCACTGTTTAAAGTGTGAGGATGATTTAATCCCTTCTGCTCTTTTCCTGCGTCCCTTTGCTTCCGTTTGTTACGGATGAAAAGAGCATCGCGGAGTATGGCGCTGGAAGGACACTCTACTTCTTCATATCCTCCCTCGATCTGATGGCCAGTGGTTTCCGACTTGTAGGCGGAAGGGCCGCAGGTGAGTGATTTGCCGATCGAAACCTGGCTATTTTAGAGCCGCATTGTGTCCATGACGGCAGCAGGACTCCCCCGCAACTCCATATGACGTATCGGCCCCTTGCAATGTAAACTTGCATACGAATGCAACGCTCTTTCTTTCTAACGTACCTCACGAAATGTGCGAGCCTTTCGAGAGGAAAAGATGCTTGGTTTAAACCAATAAATACATGATAATAGCCACATTTACATAATCGCTGATTCCGCGAACATTACATCGAAAGGCTATAGGTAAATTTACTCACAGAGCGGGTGATTACCGCTAAAAAATTTTATACGTCGCCTTTACCTTTCAACAATCGGCAAACACATTTAATTCCGATGCGCTATGTAATGTCGCCATGGCCTGTCGCTCTTATTCGATTGAGAATATCAGGTCGCCGAGTAAGGCATCTTGATCCACTTAGCCTCGCCCGTTTTATCGAGGGTATTCCAGTTCCAAGATCTATTCACGGTTTTGTTTCCTTCCTGCCGAATGAAACTATATGGCGGGAGTTCGTGACGAGGATGCGTGCTCAAATCTCATTCCATCGTTGTATCCGCAGTGTTGGACGTCCGCTCGGGGATCCCCTTGGTGATGGGCGCTAACGTGGGCACGTCCGTCACCAGCACTATAGTATCCTTCAGCCACGCCGGACAAAAGGAAGACTTCGGACGGGCGTTCTCGGACGCCACCGTGCACGATTGCTTCAACTGGTTGACCGTGCTCGTGCTGCTTCCGCTGGAATATGCCACAGGTCAGAACGTGCTCTGACTGCTATCTAGCCGACGACACCTCTCACTTCCAGACATGCCATTATGGTTCGTTGCTTACCACCAAAACACAACCTGGGGAGTGAAATTCTAAATTTAACGAGAGATTGTTTTCTGAGACAAACATGGTTTATTCGCGTGTCTACATTCATCAACTGTTATATGCAAATTATCTGGCGCGCTAAAGCTCTTTAGATAGCAACAGGAGAAAAGTGCGGATGCTTCAGGGTCTGGTAGAATGCCAATACACATCTCCGCCGACCCTTGCTTATTTCATGTTACGACCTCCTCAAATGCTCTTTGAATGCGCAAAAGTTTCCCTATGAGCATGTGTGCATTATGTGTTCCTCATATTGTTCACCTGTGAAATGTTTGCCCAAAACGTTGCACATATTCATTTAACACTACTTATTTTAATGTCTACTCTGCAGGATATCTATACCGTACTTCAGAGGCGATCGTCAACCATAATACATGCCTCTGAGCGAAGATGATATTGCAACAGATCCCTTTCATTTGTTGTCTTTCAGCTTCGATAATACCATGTCATCGTATCGGATCCCTACATATGAAAGCAACCCTTGGAAAACTCAACCTTACGGATGTCCAAGAATACGTGACCGAGGTATTGCGAAACGACTAAGGCAACAAGATATAACGCCTTAGTTTCTCTCCTGAGCGACCTCGGATTGAGTTTCAATAATTCGTATTGTATCAAACGCCTGAATTAGATCGAGAGCAGTCGTCAAGAACTTTATGTTCTTCGCCGCGAGGACTTCTCTCGCCGTGATTGATTAAAAATTAACGGAAAATCACGTTGAATATTCCATATTAGTTTTATTTTACATTATACGTTTATTTTTAAGTAGGTATATATGAAAATCTCACGGCCTATGCGAACAATGTTGAGTTTTCTTTCTGTCTTCACGTCTTTGTCTGATTTTCGTCCTTTTAGTAATAATAAGTGTTTAACATAATATTAATATTAAACGTGCTGATTATCCTATGCTATTAACATATCGCTCTACCGTAGCAACAAAACTCTGACGATCGCGAAGAACCTTAATCGCTTATCCATCGCTAATTTGATAAAAATGCTTTGGGTGCGATTCGTCTAACATGTAACTACACACTATTAAATTGAGTGAATTGAGATAAAGCGAAAAGAAGATTTCGACAAACCAAAAAGAAGAGTTGAGTTTTCAAATACGAGTGCCCAAATATGGAGTTTTGAAGTGATAAAAACTACGAATTGTTTTCATGCTTACTTCGTACTTTCTCATATCCGAAGTATATTGAGAAAGTATTGTTATCGCGAAAAAAATCGACCTCGATACATTTACGGAAATACACGTTTTAGGTGTTGCTGAATCCGAACAAGGGGTTTTCGCAATGCCGTCTGTCTGTCTATCTGTCTGTTAGTGGCTCTGGAGCCTAAACGGCAGACGTTGAAGAGTAGAAGAATTTATTACAAAAGGAAACTTTTTGAAAAATTCGAAAGCTCCGAATTCGTTGAAGACGTACGCGGCATAGTCGTCCCCATCGGTGTTAGTGAACGTAATGTTAGATCAGAGTACAGGAGAAAATATGTCGAAACAATCGCTAGAACAGAGAAATACTACAGATCCTTTTTCCCAGACGCGATAAGACAGTCCAACAGGGGAATTAGTTAGAGTTCACTTGGTGTTGTGACACCCCCTGCCAAACGCTTCTAGCGGCTTGCAGGGTATTGATGTAAATGTAAACGGTAAAGCGAAAATGAATGGAATCTCGTACTTAAGCATTTTATCATACTGAGCAGAGACTATGATGAAATGGTTGACATGGATCAGTAATTAAGGGAAGTTTATTCTAAGCATTTTTAAGAACAATTTGATTTTCTCAAAAACGGATGTAACGATTTTGATCAAATTTCGTACAGTTACTTGAGTTTACGTCGTCAACAATACTACATAGTTCATATTTATTCTAGACAACTTTAACAATAATTTGATTTTCTTAAAATACGAAGTTGCCGCTTCGTTAATATGTGATTCACTTTGGAATACAAGTGGGTATTCTAGCTTTGCACACTCCACGTTCTTCACAACGCCAAAATTTCTCACGCTCATCGCTACTTAACCGCTCAAACACATACACAAAACCGTCCACTAATAGTTTCTCCTTTCCACGGATAGACAGAATAATTTCCATTTTAAGGGATTAGTAAAAGTTAGAAAAACTTTCGGAATGTTATTGTAAAGTGAATAAAAATGTTCACTGAGCAAGTTAGTAAGGATCCACAGACGATATCACACCGTGAATGGGAACTCGGAGGACGGATGTTTACCATACGGTAGCAAAGATAAGACTGCCATAATCATGGTCGATCTTAGGCTAGAGCTCGATTGTTTAGCGAAAGGCCGAATTGTCCTACCTTCCATGGTCATCGACACCCTCACGCTCCCATACCCTGTCGCCATGGGGTCAAAACCCCAACCAAATTCACTAATCCTCAAGTCCCTTGGTTCGTTCCACAAATTTGACATTAAGATAATATCTAACGACTTCCAGAAATTCCATGGGGAAATTTACTCATTTGACCGTGAGAAAAGCCAATCGATACTACTCAAGGCCTTTATCTTCCTCTTACCATCACCGACACATGATGCATCAAATATTCCTTTCTCTATTCGACTCCTTCCTAGCATCCTCCATTCTATGACGCCTGTGATAAAAAGTTAAATTTTTAAAACGTTCTAAATGTGTAATAAAAAGTTGATTGTGATTTGTAAAAATGTATGAAGAATAAAATAGAAATAAAAATGTATATGAACATAAAAAACGATTTTATAAAAAGTGTGAATAATGAACTCCTCAAAGATGGAAAACTTCTAAAAGTCGGAAAATTTCCGTTGCCTTTTGAAATTCCGGGTCTGAGGAGTTTGATTGTACATATTTTCTTTATACAACTATTTATTCCTATTCTGTGAAAATTAGCTTTGTGAATTTAATGTTGAGTTGGAGCATAAGCTTTCACGAGGAAGGATATTTTCAACTTTTCGTTTATTTTATCAATTTTCAATCCTTTGAACAATAAGTTTATAGCTTTTACAAATTAAAATCCAAAATACCTAAATAAAAATGTTGTTAGCTAAAATTACAAATATTCTTTTTCTGATTCCGATAAAAATGGACCATTTTACAGAAGGCGTATAAATATCATATAAATTCACAGCTGCGAAGGTGTCTCAAAAATAAGGTTCTGTTCCATCGATCTATTTTATCGAGGGACGGAATTCATAGATGATTACATTCAAAACTCGAAAATAACTCTCAATTAAATTGTAGATTTCGGCAGAATGTAACGCACGGCGCACTCCACTCAATCTTTGCTCTAATTTAATCGCAAGAAGTCACTTAAAGTTCGTGTGAAATACCTTTGGAATGAGCCGCATCTGCAAATGTGATTTCCTAAAGATTTATATTTTTTCAAAATAATGAATCCAAAGTTCGCAGTCAGAGATTCCCAGAAAGTCTAACGACTTTTCTGAATACAAATCTTAGATTTTTCCGAGAATCTTCGATAAAGTTCTCTTTTTATATTCTCCCCCATCTTTTCCTCATCCCTTTCTCCTCCTCTCCCCCTCCCCTTCCCCTCCCCCTCTCCCCCACTCCCTTATACTTTCCAGTCAACCACTCATGGCTCATCCTGATTAGAAAGCACTTTTTCCTCGATTCAAACCGAGTTTTCGAGAACTCCACCGGCACGCATCGCCGATTCCCTTTCCACGATTTCCATTTTTCACCCCATAGCTTTTTGACCTCTGAAATAATTCATTATTTCGTCATTTTTTATTTTTGCTGATCTTCATAAAATTCTATCCCGTTCTTTTGCGGATTCACTTCCAAGCTCTTCGCAACTTTTTTTTACTTACTTTAGCTCTATGTCAAACTTTTGAAAGGATTCGTTGTCTATTTTATTTCCTTATAACTGCTTATTCTTTAATACATTCATAATTACTAATCGGAGACATATCCTCTACCACTTTCACCGTTTTGCTTCCATTCTTTCTCAACTCTCTCTCCCTTCCCCCCCCCCTTCCTTTCTCTCTCACTTCCCACTCCCCTCCCCTCCATTTTCTCCTCCCCTCTCTTCCCCCTTCCTCCTATCCTTTTCAACACATATTTTTTTCATTAAATTTCAAAATTTGTCGCTCGTGTAATAAATTACAGGCTTTACAAAAATATGTTTATGCACGAATATTCTTCTTCGTATACTATACATATCACAAGCAATTCACTCCATCCTTGTCTCAAAAGTTCAACCATCACTTACTATACAATAATTCGCCTATTATTTTCTTGATCCATAGGCCATTCCTTGTCACGCTGCAATGTTTCTCTTTTTTTTAATTCGAAAAACCCGCTTTCCCATGGCATATTATTCACTTTTTATTTAACGCTGATACCTTAACATTTCCATTTTTAAAGAAAAATTATCGAGGTCACATTATGGATCAAATCGATTGAGACACATTGTCTCTGCAATAGCCATGAAAAGGTTGAGGAGTCAGGTTACATAGCAGCCGTCATAAGTGGCGATTCATTGATGGTACAGTCTAAAAACTATTGGTGATCCACCACTGTTGGCGGCTGATTTGTAGCCCAAAAGCGCATCTGCTTCTTAATCTCTTAATGGCTATTAAATATTGTAAATTTCTCGTTTTCCGTGAAAACAATGAGAACAAAACTCCTTGGCAATGTTTCTGTAATAGCAAAAAATTTTCGGAAATTTTTAGGTTGAATAGAAGTTGTTAACCTATTGTATCATCCCCTATCGCCCTAAACGCCTGACAGACCACACGTCAAATGTGCCATAATAGTTTACTTCAAATTTGCATTAAAATAAGTTGAAGGATTACGATTTAAAAGCAATTGCTTGTTTTTATATCGTTATTGCAATCTGTTAAAACATGTTGATGAATGATTATGCATTTTTTATATAAATTATTTCGAGAATATTTTTAAAAGAGACTGCATTAAATAATTCATAGAAAACCGTTCCTAACAGAAACGACGAATGGACAGTTACTACCGAAGGCTTGCACTAATATTATGCAACTAGTGCAATTGCCGGCCAAAGCTTTGTGATCTGCGCGGCAACACTTGGAAAGGGTTTCGGCGAGACGAGATATGATTGACCCCTTGTCCTCTGGGCAACACGCACTTGCGTGTTCTGCATTTCACTTAATCCGGTCCTGTTGGCAGGGCCGGCCAAATGGGGGATGCGAGGCATCCGGACTCCCGAATAATGGGAGTCGCTGAAGTTCTCTGTTATTCAAGTATCGAGTGTAAATTTTGCATAAACTTTTACTAAAAATCATTTTCAAACTGATTTTCAATAAATAAACCATCCGAAAAAGTTATAATATTAAACTGGAGCTCCATAAATTGTTCGTTATAACTATAAATATTAATAACCTGGCGCCCCCATTGATGTTCGTATCCGGGCCCCATTCAGTGGAAAGAGTTTGGGCGAGACGAGATATGGTCGACCCACTGTTATAGGGATGATCGAAAACACTTTCTCGAAATTCATTATCCAACTACGCGGAAAAGACCAGAAGCACGCATAAAAATTTCTTTCAAATAGGTGCTCCAAGTGCCCCAAAGTTTTCGAAAATCGCCTATTTCTAACTATATTCAGAAAAGAGCATAATTGAATATTAAATGCGTAGCTCTTTGCGAATTTCGACGATTCTGTATTCAGATTACCCAGAACTCACTTCGAGTTCCTCTCGTGCCCATTCCAACCACCTTGCCATATATGGGCACTCTTATGGCTGTGGGTTGTAGTCTGCTTTAGTTTGGGAAACGGGCATGATCCTTCTTGCCTCTAGTTTGGCGCGAACAAACCCATCTCTCCTCTCTGATCCATCACATCCCACTGCCTGAATCTGGTCCAAGTCCCTCTCTTCAAAAATTCTATTATGCTGGAATAAACATCCTCTTCAGGAGTAACATGACTGACGTAATGGGATCCTGACTCCTTAAATGAGCGATATGTGTTCCTCTTTTGTGAACTTCCTATGGTACTTGTTTCCTTCTTTCACCAGTGTCAGAGTATCTTCCTTCCGCCCATCGAAGTATGGTCGAGACAAATCTGAAAACGTTGAGGGCGCTGTTTCTTGAAGATCATATCTCAATTTTACTCTTGCTCTTCTAATTTTATTCCGCTCAGCAACCTTAGATATCTTTAGTGTTGTTGGTTTCGACTGAGAGACGACTAAACATGCAAAGAGCTACACATTTAATATTCAATTATGCTCTTTCCCAAATAGAGCTAGAAATGGGCGATTTTTGAAAACTTTGGGATGCTTGGAGCACCTCAAAACATTGACTAATTTGAAAATAATATTTTATGCGTGCTTTTGGTCGCAACCGGCAACTTTTCCGCATATTCAGATATTGAATTGCAAAAAAATGTGTTTTTCGATCGTCCCTAAGCACTGTGGGTCCCTTTATCCCCTGGACCCCACGCACTTCGCGTTTTGAATACCGCTTAATCCGACCCTGCATTGCAAGTAAGGAACAGATAGATTAGCGCCCCGGGCAACTGCTTGGCTCGCCCGTACCTAGAACCGGCCCTGGTAATAAGAAATTTTACTATGCAAATGATTAACGCGTTAATCAAATTGAGATAATAAACTCTTCTGGAATCGAACTCACGATTTCAATGTAGACGAGTAATCATCTTAAAATTTAAAAGTAATTCCTGAAAGTTTTATCGGAAAAGAATGGAAAGTTTGCGAGTCATAAGAGTTTTTCTATAATAGTTCTCTCGTTTAACCACATACATAGCATAACGGTTACAAACGAAGTCAGTATTTTTATATGGATTGTTTTTTACCACGGGTGGGCAACACTTTATGCGGCGGGCCATATTCGCATTTTGAAATGCTTCGGCGGTTAATATTGGAGATTGTGTTTTTTTTGCGAGCCAGATAACAGTT
Organism: Uropetala carovei; assembly: GCA_036926305.1. Classification (NCBI taxonomy): domain Eukaryota; kingdom Metazoa; phylum Arthropoda; class Insecta; order Odonata; family Petaluridae; genus Uropetala; species Uropetala carovei. The sequence continues at coordinate 2,848,384 of JAXCHB010000150.1, read as the reverse complement.
TAATGAGAATGGTTTCATGGCCTTAATTTCGATTAATGAATCTGAAACTGTCTGTAACAAACTTAATGGGTCGCTATCTCGCCATAGGTTCGCCCGGCATCATAAAAATGATCCCGCGGGCAACATGTCGCGCATCTCTGCTTTATCCTCTTGTAAATGAACTGCGCCACCTGAGATATTTGTCTGTGGGATCAATCGGGTGAACGGGGTTGTCACAGATGGATCAAGAGCAGTCGCGTAGCCCCCGCTTGGCGGAGAGGGGACCCAGGGCCGAACCAGGACTGAACGGCCACAGGGACAACGAAATATGTTAAGAGATGAAAGAAAAGATGCTTCAACTATAAGAGAATATAAGGGACACTACCTTTGCTTTTCCTCCTATGAACAGAACCAATTGATAATGCTGCTCGCTTGAAGAAGAGCCGTTTGGGCTCTCAGTAATTACGGCGACGAATAAACACGCTCACGGTCTGCGGTTTGTTTAGAAAATGTAATACGTAGAGCAGAACCGTCTGCATAAAGCATTTCTATGTTACACTCAGTTTTTAATTAACGTATATGCCACGTAATATAAGTGTACAAACAACATTCCCAAAGATATTAATGATGAAAGATCTTGACCAATGTTATGAGTGAGAGAGTGGAGACACCACTAGCGTCCCTGAATTCAGTCTTACAATTAGCGAAAACTTTGCTTGTTGCAGACTTCTCTGCCCTTTAATTCCAGGAGTTGCATTTAGGCGAATTTGAGAGTTACCAAAGCGTCAACAAAAAAGAAAAAGTATTGAGTTGTGATTTTCTCATTCTTTCTCCTAAGTTAAGAAGTGTAATAGTATGCTGTGGATTAATTAAAGCGTGTTTTAGTGAAATGTTTTCCGTTTTATATTAATACAAAATTTGGTGACCCTTATATTTTAAGATATCTAAATCCACTCAGCTAAGTGGTGCTATAAAAAGTAAATTAAAACGAGAATGTGAACGTTCCCTTCATAAGAATATAAAATTAATTGACAAGTTTTTTCAAACAAAGATCAGTTTGCCAGCGACCAGCTCGAGCTTGTCTTCGGGAGTAAAACATCACAGTGACACTGAAGATGTATGCAAGACTCTGGGTAATGTACAGTGTAGTGATGTAACTAGTTTATTAATAAGTAGCTCTAGTAGTATTTCTCGTGAAAACGTTGATGTAATGATAGAGAATGAAGAATTTTCAGAGGCGAGGTGTTCCTTAGATTTTGATAAATTGGTTTGCCAGTATCCTTCGGATAAAAGAAACTTCTGAAAATACTGATTATCCCAAAATTAAAACAATGATTTTGAGCTATGGATCCTGCAAACAGAACGGGCCTTTTCTGAAAGTCGGGAAATACAATCGATTTTTCAGTGTAGATTATTATTAATACTAGTGTAATGCCCGTTGAAATATCAACGAAAGAATTATAGATAGATAGATTATTATTATTTTCATTTTAAATAATTAATATCACACTTTTACATATGAAATATTTTGTCATATAAAACATTTCTAGTGAATATTCTGCTGTTGCCTCTCCCTCCCTCTCACACCCTCTCCCCTCCTCCCCCCCTCTCTCCCCCTCTACTTCCCTCTCTCCCCCTCCCTCTCGCTCCCCCCTCCACCTCTCTCTCCCCCCCTCTCTCTCGTATTAAAAGCATTCAAAGCACGTTTATACCCATAAGGACTGAAATAAGAACATGGCATAGAGGTCTAACAATGGAATTGGTTGGCATGGCAACATCCGGTTAAAATGGCAAGATTTCCTCAAACTGTGTGAATTAAACGTTTACATTGAGAAATTTCGAACTGTAGGTGGAAAAACATAAACAGAATAAGACACTTTATAATGTTTTCTTAAAAATTATTCATATCCGAAGATTGTAGGCCAAATATTTCTAATTTTAATCTAAAAAAGAATGAAAGCCTGCACGTCGTAAAGTCGATTTTACGTGTTAACTTATTGGAAATGAAAATTATCCCCTGAATTCGAACCCGGGTCTTTGATCTCGAGTTAGATATATTAAAACGTTTTGTTATTATATCAAAATGCTATCCTGAAAATTTCATCAAATTCGGTTCAGTCGTTTGCGAGATATTAAGCTTCAAAAAACATTACATGACAAAGGAACAAAGGGATAAAGTGGCAGTCTTTTATATATGTTTTATGATGAAACAACTCATACAAGACAAAAAATATCGAGAGATGAAATATCTTTATGTAAATGCTATAAATTGTGCTCCAATGAACATTGTTACACGTGAGAATGAATAAATATGAAGATTTTTATGTATGTATTCTTTAAAAGTGTAGCTATGTTTATTTTCCAAGTTTTACTCGTTAAAATAAAAATAATATACTAAAGGATATGAAAATCACCTAACTTATACTGTTAAAGTGTATTATTCCTACTTGTTATCCGTGGCGGGGGGGGGGGGCAGAATGATTCCGCTACGCCACCGATCAAGAGAGGGGAATTTTCAAAGCATCTGCCACCTATTCCACACACTCTCAACTACAATACAGATACCAACATAAAGCTTTAATATTATTATTAAGCAATACGATGATTTGACTTACGGTAGAGATATGTTCCAGAAAACATTTACATGCGGTTTTTTAATACCTTCGATTTTATCCGTCAAGGAACGCATGTCTTCATTTTTAGAATTATTCTTACGTATAAATGCGTTTCGCGATACGCTCTAGTTTTTTGGAACGCATTGCGAGGTATACCTATATTAATTAAAAAGCTATATTACATGACTTTAAAATTATTTAGTATGTGAAGAAATAAATAATTTTTGTTAACATAAGCCGTAAAAAGAAATTCATATGAAGCGCAAAATGCCCCTAATGTGCACCGGCCATGCAAAATGCGTGTAGGCGGTTTATTACTAGAATTACCTAGGTACAAACGTCACATTTGAAGGCAGAATGATCTAGGATTAGGTATTATTTTTGTGATTCACCGGGTGGACCATTTTGATGCTCCCCAGGCGACGCACGAAATTAAAACGTCGCGAAATTTTGAGATTTTTTATTCAGGATCCGGTAAAAATTGGTCGCGATGATATATATAATTGGTATGCATGTAAAATCTACCGAGTATTCATTTTTTTCGAATTCGTGTGAATGCAGTGGCGGATTTAAGGGGTGTCGCACTTGACGCGCCAGTGACCCCGAAAAAATGTTCTTTTATACATAAAATCTCAGAAATATGAAAGAGTAGCGGCTATAGTTACCTTTACCTTTAAGCAGCCATCAAAGTTTGAAATTATATAGGAAAGTAGCGGAAGTACCCGCTGAGTTTCAACGTATTTAGTGAATCTAAAACTTCGACCGTGTAACAGGTAAACATCGTAAGAATAAGATAGTACACAGTTTTATCGCCACATAGCTTATGTTACCCGCAGAGTAAAATTATATACTTATGCGAAGCTTCGTGACGGTTTTCTTCACTGGTATAGAGAACAAACAAAAACAAAATGTCTCACGTTGTGTGTGCGTGCGTGTGTGTAAACAAAAGTCTGAGCAAGACAAAAACGAAAACTATAAATAAGACCAGCAAGAACGCAATAATCAACAAAAAATGAATGAACAAAGAAACAAACGAAATGAAATGATTTAACGAAAGACAGAATAGTATATCGAGAACGTTTAAAAATCACAGAGTGATTTACACGTACTTTTCGATTTTACACAGTGCAAGATTTTCTTCCTTCATTCATCTAAATAGGATAATAAGGAGCGGTTTTCTTCATTTTTGCTTTATTCGACGGTTAAAACTCTATATTATCTTATTCTTGCGATGTTTACATGTTACACGGTAGAAGCTTTAGATTCACTAAATCCGTTAAAATTCACCGGGCAATTCTGCTAGTAAAACTGATAAAAATCACGCATTTTTCTGATTCTAAATGCTTTTTTACGCTAATTCGGTCAGGATTCGGATTCTGTCTTCATTAAAAATAAATATTGTTCTTTCCTTCATACAACCATCCAAGTCGCAAGTTCGTATCATGTTTTTAAGTAAATTTAAAATTCAAATGAAAAATAAGCTGCACTCATCCCTATATTATTCAAATGGAGAAAATGAAAAAAATTTTTTTTAAAAATTAGAAAGGATAATAGAATTGGTATAAAAAGCTGACTACACCACTTAACTCTTTATACCGATTAAAATGACACCTTCCTCTTGTTTCTATGTGCTGTAGTTGCTGAGTTATAAAAAACATACAAACACTTTACTTTTTATATATACATACATATATATATATATATATCATCATCATCATCATCATCATCATAGGTAGTCTGTCCGTTGACAGGTCCGTGATTATTCTAGGTTAAACTTGGTTCTCCATATACTCCTATTTTCCTCAGTTTTCTTCATGTCTTGATAGCTCTCTTTCCCTTTCAAGTCGTCTACTAGCTGAAACCTTTTCCTACCTCTTTCTCTTTTTCCATCCAGTTTTCCTTCTAGCACTTCTTTAATCATGCTCTCTCTACTCTCAGGTAATTTCCAATCCAGTTCGCCTTCCTCTTTCTGATAGTCTGTATAATCGTTCGCTTCTCTCTTATTCTTCGTAGTACTTCCTCATTTTTCACCCTATCTGTCCATTTTATCTTCAGCATTCTTCTCCATGTCCACATTTCGAAGCTTTCCAAGTATTTTATATCATTTTTCCTTAGCGTCCATGTTTCTGCTCCGTACAAAGCTATACTCCATACATAGCATTTTATCAACCTCTTGCGGATTTCCTGCTTTATATTTCCCATTATTAGGAGTTTCTTTCTTCTGAAAGCGGCTTTTTCTTTTGTTATTCTAGTCCTGATTTCATCTGTACATGTTGCTTCTCTCGTTATGATGCTTCCAAGGTATTTATAATCTTAAACTTGTTCTAATGGCTTTCCTCCAATACTTATGATCAAATTATCTTCTTCTTTACTTGATATTCGCATAACCTTGGATTTTTCTCTATTAATTTCCATACCGTATTTTCTACCTGTTATCACTAGTCTATTTATCATTTTCTGGAGTTCCTTTTCCTTTCTTGCTAGAAGTACTTGATCATCCGCGTATTTCACTGTTCTTATAATCCTTCCTCCGATTTTGAAATCTCCCGTGCCTTCTAACGCCTCCTGCATTAATCTCTCTCCATATATATTGAATAGAATCGGCGATAGACAGCAGCCCTGTCTTACTCTTCTACCGATATGTACTCCGCTGGTGTCCGTATTCTCCAACCTGACCTTTACAACTTGATTCACATATAGATTCCTGATCAGTCTCCTGTCTTTCCAGTCTACACCTATATACTTTAATATCCTCATCAGCAGTACCCAATTTACTCTATCAAAGGCCTTCTGCCAGTCGACGAAACATACGCAGCAATCTTGACTGTACTCTATTGCCCTTTCTGATATGATTCTCACTACACCGATAGCATCTCTGGTACCACGCCCTTTTCTGAAGCCGAATTGATCTTCCCCTAGCATTTCCTCGGCCTTTTTCTCTAGCCTTTTATTAAGAATCCTCGTGATGATCTTCGAAGTGTGTGAAAGTAGGGATATCGTTCTGTAGTCCTTACACTGCATTGCCTTTGACTTCTTCTTTAGAGGGATCATTGTTACATCTATTGGACATCCTCTTATAAATGTGATTTATATCAAAGAAATAATAAATAAATTTTTATATGAATATGTAACATTAAACAAAATATATAACAAAAATCACAAGCAAAAAATTTCAATCAATAGTCGAAATTAACACCGATTACAGAAAGCGATCTCTTATCCAAATCACAAACATAATGGCGACACGGCTTAAGTGTCAAACATGATGCAATATTTTGATTTTTCAACGACATACTGGCATTTAGCTTGGAAAGTAATTAACTCTATCGAAGATTTCACATGTATCAATGGTTAAAACAGAAATCTACTTGACTTTTGTCAGTAATTTTCTGCACTTCTTAATAAAGGTGCCAAAAAACTGTGTAGTGCCAATCAACCATGGCCTTTACCCAATATCTCAATTTCAAAATCTGTGGTCCCTAGAAAAGCGATAGTTAAAAGAAGTCACATAAGAGGGCAGTTGTTAGTTTAGGTTCCACTGTGTATGTTTCGATTGAAGCCCCTCCCCATCATCGTTTAGCACCAGGGGCCGCAGAAGGTGTAAATCCGCCACTGTGTGATTGATTACGGCAAGGATGGCAAATACGTGGCACGCGTGCCAGAAGTGGCACGCAGGCGATTTTACTTGGCACGCGAAATCTTGTATTTTCTGTACAAAATGTGAAATTTTTTAGAGGAGTAAACTAGTGGCACTCGAATAAAAATTCTGATGGTTCACATTACTTTCCTGGCACGCAACTCAAAAATCATTTGCCATACCTGGATTACGGTATATTATGATTATTTAGCGTGCGAACTTAAATGGCGTAACAATGTCCCAACGAACACTTTTGGCAACATATGCAGACAGGGGACAAATATAACAATGAATTACAGATCTTACGTCATTGTTGGTATCCAGTTGAGAATACAAACAAAAACACTCCGACAATGATGAGCATTTCGGCTACAAAGCAGCCGTCCTCTGTGGCAAATCGCCGATTATATATTCTAACCGTTTTAAGGCTATTGGAATTTCATAGGTTTTCGTTGAAATGACAAGTTCGCAAACAAAACTTGATCTATTTTAAAGCGCGCCACAATAAAATTTCGTTTTCTTAACGCCTGCAGGGGAATTTCAACATAATTTCATAACGATCGAAGTCTCATTATATTTTCACAATCTAGAACTATCTTTGCTTTTCGTGGCATAATTAAAAACTGCAAAACAAGCCATCGCTTGTCTTCGGGATAAAAGCGATCTGAACGACAGTTACTATATGAAATGAACCTCACACCGAAAATATCTCAAGGACGCAGTGTCTGATGCTTTTGCCCCCTTCGCCTTCCACTCCTTGGCCCCTTCCCTTTGCCCCCCCCCACACACACATCTTGGCCCCCTTTCGCCCCTTTTGGCAACCACTTCGCCCCCTTCATCCCGCACCAATTCGCGCCAAGGGCCGTCCAGGAGAGCACTCATCAAAAGACTTGAGAGCATGTTACTATATGGAGAGTAATAGGATGAGAGGAGAGAAAGGGGGGGAGGGGGGGAGTTGAGGGGGAGGGAGGAGGAAGGGGACACCCCGGCGAGACGTCTTGAAGAGGGCGAGGTGTGTAAGTCCCTCGCGTCGAGAGACGATGCACTCTGTAAAAGGGACTGCCTGAGGGCCCACCTGCATGGAGGCGAGGGCCCGAAGATGCGACCCTTTATAAAGAGAAGCGATTAGCTATTCAGACTGGTCGCACGCGAGTCTCCGCGTAAGGATATGAGGAAACGGATCTGACGCTATGATCATTTCAGGATGTCAGTAATAAACTTATACATATTTATATACTTTAAATTTCTATGTTATTGTTTATCCGCATGGGAGCAAATATTACAGTGCGACACCTTTTAAAGTCCCCTGATTAAGTTTTCACTATACGAAGAATATTGAGAAGTATTGTAACCGCGATAAAATTTGACCTCACGATTTTGACTGAGATATACGTTTTAGGTGTACGTGAGTCCGAAAAGGTGGTTTTCGCAATGCGCAAAGCGCTTTGTTAAGTGAAAAATAATGGATAATTTAGGATAAAGAGATAAAGTTTAAAGTAAATATTACGTTACAATTACTCAAGTGAAGTATGTTTTAAATAATTTTCCACTGTTTTACTTGTATCTCCAAAAGTATAAAAGATGGAAATCTAAATGCTTGAGTGTACATTTTCACAGTGTATAGCCGCTTATACGTACCTGAAAAGTTTTTAAAAACTTTACAGAGGAGAATAGGGAAACGTTCAAAATTATAACACAAAATTGGTTGCTCTCAAAACCAAACTAAGCAAGGCTCTAGTGACCGAATATGTGGCTGTGTACTATAACCACATGAAAAATAAAAACGCGCTAATTTATCCATGTTCGTGGATAAAGCTGTACATGTTATATTTCATCTCCTGTCGATTGCTCAGTTTATTTCAGTGGTGCACAACCCGCGGCCCTCCGCGGCGTTTTGTGCGGCCCGCGGCCGCTTACGTAAACTTCTAAAATTTAAAAAAATTTACAGGTTTTTTTAATAGTTTGGGGGAACTAACCCAATCTGTATGGGACTGTCCATAAATTACGTTACGCTCTAGGGAAGAGGGTGGGGGATTTTCACTCTAGACTTTATTAAAATTAGATATTTCCTGTGATGTTGAAACCAATTTTCGGAACTATTCAATAAGTGCATTTACTTTTCACTGGCAGTAGATGAATCGACAGATGTCACACCAACCTCTCAAATGTGTATATTCGCACGTGGTGTAACACCAGATTTTGAAGTGTATGAAGAACTAGTAGGGTTCTATCCGTTGAAAGATCATACCAAAGGATCTGATTTGCTTGAGAGATTGCTTAAAAGTCTTCACAAGCATAATATGGACTTAAATAAACTTGTGGAGATAATTACTGATGGTGCGCCTTCTATGACAGGTGCTCAAAACGGGATGGTATCTCTTCTGTCCAAACATGTCCAAAAGTTGGGGCTCAAAAATGAGTTGAAAAAATATCACTGCATAATTCATGTGAAAAACCTAATTGGGAAGGATCTAGGGTTTAGTAAAGTTATTAGTGATGTTTTAAATACAGTCAATTTCATCAGATCACGTGCGCTAAACCACAGACATTTCAAAGCTTTTCTCGAGAAAATTGAAGCTGAATATTGCGATATTCTGTACTATTCTGAAGTCCCTTTGGCTTAGCAGAGGCATGGTTTTGCAACGTTTTATATCACTCTTCGAGGAGACAAAAATGTTTCTGACAGAAAAAGGAAAAGCAGTAAATCATCTCGAATATCCAACATGGTTATGTGACTTGGCATGTTTGACTGATATTATTGCACATTTAAACGAATTGAAATTGAGATTGAAAGGTAAAAATCGTCTGATATTTGAACTTGCTAACAATGTATCAGCGTTCCAAATTAAATTATCATTATTTCGGGAGCAACTGTTGAAGAACAATACCTGTCACTTTCCTAACTGCCAACAAATATTTTAAAAATATAATGTGAATAATTTCAAATATGCCACTCACATAGAACGTATCCAGCAGTCCTTCAGTGAGATATTTACAGACTTTGAGCGGGACAAAACGTTGTTAAAAACATTTGTGAACCCTTTTGAAGCCTCGTATAAAGACGCTGACTTCAGTTTACAGCTCGAACTCATCGATCTACAGAATAATCATGAACTGAGGTCAAAATTTAAGGAGGGAATTCTGCCTTCCTAAAGAATCCTATTCAAATCTACGACGGATGACAGCTATTAGCACAAATCTGTTTGGAAGCACTTATACATATGCGAACACGCTTTTTCATTGATGAAATTAATCAAATCGAAATATCGGAACCAGTTAACGGATGAAAATCTGTGTTCAATCTTGTATCTGAACACTATAAACATTACACAAGATATTAAGCGTTTAACAACGGAAATGCAGGCTCAACGATCGCATTGAGGCAAATTAAATTCACTTTAAAACAGAAAAGGTTGATTGATCCCATTTTCTATTAATTTTGTGCCGGAGCTTTCTTATTTAAATGGAAAGTTTAATTTAGGAAGAAAATTAAGTTATAATTATTATTAATATTTATATCCATTATATAATTTAAAAATTTAAATCCCATAAAATGTAATAAAATTTAATTGAGATTTTACTTACATTTAAGAATTCTATGTAATTTTTTTCATAATGCGGCCCGCGGACTCGGAAATAATGTGACAGAAAAAGGTTGTGCACGACTGGTTTATTTAAATCGATTTCTCAGTTCTCATTTCATTCCCTCATTCACTCGCTTCCTTCTTTACAACGTCCTTCTCACTGAGACATCCCTCTCCCATCTTTTTTGCCTTTATCCCGCTACAAGTTCGACAAACGTTTCCCATTTTCATCCCGTTAATTATGTAAGCATGAATTTTAACAAATTAAGATCAATAAATTCATTTATCATTTTCAACTGTATCTTTGGAGAAACAAACGTCTTTAAAAATATGAAGTCATATTTAGCGTTTGACATGTAAGATTACGCAGAAACAATATCAAACGCTATTATTTTTCTTATGAAAAATTGTTTCGAAGAATGAATGGAAAGCGAGATTGAATCTTATAATTCTGTATTTTCCCTTTTTTATCCCGAATGGCGATAACACTGATAATAATTAGGGAACATCGTCGAAAGCAATTTTTAAAGACTTCACTTGAAAACACGATTAAATAAATAAAGGGTATCTTTCTTAGAAAAACGACCCGGGCTCCACGTTATCAAATCCAAACCAAAAAAGAAAAATGTTATCATTGAATTTATTATATGTATGACTTCATCGCTGCCTAAAGATTGCTTAGAGGAAATCCGTGAGAGGAAATTTGATTGGAGCATATGCGAGATAGTCCTGTGACGACAACAATAAAAGAAGCAAGAAAGCGTCAAGTATGCGCGAAGGGCGGTTCAATAATGAGGTACCTACATATATAGAAAGAGGAATACTATATGTCACAACATTAGAACTGATGCCAAAATTCCAACATTTCCCTCTACTCAAATGACCCGTTGACCTTTCAATCGTATCGTATTTACATAAATTAATACTTGTCAACGCCAACTTCTCTACTCAAGTACGATTTATAGATCAAGTTTTCCTTAATACGGAGTGACTCACCCTAAGAGGTAGGATAAGAATTATCTCCGTATATAGCAAAATAATTGTAGATTTTCTTCGTTAAAATATAGCACCTTTGGAACTAGAAGCCTTCGCTTATTGGAAATTCCCAAGTCGTACGCGTTTTCTATTGGGTTGGCGAAATCCAACTTTTAAAAATCGCAAAGATTTCTCCCGAAGGTCTTAGTGCGATAAAAAAAAGCTTCTGATTAAGTAGGCATAAACAAGCTGTAAGTCTCATTAATGAGTCCAGACTCCAGTTTAGGGAATTTACTCATGGCACAAGATTAAATCAACTAAACTTCCATGGAAACTTATGACCTGATGATGCTTTAAACGTAGAAAAACCAGTGGTGTTGAAGTAAATAATTTTCAATGGAAGATACACAGTTTATTTAATTTTGTGTCAAGTTGTAAATCGCTTATCCTAAAACTAATTAAGACATACAATTATTTATTTGAACGATTCTTTTATATGGACGACTGATGTATGCGTCGAATTAAAGTAATACCCCGTTATTCGCGGTTTCGGTTAATCGCAAGTTCTTCCCACCCCCTCCCACCACTCTCTTGAAATTATTCTAGACGCGTGAGCATTCGTAACCATGGCTCCAAAAAAAAAAAGAAAACCATCCGGCGATGGAAATGAGAAAGGACCAAAAAGACAGGTGCAGAAAATTTAAGTTCTTGACAAACTCGCACATGATGAAAGTGCGTCTGCCAAGGGGATCTTTCGTCATAGCTTTGAGGGCCGCATACTCTCGGAGGCTGTAATTTCCCCACCCATGATATAACTGCTATGATGTTTTATCCGACACCCGAATATTTTGAGCTCTTTTCTTGTTCTTTGATTCGATTTCTTTCTTGTCTGTTAGACTGGCAACTCGGCGTAAGATTCGAGAATCCGGCGCCTTTGGCCCACCAAAAATCTGCCACCCTTTGACCATAATGAGACGTGCAAAAGAAATCCCGCACCACTCCAAAGACCCTTGCCTTAAGACAGAAAAAAATTGCGAGAATACAGTCCGATTATCGCGTTTTTATTTTGAAAATTAAAGAGCAGTATCGCACCCAGGAAAACGAAATTCAGTTTGTGCCACTCAACAATACTTCCCTGCTGCCTAAAAAAAAAACTTTCCCGTCAATGTCAGGTTCCAAAGATTTTTCGATCTTTACATAAATAAGCCACGAATTTCGATGAATACAAATTTTCACGTGCTGTTTTGCGCTTCCTCTCAAAATGTGTATTTCCGTTGAAATATCGATTCCGTCTATTTCCACGAGAAAGTAAAAATAAGTTATTACACAGTACGGCAAACTATTCATTGCATACATTGGTTCGTGGTACAAAAACATTTGAGGGTTTTCTGAATGTAATACTACAATATTTATAAAATCAATTATTAAGCTTTGTAAAAGCGATTTATTTTTACATATTTTCGTGTACTGGCTTGAGAGCGCCTCGTCGTTAAATTCGGCGTTTATATCCTGGGTTACGTTCGTCATAGTTTCAATACCAATCTGTTACACTAACGCTCTTCCCCGGATGAAAATGACCCATCGCTGCTGTTTTTCGATATCTGGACGCAAATTGAAATCGAACAGTATTAAGTCCGTCTCCATGGGCAGTACAAGTACATAGCTGTCAGAAACTATCGTAGAAAAAGAAATATAATCGGAGCTTTTCTATATAGTAGTTCGGTGATTTGAACCATACCAGACCAGTTACGGATTAAATGAAATTTTAATAAAGGAAACTTAAAATCCTGCAATTTTTTATTTTAAAAGTCCTATTTGGACATTGAATGTTGAACCACATGCGTTCGGAGATATGTATTAGTTGCATGTTGATGTACCGCATAAAAGTGAATCCGCGTTGCGGGAAGCTACATTCGAGGAAGTTTTACTAAACTTTAAATAAATATCATATTCCTTTATGTAATAACCACCAGTAACTTCAGCACAAAATACATAAACGGCAAATTATATATTATTTAACTGCAAGTGAATAAAATTACAACGAATACGTTTCATTTTGTCTCAAATATCTCATGTTCACTCTGTTTTACTTTATTTTCTTCTTTTTCAGCTTCTTCTATTCTCCTTTTCTCATACCCCTCGTTATTTTCGTTGTCATCCTATTTGTTTTCTCGTTTTATACCTCTCGTTCGGGCCATGTCACTTTTTCCTTCTTTTTCTACTTGACTGATTTTTTGTAAATCATATGGTCGAGATTTCTTCGACGATAAGTCTAGTAGAAGAAATGAAGCGAAGCATACCAAAAGTACGCTTTTGTGAGGCTCTGTAACGCTTTAAGACCATATGCAGCTGAGTATTCTATCCTAGGAGCGCGGAAGAGAGGGAAATTGCTTTCAGGGAACCCCTGAGCTCACATAGGGCCTCAACACCCAATTTCGTACAACTCTTGCACGCCACCTTTCCAAGGCCGTTGCGTAGATATCTACTGCCCGAGGCGAGAGAATAAAATGCAGTCCCAGTTCGCTACACAAAGATGCAGACACTGCTATAGCGCAGCTCCTAGAAAAGTGCCGCCTGAGGCAGTCAGTCGCCTCTCAAACACACCTCATGCGAGGGCCTTTTCTGTGGAAACACCGTCGTTTGTGTGCTGCATGCAAACACCTTTCTCACCTTCACGTACCCCTCAACTATCGCCGAAACTGAAGCAAATGAGAGCGGCGAGGATAGGGAATGCAATAAGTTGGGAAAACCCCAGGCAAGGACTTAGTAAAGGATATATAAAAAGGGACCAAACGTCGCCTCTTCTGTAGCTCGTGTACATTGCATCCCTGTATTACGATAGGAAGAGCCTGTGACCGCCTTTAATTCCGGGCCTTTACGCCTTGGTTTTAAAACACCATCATGTACACTTCGCTTTCGACGGCAGACTGACTTCATTCTTTTTAAATTCTTCCGGTCTGATTAACCCTTGCACCTTCGCTTTCCCTACGAGAAGGAAGAGGGGTGTGACAATGTATGTGGTTCCAAAGCAGATAACATCGAATTTTCTAACATTTATCGAAGAGTGAACAACACACACAGGTTGAAAATTTTGATTTAATTCAATAACGAAAGGAAAATCAGTTAAACGTAATAGTGATATTTAAAATAATAAAATTCGCTTTAAAATGAGTTTCTCTGAGAAGAATGATTTTTTTGGTAGGTATTAAAGAAACAGCATCACTTATATTTCTCTTCTCTTTCCGTAACTTTTTCATTGTGTCGTATGACCGACCCATTAACATTTGACAACCACTTTTAATTTTGTTTATAATTTAATGATATCGCCTTACGATGTCGTCATGATAATTTAACTTGGTTCAGTAAAACAGCTGCAGAGTACGAAGTATTTCACTTGAATAAAACAAATTGTTCCTAATAATGTGATTATATGCGAGTAAACCTGAAAAAGATGCCTTTGCACCAACGAAACAAATTTTGACGATTATTCGGTCGGTGAGGACGCATTTTCAAGTTAAATCGCGAACCTTCGAGTGGCTACGTCGATAAAGGCATAGTTTGTTCACAAATGAATCGCTAACCATCAAAACCGCGAATGGCAAGGGTTTACTGTAGTATTTACGGAACTCACATGAGGATATATTTACCTTGACTAATCATCACTCTGAAAATAAATGATAAAGTTCAAAACAATATTTATGCCAATGTACGTGTTAATCAAATAGAGAAAATAACGCAACTAGAATCGAAGCCATGACGTTAATGTAGACGGTGGGCAGCTAAATTTTAAAAGGGATAAGGCCAAGTAAATCCTGAAGGTATGAGTCGAATGAGATTTACCACAATGCCTCTGGATCTCATACCGCCGGTGGTGCTCTGAGCGTTATGGACAGATGGATCTTGGCTATTATGTGAATTATGATATGCGATCAAAGGCGGATCTAGAAACTTCCCAAGAGGGGGAGGGAGCGATTATTGACTATTTTTTCATTGGAGTGGTGGATATTTTTAATTTGTACGCTAAATACTGGTCAAAATTATTTTCCATTAATAAACCCTGGAAGATATTAAAATAGTATGATAATTATCACAGAGAAGCCTATTGGGGAAAACCTCCTGCAGCATGACAACCCTCTCGGCTTCCCCTTTTGGTACGCCTAAAGAATATACAAGGGGAGGGGTCCCCATCGCCCCACCCCCCTGGATCCACCAGTATATGTGATGAATTACATAAATTCTAAAAAATTTTGCTTTTTATAGGTTCAATTAATGCAAGTTTGAATTCCGCGTCAAATGTTTTTCAACAGAATTCTCAAAAGATTAAAACAACTACAGTATTTGTTATATTTGGCAATTTTTCGCCGTTATTCAAAATACAGGAGAGAAAAAGATTTCCATGAAATTTTACGGATTGTTTTTCCTAATTATCAACATTTAAGAAATTATGCTAACTGTACACAATACTCTTTTATTTGATGTTTAATAGTAATGAACGACTAAGCAATGTAATGGAAAAAATCCGAGAGTCGAAAAAACATTATTTGACGCCTCAGTTATCTCTAAAGTAGTAGTGTAGAAAATCTTCCAGCTCGTGTTTAGACGTGATCACACCTAGTTCACTGAATGTAAATAGTTTCACGTCTCATTCAGCATGAAACGATTTTAGGTTTATTATGAATACTTGATATATGGCTAATCGACCACAGTTACATTAAAAATGAAAAATTCATAAATTTTAATTCAGAAACATTCCTGATAAAACTCAGCGAAGCAATTATCTGATCTCAACGATGTAGTTTATTGATCATCCCTAATCACGTTCCAGCGGCACACTTGAGTATTGTCATCTCTCGGGTGAGTTTTTCACAAGTTTCAAGCAAAAATTTTCAAAAGTAAATAAAACGCACATTTACATACGTATGGTACAGTGGTTCTCAAGTGCGGCCACCAGACAATTTCGGTGCGGCCACAAGATTATTTCAATAACTGGATTTTAAAAAATAATTATTAATGATAAATAAGTAGCCGTTTTCATTAAATAAGAAGGTAAGTGGAAGATTTTACATGGTTATTGTTACATTTTCTCTAACTTTTCCTTGATGCATCCACTAGGGATTGTTCGTAGCCGCAGATGCGGCTACAAGAAAATATCTCCTGAGGACCACTAGTATAGAAGGTGAGGGGCCGGCTTAAGGGATGAGCCAACATGGCATTGGCTCAGGGCGCCGAAGTTTAGGAGGCGCCAAAAATCGAAAGAGCAACAGAAAAAAATATCAGTATCTTTCAACAAGAAACAAGTCAACAGTTTGAAAAAGGAGTTCTATATAAAAATTAGGGCACGAATTTTTTATTACGTTAATTTTGAATTTTCCTCTTTTTCGAAGAGGAAAATCTTGGCTGATTTGTTTTTTAACGATTTCCCGTGCCGGTTCAATTTGCCAGTCCGACCCTGAACCTCAGTATGGTAACCACTGATCTAAGGGAAACCCAGTGTAATTATTTTAGTTGGGCCAGTTCGCGCGATTTCGGCGCTGATTTTGAATGATTTTTCGTAATCAATTACTTTAAAATATTTTAAGTTTTATCGTATATATTTTGGCTTCTAATATATTTATTAATTTTATTTTACCTTTTATTTTTCACAGTTAGAGATAATTTTTAACGAAATTTCTAACTTTTAAAAATATTGGGTTGCGTATACTAGAGATCTGCACGGGCAGAAATCTTCGGCCCAAGCCCGGCCCATTCATAATTGAGTCCAAGCCCGGCCCGGCCCCAAACTTCACCCCATTTTCGCACCCAGACCCGGCCCGAGGCCCGAATTATTTTAAACTGGCCCCAAATCAGCCCGACCGTGTACATTTGTACATTCTTCAGTAAACATATACCCTTTATAAAGTATCTTTTTATGTTTAAAAAATTTTCAAAACATTTCATATATAAACGCATTTTTAAAAATCCTTGATAAAATCCATTCTGGTATTTTTGGGATTTATAAAAAGTTTTAATAACACAAAATATATTTCAAACCACAAATGCCGAAGAATACAAATTATGTCAATTTCTATCAGTACGGAAGACCAATATCATCTGCTACCCAGAGCGAACTGACTACCAATGGCGGATACAAAAGGGAGGGTAATGGGATAAGGTGTAGGGAATGAAGCTTCGGATGTAAGACTCCCAAAGATCCCGCTATCTCCTAATGCAAACAGAGCCCTCTTGATGGTGATGTAAGTAGTTGTTTAATTAAGAGATGGTGGGTCGGTAGGAATTCGTGGGTGTTCTAGTGCGGTGCTCTCCAACCGGAGTGCCGCGGCACATTAGTGTGCAGGGCCGCCACAAGACATTTTGGCGCCCAAAGCAGATTTCAATTATGGCGCCCCATCGATACATAAATTTTACATTAAAATTCGGTAGTTTAGTAGTATAATAGGATATAATTATTTTGAAGTTTTGTGTATTTTTATGATTAAACGGTTTGATAAAAAAAACAAGGTTTTATTCACAGAAAAATAAATTTGAAATGTCACAAAGAAATTATAAATTGTGCGATACTTATTTCAATGACAATGAGATTGATTGGAACTATTGCATCGCTATACGTATGCACAGATGGGGCTCAATCAATGGTTGTCAAACTTGCTAGTGCAGTAAGTTTCATAAAGAAGGCATCGAAAATTCAACATCGACACATTGCCTTATTCATACACAAGCACGCTTTGCAAAACCCATGAATAAAGGCAGTGAAGAACTTACCTAAAGCTAATGGTACAAATTGGTCTTGGAATGAAATAGAAAGGATGAAATTGATTCTTGATTGCAAAATGCACTTGGGAGTCTGTGAATACTGCAAAGGAAGGATGCAGGGGAAAAAGAAGCGACAAAACGAATCGAATCAAACCTTATCGTGGAAGTGCCCTTGGAAAGACGTTCCGAAAAAAAATTATTAAAAACATATGGGTTGGGATGAAAAGCGGGCTTTATCGTGAACAAATGAGACTCCAACTTTATGACTGATTACGAACTTAAACAGCAAGATAAACATCGTCTATTACCTGGAATCATTACAACAAAGGACAACTTTCGTTACAGAAACAGCTCACGAATTTGTTACCAATTTAAAAGTGAAAATTTAAAACGACCTTCAGGATGAATTTCTTAAAAGGAAATAAAATTTCCCAATAATAGAGTTAATTACCTCAAATTTTAAAGAGAAAAACCTCTACATTAAACTACTTATGAAAGGTTGATTCAAGAAAGAGTATAATAGCAACAAACTTATTTGAATTAAATTAAAAAATAATTTAACCATACAACGTGAAAGATATAGGTATAGAAAAAGATCGAATAAAAATATGTATATACTAAATTCCTGGTTTAGAAATTCTTCGTTGATCGTAAACTAGGTATAGCTCCAACTTCAGGGTGAAACACCCGCTTTTATCAATGGGTATTTTTCCCATTTACACTAAATATTGACGTCTCTTCTTGAGCAAAGACAAAAACATCAATTATGCCCAAGGAAAATTAACCTGTTATACAAAAAACCTGCTATAACTTGATAACAGATTCTTCAAACACTAAAAGACGCACACCACTCGACTGCCTTTTCCACAGCGATGGGCGTATTGGAACTAATGAGGACAAATATTTCTTTTTCGATGTCACCAAAGCAAAATGCGAGGGAGGAGGAAATGTTGAAGGAGAAGGGGCTGAAAATAGTGGTGTGAGAATATGTACCCCGTCCTCACACACCCTAACACAGCGTAGCAATTACTAAGAAGCAGTAAAAGAAACCCAAAAGTTATATATTTCGTCCTCAAACAAGAGCCGCAACCAATCACCGAGAATTTTGAATGTGCCTGAATGAATGCACGTGGAAACAAAGAGGAAGCGCAGGAGGGAGAGTCTTGGGATATCCCGTATCCTCCTCGGACTTTTTAAGGTTTTCCTTGGCTCTTGGGCACCCTTGCAAATGTCTCCCGCTGGCCAACTTCTGATGAGACTGCAGAGGCTAGTAAGGCGGGGGCGATGCCGAGGCATGACCTTTCTCCCCCCCTCCCCTCCAACCTAAGGGAATGCTTCTCTCTTCAGGCCTTTGGCGCAAGGGGTGCATTGCACCCGGAGAGAAACCCTCGGGGGCGGCAAATCACAGAGGGAATCAGCTAAAAATATTAGGGGTGGTGAGAACTGCTTTCACCCGGTCGGCAAAGATCCCCAGAATGTAAAGGTATGTACACATATGCGCATTTCCCTGTAACAGGACAACGAACCTAGCAAAGTAGCGCAACATTTTGGCGAACGCGAACACGAACGTGCAACATTTCCGCGCAATACACTGGCGATCCATGCGTAGACGGTATTTCAGCGAACCATCAAAGGATGTTGCGCGCGCACGCTGCAACCTGTCTGGACGGGCGTGCAACATTTAAGCGAGCGTAGATGTGTTTACATTCAGTTATCATCTTACCACCAAGAAAGACACGTCGTTGTTCGCATGTGTATATCGTTCAGTTGTAGAGTGTATTATTAAAATGGAGTGGCCAAATGAAACGTTGTTGAAATTTATTGAAATCTATAGCAGCAAACAGGTTCTTTGGGATGCAAAAACAAGAACCATTTTAATAAATTAATCAAAAATGATGCTCGGGAGGAGATCGCAACTGAAGTCGGCTTCTCAGGTGATGAATGTCAGAAAAAGATTTCAAGCTTGTTATCATCATTCCGGCGGGAAAGAGCAAAAATTTGTAAAAGCCGTGGAACAGGAAAAGCTATGTATTTTTGCGATTTGCACGAGAACGAAGTGGACTTAATCTAATTTTAATTCTATGCGAGAGACACAGACTGGAACACAAACCCGCGACAATAATCCACCACTCACCTCTTCTCTTGGGTCCTTTGCCTTCAGTATTAGGGAACTTTCGGCTCCTCCTTGTCGATCCCCACTCCTCCGGTATCCACGACGACAACTTTCGACAGACTTCTCCAACAACTCTCAATCCACGACGACAACCTTCGACAGACTTCTTCAACAACTCTCCGTCCAGGACGACAACCTTCGACAGACTTCTCCAACAACTCTCCGTCCATTTCCTCAGTGAAAAACCACCTAATGACAACAACTTTATTAACTCATCTCTAACCTTTACCGCCTCCTCCGCTGGAGGACTCGACAACACGATGTCATCCATGTAAGTTGCTCTGCAAAGCTTGCGCTGCGGCCGGGTAAGATTCCCCTTCATCCTCGACTAATTGTTGCAACGTTCTTATTGCCAAGTATGGGGCCGATGCCACTCCATAGGTTACTGTTGTAAGACTATACTCGACGAGCGGCTGTTCCGAACTTGCACGCCAAAACACTCTCTGGAAATCATAATGCCTCTTACTAATACAGATATTCCGGTACATTTGGCGAATGCCCGCGATAAGAACTACCTTGTGCATTCTAAATAACAACAAAATATCAACTATGTTCAATTGCAGCTTTGGGCCGCTATGTAAGATCTGATTCAACGAAGGGCCGTTTTCAGTCTTCATGGAGGCGTCAAAGACCACTCGAAACCTTTCAAATTTATCACCGTCGCGATAAATATAAAAGGGCGTGGAGACTATCGGTGGCTCCACGGCCTTAATCATATGGCCTTGCGCCTCGTAATCCGCCATAAAGGCATTATAGCATTGCCTAAGTTTCTGCTGTTTATCAAGACGCCGTACAAGTTGGAGAAACCGGCGAAATGCACTGTTTCGACTGTTTCCTAACAGCGCCTCATCACTTCGAAAAGGAAGCTCAACTATGTAACGACCAGTTTCCAATCTAGATACGGTTGACTGAAAGTGAGATTCACATTGTTAATCATCCTCACTTAGGTAATGAGTGACCGGAGGTTCCTCCACCTCCCAAAATTTCCCAATAATGTAATCCAATTGAGATTCCATCGTCAAGCAAAACGAATCAATGCGGTTGGCCTCTTGAGGCACCTTTCCCACTAAACAATAGCCCCAAACTGTCTATATTGCACACGGAGCGCCCTTTGGACCTATTACTGCATTACCAATCATTACTGTGCCCAACCATTCGGCACCCAGCAAAATATCAATAGCCTCAGGACGATAATACGATGGATCCGCCAGCGTAAGATTACGTATGTGCGGCCACTGCTGCCTTGCTACCTCCATCGTAGGGCAACGCGCAATATTTTCTATAACTAAGGCTTCAAGCTCTAATGCCCCCATCTTCGGAGTCGGTTCTAATACACAAATTAATTTCCCTTGAGCGACGCCCACCGATGTTTGAGCTAAACCGAAAATGGACGTGATCATCCTTTGAATAGGCAAACCCAAGCGCAGAGCGCACGCCTTCGTAATTAATGTTCCTAGACTTGCGCTGTCAATCAAAATTTTTACACACTGATAATTTCCATGTCGGTCCCGCACCCGACCTTGTGCGGTGGATAACAAAACAACGTACTTTGTAACTTCCACCTGGGTCTTTGATGAATCAACAACTGCTTCCACAGGAGTGGCCGACGTTATAGACGCACCTTCAATTTTTCCTTGAGCAACGGAGGTGCTTTCTGTATTCGCTCCCTTTTCCACCCTTTCACTACCCGAGGCTTGATTCCGTGGAGTGAAATGCAGCAATGAATGATGACTAAACGAACAGTACCGACAGGGGTTTCGACTGCGAAAAGTTTTAATCAAATGCCCAGACTGCAAACAACTTAGGCAAAGGCGGTATTCCTTCGCCACACGAAATCTATCATCAACAGATAAACTCTTAAATTTTCCGCACAAGTATAGTGGATGCTTAGCTCCGCATAACACGCATTTAAAAGACGCGGGAGAAGGACATGCATCCGTGCTTGCCACCTGAGTACTAGTCCGGGCCCCATACAATTTATATTTTTTCTCCATTTGTATTCCCGATGATCTAATACCGCGCGAACTTCCTTTCGAAGGCCCACCTTTGGCTGCTTCCAGCACCCGAGCCTCCTTTTCCAAGAAGGAAATGAAACATTTCACCGTCGACAACCCTTCCTCCGAAACATTTTTCTCCCACCTCTCTCTCAGATCTCTTCTTTCGTAAAATAAACAAAAGAAGTACGGCCCAATCTTCGACGCGATGCCCTAACACCGTTAGAGCGCCCGTATATTCCGTCAACAAGGTAACGAAAGTTCGCAATTGTTCGGGTGCTCGCTCCACTAATTTCAAACCCAGTAGCCCTTCCAAATAGGCGTTCGTTAACAATGACGGTTCACTGTAGCGTGACATCAACAACTCTCACGCCACCGAATAATTCGCACTAGTAATGGGCAAAGATGACACCAACGACAATGCTTCTCCTTTTAGACAAGACCGCAAATACACAAATTTCTGTATATCTGACAATTCGGTACTATGATGAATCGTAGCCTCAAACATGTCATGAAAACCTTGCCATGCCTTAAGGTCTCCATTAAACTCAGTTAAGTTCAATCTGGGTAGCGCAATGCCCGATATCCCTGGACTGGTCATAATGTTAGGAGAAACTGACGCATATTTATTTGACCCCGATCCCTCTAAAAGAAGCATAATTGCCCATACCGCCTTAATGTCACAGTAACTAGATTCAAACTGGACAATCTTAGAGTGAAAAACTTCGGCTTGGTCATCATTTTGTTTCTTATAATTCAACACGATTTTCGCCAGAATTTCATGATAGCGATCAAACATTTGATCCAATCCTTCCGACATCACCCGCAATAACGCCGCATCTTTCTTGTTAGCCGGATCCCTTTTGACCCGACTAGCCACCTCCTCGATACGAATAATTTTCTGCGAAATTAACTCCTCCTTTACTAATAATTCTTCGATAGTAGGCATGCTTACCAAACGAAAAATGCAACAAATGCCACTTTACTATACAAAGTAACAAATTCTCAACGAAAAGATATGGAGGAAAGCCGACAAACTTTAACGAAGACGAAATTCATTTAACGACAAATTTTCATAAAACCCATAGGCCATCCGGCCCGAAGGACAAAATTGTTTGCGATTTGCACGAGAACGAAGTGGACTGTAATCTAATTTTAATTCTATGCGAGAGACACTGAGACGGGAACCCAAACCCGGGACAATAACCCACCACTCACCTCTTCTCTTGGGTCCTTTGCCTTCAGTATTAGGGAACTTTCGGCTCCTCCTTGTCGATCCCCACTCCTCCAGTATCCAACGACGAAAACCTTTGACAGACTTCTCCAAAAACTCTCAATCCACGACGACAACCTTCGACCCACTTCCACCGAGACACAGTGCCTTCATAAAACCCCGACAGCGACCAACCCGTGAGCCGTGAACTCATGCCCCAGGTGGCTCCCTCTCGCGCACATATTACGACAGTCCAAGGAAATAGTTTACCGTGCGTATTCAATCCTTTAAATGGCGCGAACAGATATATAATTTATTTATTTAACGAAACCAATTTTCCTTCTTTTCTTCTTGGAAGCGTATTTATGCACAAAAATATAAACTGCAGCAGCTACTTGAAGAGAAGTCATGTCTACTCGGAGATCGAAAGGATACTGGCGGAAAACAGGCGAACAACGATTTGCAACACCGTGCCGAGCGCCCTCTTGTTGCAAGGTTTGATTCGCTGCTCGATCCGCTGCGCGGTTCGCTGTTCTGTTGCCGGGAAATGCGCATATGTGTACATACCTTAACAGTAATAAAATGTTGGAAAAACCACATCCAGCCATCTGTATTCGGTAGTTTTCTCGGAAGCCGCTTTCGGAAATACTATTTTACCATTCGGAGTAGAGCTGCCCCTGAACATTCATTTGAAGTCAAACTTTCACATTCATTCGCAACCTGCAAACACTAAACATATCAATGGAAAACCAAATGGAAAATTTTTGCCAGGAAAATTTGGCGCCCTAAAAATTCGGTGCCCCAAGCGGTCGCTTGGTCTGCTTGTATTGTTGAGCCGGCCCTGTTAGTGTGCCGCGAGGAAGGCACTAGGGTGCCGCCAATCTGAGAATATTTCATTTTCACAAAAGCGTTTGGAACAAACAAATTCGCATAATTTTTTTCATCCAAGGAATTTATCCTGAAACTACGAGAGAAATTGATAGACTTTAGCAACGATCATACAACTTGAAATTAGTAGGTATTAATACCTTTAGATGCATATATTTTGGTTAAAAGCTAAAGGTGTGAATATCCTTCAATATCTGAATATGCCATCGCTACGGCGTTCCAAATTCAAAAACGTGTTTATGCGAATTTAATTGTTCGTCAAAGGCTCATATTAAAAATTTAAAAGGTCATGCTTAAAGAACCTAGATGGAGAAGTTCTTGTAGCTCTTTCTATTAGTGAGCCTTTGTACCAAAAAGGAAAGACTAAAGTTTCCGTCGAAGAGCATAACATTTTTACACTTTGAATTGTGTATTTACTTAATTTACAATAAAATTATACAATTATTTGAATATTACTTTACCAATCATAACAATCTAATATAATTGCGACTTTTATTTGTGTTATGCTAGGTTTTTCTTTCAAAATGTGTATTTATGTAGTGAAATTAATTAGCAGTGGTTTGGTGTACCGCGATGTTTTTAAGCATGCATGAAGGTGTGCCGTGGAGCAAAAAAGTTTGGGGAGCACTGCTCTAGTGGCGGCCTGGAAGATGTGTCGCTTGTAAAGGAGAGAATGGAAGAAATACTGAAGACGAAATACTCTCTTTGGCGCAAACATGAGGGGGGTCCACTGGGCCCTCAACTGCCTCGAACGGGAAAGGCGTCGGATAAATTGTCTAGGTCAAGCCCGGCCCGAGCCCATTACTTTTCAGTCTTACCCGGCCAAGGCCCAGGCCCGGCCCGTGCAGACCTCTAGCGTAGACTAAAATTCCCCTCCACCCACGAACATCGGTTCCGCAAGCTTCGGCACGTGCGAGTGTGAAGTGGCCCGAAAATACGCAGTCTATAACCGCTTTGTTAGTGAGAATTGGCCCAGTACAAATAATAGATCATGAGTTTCCCATAACCATCCAAGCTGGTAGAAATGGAAAATTTAATCCAGCAAACTATTATAGAACTCTTCAAAACGGGGAAAAGTACAAGCGCGACTGGCTTGTGTATTCAAAATCTAAAGATGCCGTCTTCTGTTTCTGTTGTAACTTATTTTCCAAAAAATCATCGCACTGAATCATGACGGTATAAACGAATGGAAAAACGTAAATAATAGATTAAATGTACATGAAATAAGTGCCGAACACTTGAGTTGTTTCAGAACATGGAATGATTTCATCAAACGATTGAATTGCGATTCAACAATAGGTTCTATTCAGAAAAAGCAAATTGACGAAAATATCAAGCATTGGGGAAGCGTTATAGAACGTCTTTTTTTCTATAATAAAATTACACGGTTCTCAAAATATTGCCTTACGAGGAAATTCAGGTCAATTATACAAGGACGACAATGGAATTTTTTTGAAAATCGTGGAGCTATTAGCAAAGTTTGATCCAGTATTGAAAGAACTCGTAAGAAGAATTAAAAATAAAGAAATTTACCAGCACTATTTGGGAAAAAACATACAAAATGAAATTATTTTAATATTGAGTAAAGCCGTTAAAGAGAAAATTATAAAACAATTGAAAGCTAGCAAATATTATCATGGAATAATAATAGGAAGCGCAGCTCCCATAAGGACATGGTAATACGTTGACAGCATAGCGATCTAGCGGTCAATACGAACTGAAGCGCGCCTAATTTAAACTCAAGCGGCAGACCAGGTTTTGTCGGTACATTTGAATTAAGATGCTAGATGACGTATTTAACATAAGTTTAGGACTTCAATTACAACAAAACAACTAGGTGCAAGATTTTTTATTTAATCACGTACAGAATAACAATACAACATTTATAAAAACACAACATTCTTTTCCGGATAGAAATACATTCATAAATAACAATAATATTTGTTCCGGCGACTCGTTGGTAAAGGCAAGTGGACAGTATAAATTAATAAATGCTAAAATTTTCTAAAACTTACCAAGATGGTTTGGTGTTGAGTGAGCTTTGGGAGAATGTAAAACATCCTCAGAATCCCTCGGCTCATCTACAAGAATTAGAATACGATAGGATTAAGTTAACGAAATTCGAAAAACCGGTATATAATAAAATCGAAGTTTCACTGTATACAATGTATAATACTCAAACTTGTTTCATACCTTCAAATACACTACGAACGGCATTCGCTTTTCGGAGAGGCCGAGGGAATCTGCTGCGGAAATCATCATCTGTAAAATGATCACTGCAGACCCTAAACTTCTTCATACAGTTGATATCCACAGACATTAAATCCTCCCACAGGCAAAATTTTGCCCTAAATTATAAAGCAGAAATGGGCATCAAGACTAATAACAAAAACACGTAATTCTCAACTTAACACAAGTATTCCGTTTTATGCGGTATCTCTTCTTTAAGCTCACCTCGAAATATCCTTCGGAAATCCCAAAAACGAAATCTTCTTGTCTACCCTGCAACCGTTAAAATTGTTGCACCAATATGCTGCACAATAAGCATTCCGTTCCAATTCAACAATTAGAAAAACACGACGCTGAAAAACCCCATCACTTTCCCGCGCGATTTCCAACGAACTGGTTTGAACAGTTTGAATCATGGAAGAATAATTAATTAATTATTATTAATAATTAATTATTTCATCCGTGGTTTGAATAATGAGTGTGGAGTGGGTATTTTTAGAATCACATTGACCGATGGGATCGCTGCAGGCGCAACCATCAGAGACATCTATAGGTATTCGGGAAAAGATCGAAGCTGCACTTCCTATTATTTCTTCCATGATATTATTCTCTAATTGTCGATTGCACTCCAGACCTTTCGCACACAGAACAGATGACATTGAGAGTACGTTTTGTTTCTATTTTGCCTACCCCGGATAAAGATGGAAATCATGTGGAAATCTGAGCATTTTTGGGATTCGTCAATATCGACAATAGTACTGGCGCTGGGTTGACAGAAAATTCTTAAAATTTTACAAGAATATGAACTATCATTGTCTGATTTAAGAGGACAGGGATGTGACAATGGATCCAATATGCGAGGCAAACACAGTGGGTTGCAAAGCCGAATTTTAGGATTAAATTCACGAACGTTTTTCGTTCCTTGTTTCTCACATTCATTAAATGTGGTGTCCAATGATGCAGCCAGATGTTGCATAGAAGCTGTCAGTTTTTTCGGTATTGTACAACACCTTTACGTTTTTTTCTCGTCTACACAACGATGGAACATACTTAGAAAAAATGTAAAAGGTTTGACATTGAAGGGACTTAGCGAAACCAGATGGGCCAGCAGCATAGATGCGTTGAAACCGATGAGCCATCAACTTAAGGATATTATACAAGCATTAAACAATTTTTGGGACGAACAAATGAATGTAACTACAATAACAGCTGCAAGAAACAATTCGGAGGCGAGTGCTCTAGTAGAAAAAATCGGAAGTTTCAAATTTATCTGCTGCCTGATTATTTGGTACGACATTTTGAGTCAAATAAACATCACAAGCAAAGCCCTCCAAGAGGTCAACTTGAATATGTCGCAAGCCGTCTCCCTGCTTTCAAAATCAACCGAATACCTTAAAAATTACAGAACAGATGATAAATTTAAATGCGTTCTAGACGATGCAAAAAAAGTTGGCAATTGAATTGGAAATTGAACCTGAATTTGGGCAAACAAGAATTCACTGCCGAAAAAGAATGTTTGATTATGAACATGAAGACGAAGTTGGAACGATACAGAAGGAAAATTTTAGAAACCACTTTTGCAACAATATTTTAGACAACGCAATCCAGTCATTGAAAGACAGGTTTTAGTTGATCGTAAAGCATAATGATCAATACCAATTTTTATAGTTTAAATTATGCCACAGAAACGAGTGACGACAAGCTGCGTAACAATTGTATGGATTTAGAAATTCTGCTTACAGATTGTGTTCAGAAAGACATCTCCAGCATCGTTTTATACGAAGAATTGAAATATTTGCGAAACCATTTATTCTCCAACGAAAATCTTGCAATTCATGTGCTCAAACAATTTGACGGCATCATTGGCAAATCTTTTCGTGGCGCTAAGAATTCTTGTAATGTTACCAGTATCAGTGGCCAGCGCAGGACGGAGCTTTTCAAAGATGAAGTTAATCAAAACCTATCTCCGTTCCACGATGACACAGGATCGGTTGGATAGACTGGTAACCTTATCAATTGAACATGCCGTCGCCAAGGATTTAGACCCGGATGAAATGATCCAAAGATTTGCAGCTGTTAAGGCTCAAAAGTTAATCTTTGAAGCCGAAATTTTAACGAGTATGTAATAATAAACGCTACTTGTTTATTAATTTTAAATTAATAAATTATATTTTTTATTTTAAGATTTTAATAGAATGGACTGAATTAAATAAACAATAACATTATTTTAAAGAATTTATATTTTATTTTTGAAATGAAAAACCTTTTTCAGCTTATATGAATGGGATGGTGGCGCGGGCGCCAAAGAAACATTGGCTCAGGGCGCCACAATACCTCGAGCCGGCCCTGAGAAGATGACATTGCACAGAACAACCGATTTAAGCAATAATTCATTTCGTAAAGCATGTAGACATCGACCGCCTTCTTATTTCCCCAGATGTGAACAATTTAGATTCTTACTACTCGACTGTGTCTACTTGGTCATGTTAAAGCACCAGATAATGTATGGGTAGCCAGATAATTTGTGAAAATGGAATGTTGAATTAAAAGACAAAGAATAAAACTTCTCTTACTTTGTTGTTCAAGTTTCTTCAATTAAGCCATAATGCGAAGAACCAATATGCACGATCTTCTCAGGCGAGAATACCGCCGTATTTATTATAATTCTTCCCCTGAATAACAGCAAACGATCATTGCTGTGTGTCGAAGTTCATGTGTTATCTCTAGAGGTAAAAAAAGTCTGATTAATTCGCAACTTCAAAATAAAGGAAAATTAGGCCTTCAGTGTTACCTTATATTACGACAGTATAAGAACATAAAGGATTACTTTCTACTCACATTCAATTCTTAACAGAAACTATATCCATAGTTTTGAAACTTGTACAGCGTCGTCCGTCCAATATGAAACACAGTATGTGTCGTTACCAAAATATAATTTAAAATAAACACTGCGAATAAAATAACTTAAGTATCGCTTTGCAAGTCATTCTTCTCTTATGGTTTCTTTCCAAACGGATACACAAGTCACTCATCGATCCTAAAGGAAATTACACAATGTTTCGAAAACAACGCCGGAGAAATTACGACGCTCACTTGTCGCCAAAGGGCCTGCCGATTGATATGTCAATCCCATCGCCGCGAAGAGGGAGTTGCCGGAGCGTGATTAACCGAGGGAGATTTATCGGAAAATAATAGCGTCGGACGAAGTGACGTGGTCAATGAAAAAATCCTTTCGCCTTCATCCATTAAAGCGCTCGCCAAAACAACAAGGCAAAATTTTTAGTATAACAATTTATTTTTCGAAAATCAAGATCATATCTACTACCTTGGTACTTACGCAAGGCCTTCTCCTCCAAAGTATTCGCCGATTTGTTCATATAATATATTCTCTAACAGAACTACAGACTGCTGCTACTACTACAACCAAACAAGACCATATAAGTTTCTTTGACAGGGGTAGTATTTCGGGCTTGGAATGCATACTGCATCTAAATGTTTCCCTTAACATTTTTTGTCACATAACCGTTTAGTCTTTGGTGGTAACAGCTGTACAGTACACCACATATGAAGGAGGCAGTGACTCATTGTCTCATTTCTTTCTGAAATTAGAACCTTAGGCAACAACATTGCATGTTAACCACATCAGACTCATTTAAAATGTACATCAGAATACAGTATGAGGCTAACATAAGAACTTTATATGTGATACATAGTATTTTTAACAATAACTAAGAAGTCAATTGACAGTA
The DNA here is from genome assembly GCA_036926305.1 of Uropetala carovei. NCBI lineage: Eukaryota > Metazoa > Arthropoda > Insecta > Odonata > Petaluridae > Uropetala > Uropetala carovei. The sequence goes on along the minus strand of JAXCHB010000150.1, from coordinate 2,818,598 downwards.
AATAACTCACCAAACCAGTATTATTTTAATAATTAAATATAACTACTGTTTATGAAATAAGGCTCACTGCAGAGCATAACCCATGACAAGTGTATTCATGCAGCATCTCATACATTCCATTATGCTGCTCACACCAGAGATCAACTGCCACTTGCAAAAACTTACATTTGGATAAGAGACATATTCCTACCTTCTTAAATGTGCAACCCATATTATTAATATACAAAGAGGTTTGAAGAATAAATTACCATAAATTTCATGTACAAAACAACAGCAGCCAGTCGTACATTTCTCTCATTAGATTTTCAGGAATATAAAGTCTTCATTTGATGTCTTATTGAGCACCATATCTGTGATACTGCTTAGGTATGGTTCTATTCCAAGGATTCGAGAAGGCTGTTGATGAACGAGCCCATAGAAAGACCACATGGCAGACAATGTCAAACTGCCAAAATGCTCTCCTCTCCCCCATCGTCACTCTGCCATAATACGTCTTCCACCACCACCACATCCTCCTCCATCAACCTAAACTGCCCTGCTTCCTCTTCTTCTACCCACTCTATTCCACCCAATTCCTCCTCATCATCGTCCTCATCCAGCTCCACATCCGACATATGGTCTCCATTCTCTGTGTAGTCATTATTGTTGATGTCGTCTAGGCCCCAAAGGAATCCGCCTTCCTCAATCTCTGCCCAGATGGCCTCCTCCCCCTCCTCCTCCAGCCCAGAATCCTCCAGCACTGAATCTTCCCTCCTCGGGAGCCTCTCCGCCTCTTCCCCCATCCCGTGACCCCCTGCTTCCATCATTACCACTTCTTTGACACGTCTAAATATTCGCCGTCTGGACTGTCGTAGTTCTTTATAGGTGGTGTTCGGGTTGGGCCACTTGCCTCAAAAGGGATTAGGTCAGGGTCCAGCTGTAACAACATACAATTATTAAGAATCTACAAAAGCTGATTAATCAATTAGAAATCATATAATTACTTTTACCCATGGTATGTTAGACCTACATTACAGATGACTGATTGTAATATTTAAAAATCTGATTTGGCCAGCAGATTACTTTCTCAATGCAGAGTAACGAATATGATTGCAGTAGCATTTACAAGTTGTGCTTGACAACAGCTTCTTCAAGAATAACTATCAGCAATTACAACTGCAAAGTATTTTTTATACACTCACGAGTAATTTTCACAATAAAAATTACTTTAAATAAGCTGCATATAGTGAACCATTGTCTGGGAAATGTCCGAGACAATAGTCTACTAAATGCCGGTGCCAGTTTCCCTCCATGATGCTGTGAAAACCTTTGCCAAAAGTTGTACTTTGAATCACTTTTCACAATGAGAAACAGTAAGTAAACAAAATTGTAATTTTTGGCTATGGATAAGAAAATATAAATGTGCATCCTACATCCTATTATTCATAATCCATGACCCTTCACGCATGCCACACTTACATTCATTTTGTCTGTAACGCCTACAACAACCGGTTCTTATATTAAAAGGTATGCTGAATATAATGTGGTATCATTAAAAAACAAAATAAAATTGAAATAAAAGTGAAATTATTTTAAAAATACATACATCTCATAATTGTTCTCTGAAATATCGTGCCACTTAAAATCTCTTCGCACGCCATAGGCTGCCGATCCCTGGTCTACATCTATGATATTGAATCATATAGTTACATTAATGAACGTATGTATGATACTTGGTAAAAATGAACAAGTTAGGAAAGTGTACAACGTATCACAAATGGGCGCATTTCGTGCAATGGAGTATTAGAAAGAAATTATATACCTGTATGTAAGGTAAATAGCATTTTAAAGTTCTTTTCCTCATCATATATAATCCATTTTCTTCCTATTTAAAAATAGTGCATGCACACGTAAATTAAACATTTGTTTGTGAGATTGTTTATGTTAGCAACAATGAAGAAGTAACCATGCAAGAAAATTTCTAAGTTCAACTCAATTTAAGAAGTTTTTGTTAGATATTATGGATAATGGCTACTCCTACGATAAAAATGTATAGAAAAAGAAATACTCTAATTTATTAGTTCTACAAATTTTATTTGAAAAATACTTTGATATGAGCAATACTTTACGAGATATGAGGGAAAGTTGATTTTTTTATCACCAGTAAAGTGGTACCCCTGATTGACTTACGTGATTCATTTTTGCGATTTTCTTATTATATTTGATTGTAAGTCCTTAATATCAAATTTCATGAAAATCTGTTTGGTAGAAGCCGAGAACGAACATACGGATGGATGGAGAGACCGATGATAATAGGCGCTCACGCTGTAAGCGAAACGTGCCTAAAAATGACATGTGTAAACCTCCTCTTCCGGTTGACCAATTTCAGCCAAAGTTGATTTTATAATAAAAATCTTAAAAATAGAATTTTTTGCTGATTTTAATAGTTTTTGAGTTAGATCACACACAAAATTCCTATCAATTATAGACATAAACATAGATGTCATCACGAAAATAGTGAAACTGTAAGTAAAGAGCCTTATAAATGTGTATTTCCATTGAAAACTCTTATTCGATTTATTTCATGAAAACAAGATATTCTCCATCCTGTTTGTGAAAAAAGTAAATAGAAGGGGTATAAAAATAATGAAATATTTCAAATAAATCATAGTTCAATTAAAATATTCCCATATTTCTTAGGAGAAATTTCACATGTATTAGTGAAACAACCATTGGACTATGACACAGTTTGTACCAGGGGTTCCCAAACCTTTTGAAGCAACAGAACCCTTATATTCAAATATTTTTTCTCGCGGAACCCTAACTAATGTAAGAGGTGATAAGCCAAATAGCAATAAAATTTATTTTATAATCACCGTAATTGTTATTTACATAGTATATCTACAGTGGGTTCTGCTTTATAGAATCACTGGTTAATTGAATCAGCTGGTTAATTGAATCAGCCGCTTTATTGAATCAAAATAGGAAAACCGAAACCATTTTGTATCCAAAGTACTCAGAATTCTCCTCTTATTGGAATCATTTATTTCTGTTAATTGCATCACATCCTAATGGATGGCTATAGGGTTTTAGGGCCTTCTTGGGATTAACCCGATGAATAATTCCTTCCTTTTCCTAACAATATGGAAATTTCCATTAGCTGTCGGCAAAAGAAGGAATTTCTGCAATCCCTCAAACGTTTTGCTGTAGTTGCCAGGTCATGGATGAGTAGCCTATCCTCCCAGCAGGAAGTTGGTCAGGCGACCAGCAAAGAAGAAGAGCTGAACAGATGGAATTCAATCGATGATGAAATCGTTGTAACTCCTGTATTAACAGAAGATGACATTGTTGCCGAAATATTAAGTAACAAATCGAGTGTTGATGAAGATATAGAGGAAGAAGACCAAGAACTGCAGTCATGAGACAAGTCTGAGGATGGATGGGAACGTGAAAATGGAGGATAACTGAGCGATGGAGATTTTATAGATTGGAATCTCTTTGTGAATTGTATTTAAGACATATTGTACAAAACTGTACAAAAAAATCATAGGCATAATTTGCCCAAGTTTGGGAACTCCTTTGATTTACATGTATCCTATGGGATTACCATATATTCTGGCATATAAGTCGAAGTCTAAAAAAATTTTCCTAAAACTTAGGGTCGACTTATACGCCGAACATAAAAATGTGAACCTTAAATTACAAATGAATAACATCGATATTTAAGAAGACCGTTGATCTTTCGAAGGAGGTGAACGCTATTTTGAATGAGCTGTTCCAGTATTTACATTTTATGACATTTACCGTATTTACTCGTGTACCACGGGGATATTTTTTCCCGAAAAAGGGGGAGCGCATCTTACCCAAGGATTTCTGAACAGGTTATATAAATTGTATCGATAGTAAATTCTCTGCAATATGCTTGCGCCTACATTTATATTCGTAAAAGAGGTCAAATTGTACTAAGTATACAGGTATTTGTGCGACCAAGCAAACGTGTAAGTTCCACCCGCGCTGCAGGCAAAAACTCGCAAAAGTAGGCAGAAAGAATACGGCGATGAACTAATAACTACAGTTCAATGACTACTAAGGGTTTGCCGGCTTGAGAATAGGTAGATTCAAGTTTGGTCCTTTTTCTTCGTCCACTTCAAAGAATTCGGAGTGGTGAAATTTTGTTGCGAATGAAAGATTTATTTGTTTGAAAAGGAAGATGGAAATCCACATCTCAAGTGTTTGGAATCGTTTGTTCCTAACCTTCCAATAGAGACAATATGTGAAAAAACTCCCCATCTGCGTAGGGAAGTTCCCATTCATAGATGAACAAATAGTTCATGAAGCTCTGCATCAGTGCGTAATATTACATCAAAAACAGTGAAGTGGGGATGATGTTGCATAATATTACAACAAAAACAGTTAAGGGGTTAACAAAAGAGGACTACCGGTGAGGAGATTTCTGCTAGTATCGTCATAAAGAGATCATCCAATAAATTGCGTCACGTAGAAGGGAGAAGATGCTTAACTTGAGCGGAACTTGTTTCAGGGAGCGGGAATCGGTGACTTAAAAAAAAAACTTATTCTGGCTCAAATTAATTTATTCCCTCCGAACCGGCCCAAAAATAGGAGTGAGCGGGGTACAGGAGTTATATGAGTAAATATGGTATTTTAGAAGATTTAATTAATAATAATTAATTTTAATATTATATTTACTCAGGTAATCCGCATCCTCATGTACCGCGCGCACCCCTATTTTTGGACCAGTTTGAGGAGAAAAAATACATTCGTACTTTAATAAGTTGATGTCTATGGTGGCGGAAAATTAGAAAAAAATCAAAAAATGTGGGGATTCCCTGTAGGTGTGTTCTCTCCATGGTTCCCTCTAAGCTGTGCGACTGCGCAGCAGTTTTTGAAGTGCTGCGCACTAAATTTTTCAAGCGCTCACGATTGTGTGTATTTTAGAATATATCGGAACGACCTCATCAACCCCGGTGCATATCCGCGCACTATCGTCATGTAGGCACGCATAGCAATATTCATTCTGCCCATGGATGAAAAAATTAGAAGGAACTATGGTTCTCTCCTGGGTTAAAGGAGCATCAGCAGCTCACGATGAATATGGCGAATAGAGATACCAGATGCCAACTTATTCCGGCGTAAAGAATAGGTAGAAACTGATAGTAAATTTTTAATGACAGAACTGCTTTTCTTGAGAACAATAATAAACTTAAAATTCAATTAAAAAGTACAGCTTTAATATTATAAAAATATTACGTCATCTCAATGTTGAAGATGCACCAACGGCAGTATAAACAGCACATTTAAACTCTAAACGGTTCTTGGTCTTGTATATACGCATAAACTTCGTAGAATTCTTCGTCTTTTGCAAGTATAAACATAGACGCAAGCATGTTGCAGTAAATTTACTATCAAAACTCTTAATTTTTAAAATTTGGTCAATCTTCATGTATGACCAACATTTTGGGAAAAAAAGTGCGCGTGGTACACCTTTGCGATATTTTATTGAATTTCGCTACCGTACAGATCGATCGCGATCACTAGATATAGTTCATTTCGATAGTATCATTACCAGCTGAAATCAATCGAATTATAGGAAACTTTATTTAGTGGGTAAAGCTCTACAAAAATAAGTTTCTTAATGGTTTAAATTAAAACAATGTCACATGGAATGCTCAAGAAGAATAGCATGGACTCGAAAGAATATTTATATATATTTTTATTGTTTATTTCTGATTTGTTAAAACTTGGATTGTACATGACTTTGATTTTGTCTGAAAATGGTTTCATGAAAAGTATTTTTGAGTGAAAAAGTGGGGGTCGACTTATACGGCGAACATATGCCTGATCATGTATTTTCATCCAAAAAAGCAGGGGTCGACTTATACACCGGAATACACGGTACTTTTGATTTATGCCGCAATCCTCAGGAACGCATCTATGGCGTAAACCGAGCATCACTTGTAGTTTTATCTTGTCCATAGCATCAAGGCATTGAATTTATATTTTTGTCTTCAAATTCATAAAGCTTTTCTTGAATCATTGTCTTTAAAAAAAAAAACATCTTTGATCAATTACACAACAAATTCAACTTCTGAATAATACTCTTTAAATGGGTTTCTTTCTTTTGATTACGGACAATATTAAAATATCAAGAATCAGCTAAATTTCCAACCCCATAATTTCACTGTATCCTGACAATGTAGAGAATATTTTTTTATGACTTTGCAAAGGTAAATGATCAGACTGATTGGAAAGTGAGCTCTCACAATGTATTCGAGTAGATATTTGAATGTTACTTGTTAGTTCCTGATTTACGTAACCTTTTAACAGATTTTTAGCAGTATCTATTATGCAAAATATGGAAACCATATAATACCAAGGTGAAAACACTAGATCCAACTTGACAAGGAAGAAGAATAATCTGAGAAAGTACAGGTTTTAAATTTTGTATAAAAAATGTAATCATAGAAATCAAATACAGTCACTCTCTTCAAAGATGGAAATCCATTAAGGCGGAAACCTGCGAATGCCGGAAAAAATTCTCTTGGACCAATTTTTCATGTATTTTGAGCTCAATAAGGCAGAAACTTGTGAGACACGGACGGAAAATCAATTATGATTTTAATTTGAATATTTTAGTACATTTTAAACTTGTGAAAGGCAGAAAAAAAAGATGTGACAAGGTCAACACTTCGTGAAATTAAAAGAATGGCAGTTATTTTGTCAGTTGCGATTAAATTCTACGACTATTCCTTTGGAACTAATCTCCTCGTTCTTTTATTGCTGCTCATGTAACTTTATTCTTTTATTAATCTGAAAACAGGATATATACTACCTATTATTCTCTTTTATTCAAAATCGACCGAATCTCCTGATTTTGGAAAATTACTTACAATATGTTCTATCAAGTAGTGCTTTTACGTTCTGAACAGGATCACGCTATGGACCAATGTTACAGGAAACAGCATTGGAAACAACAGCGCTTCTCAAAATTGAGAACTTTAAAGCTTCCAACGACTGACTACGGAATTTTAGAAATAAACACAGCATAAGCTTTCAAGTTTTGTCGGGGAGACAGGTAATGTCAGCTTGACCATTGTTGATGAATGGAAACAGAAATTGCTAGAATTAACTAGGGGATACAAACTGAAAAATATAGCTAATTGTGATGAAATGGCATTATTCTTTAAAATGATAAAATGAATAAGACACTGCATGTGAGAGGAGAAAGATGCTCAGGTTGCACACGTTCTAAGGAATGTATCACTTTATTGCTTATTGTATTTGCCGATGGAACCATCGATAAACCTGTAGTGATTGGCTAGAGCCAAAATCCTCGCTGCTTCAAGAAACTCAACAAAAACAAACTTACTGTGACTTATTTTGCTAACTGTAAGGCATGGATGACTTGCAGAATATTTTAAGAAATTTTAATAAAATTAAATCAGAATGGAAGCGGAACATCGACACATTTTGCTTTTTCTTGATAACGCAACATGTCATCCTAATTTCAAATATATAATTGGTTTTTCTTTTACCAAATACTACCACAGTCCCTCAACCATTGGATAAGGAATCATCCAAAATATAAAAATGAATTACAGAAAACTTCTGTAAAGGAATTATTGCTAAAAATGGTGAAATGACAAGAAGGTGCCGACTTGTGAAGGGAAATTAATGTGTTGGATGCAATTATATTTATCAGTGAAGCTGTAAACTGTAAACCAGTAACTTCAAAAAAGTTTCAAAAATTGGGGTATAATAGACGAAGAACTTAATGAAACAAATGTCAACAAAAACACAACCGTGGAAGTACAAAACATGATTGATGCAATTTATGGAAACAATAAGTGCAGTGCCACTGATTTTATCAATGTTGATAGAGGTTTTCATCGAACTGGATGAGATAGACATTAACAATTTGATGGAAAAAATTGTTGAGGTAAAAAATGACGAAGTGTCTGCTGAAAATGCTTCATCTGACACTGATGAGGATAGTGATTATGTTCCAACTAAATCCGATGCAATGAGGAGTTTGGAAGTTTTAAAAAGTTTTGCTAAAGACGAGGGAGACAATATTTTTTTTGAAAAGGTTGACAATGTAAAATTGTATTTCATGAAAAATTTCCATTGTAAGAAAAAAATTTAAGCAGCTTACAATGAATGATTTTCCTAAACAACAAACCATATAATATGAGAATTTACTGATTTGAAGTGTTTGATATGTGTTTTACATTGAATTTGTATTTAACTAATTCCATTTATAAGAGGTTATTTGTAACATAACTTAATGTATTTACTGGTATGATCAATAATAAATTTACGTTATGTTTGCAATTACGTATATTAAAATACAGAAAGACCTAAGTCAGATTTTAAATAACGAATAAATATTTTACTTTATCTATGTATACGTGGTTTGATCAAAAAGTTCGGGGACTGACTCTGTATCTTGAAAATGCTGCATCGTAGCGAGTTGTGACTTGTCACAACATGTTCAGTGACTCATCTAGACATTGTAACTCATGAATCACCCGTTTATCTGCAGTCAGTTTGAATTAGTGTGGGTTGAACAGAAGGTGTTTTATGTGTTTCGCCCCATTTCAAAACGAGTGATTTTACTGAGTAGCGAATTTGCATCAAATTTTGTTTCAAATTAGGGAAAAGTGCAACAGAATCCCAGGAAATGTTAAAAACAGCTTTCGAAGAAGATGCTATGTGTTGTTTGAAGACTTTTCAGTGGTTCGCAAAGTTTAAAGAGGGCCGCATGTCCATTGAAGATGATCCTTACTCTGGCCATCCTTCAACTTCAAAAACCAATGATTCATTCACTCACTGGTTTTCGTGATCTGATCAGAGTGATCGACATTTAACTATCCGCGAAGTTTCTAGTGAAATTGGTATTTCTTATGGAACATGTCAATCAATTTTAACACAAGATTTGAGAATGCGACACATTTCAGCTAAGTTTGTGCCTCGAATTCTCACTGATGATCAGAGAGAGCGGCGAATTCTCGCATGTCAGGATCTTCGTCAACATGCTGCTGCTGCCCCAAATTTTGTTTCCATCCACCATATTCACCGGATTTAGCTCCCTGTGGTTTTTCTTTGTTTTCCAAGCTTAAAGCCTCCTTGAAAGGGCATAGATTTGCAACGATTGAGGAAATTATTCAGAATGCAACACGGGAACTATTAGCAATTCCAAAAGAAGCCTATCAAGGATGCTTCCAGACGCAGAAGCGTTGGAATCATTGTATACAGAGTCAAGGAGACTACTTTGAAGCTGGTAAGCTTCATCATTTCCTAAATATTAGGTAGTTCAGTCTCCAAACTTCTTGATCACACCTCGTATTATTTCATAAAACAGTAACTCATGAATAGTGGAAAACCTGCGAAAGGCGGAAAAAAGTGTCGGTCCCTTGGGTTTCTGCCTTTGAGAGGTTTTACTGTAGTTTGTTTTAAATTTAAAAAATGTTAAAGGATTAATAATAATTCATTTTCAATGGAACCACTCTGAACCATTCTGGAATCCACATTTTGACATCATTGTTCCTGTCCCAGTAAGTACAATTTTTCTCTTCTGGTTCCAAATCCAGGAACATAAACCATTCCTTGTTCAGGAATCAGAACTTTCCCAGCTCTGATTTGGATAAAGACAGCAACAGAAGACCTTTAATGATCCACTCAATGGTTTGATGACCCAACTTTGATTCAAGACCCAGGGATTATGAACCAATGCTCTAGGACATGCTAACAAAACTAAGATTCTAAACAGTTTCTTTTCATGGGAAAAAATGTGACCACTTAAAGTGAAGTTAAAACGGACAACAGTGAAAGGCATAAATTTGCATCCTACAAAATGAAGGGTTCTATCAATCAAGGCATGTATACATCCTACTACACTGAGTGGTTAATTCATTCTCTCATTTCACTCTTATAAAAATTATATCCATAAAATATTACTCAAGTGGATATAAAATGATGACAGCCAAAATGAATACCCCTCATAGAGGTAACAATTTGGAATAAACATTCAACCATATATGGAGGACAACCAGGGAAGCTGAAATGAAAGGTACTGTTTTACAAAGTTAAGCATATAGTAATGAAGATATGGACTTTTAAATTAATGAATGTTTATGAAAATATGTGCTATGATTGGCAAGCATAAAAATAATAATTAAAATACAGGCAACTCCCGAGATTCGACAGGGATGCGGTCCTGAAAACATGGTCAAATCTTGAACCGTTGAATGTCGAATCAGCACATATTCAAACAATTAGAGCAGAAATAACGATGTCTAGAATGAAACTAAACCTCTCATGGTTGGGCAGGCCAAAAATTACTTCGTGTAAACTAGATTCTAATTCGACTGATTGATCAGCTGGGTCGATTCTCGAGTTGGTCGAATCTCGGGAGTTGCCTGTATAAGAATCTAGTGCATTACGTCCCACTTTCATATAACAGCCAAGCAATGATAACAATAATAACGAAGCAACACGAAAAGAATATGTACTGTAGCAATCGTGATCTAACTGCAAATAGAAACTGTTATATAGCATTAATCCAGAATTAGAATTAACCTATAGAAGAACTTAAACATTTCCCATTCTTCCAGCTTCAGATCACAACCATAAAAATAAAAAAAAACAAACACTGTGCTTTGTTATCCTACCCTTTTTCATATCCTAACATTTAAAATTCATCTGATAAAAGAGACAGCCTATGGAGAATTGTTAGTTTTTTTTAAACATTTGGCTGTAAGATTAAAAGCAACATGATATTCAAATAATAATAAAAATTAGCATAGAAAACTAAGCCATTGGAAAAATAACAGAAAAATTTAGTAAGTTATCTCTAGGGCCATATTTCCAATTTTTAACATGCAATTTGTTCAAACAATAACAAATTCAAAAAATAACTCTCCCTTATTATTCAAATTATATTACCATATTTACCAGAATATTTTTTTCCTAGTGTGTCCGTAAAGTCATGGTACGGTTACAAATGGCTATAATTTTGCAACCAAACAATGTAGAAACACAAATGAGGCGCCAAATGAAAGAGCAACTGTCATAGTTTTGTCCCTGTATGTTGCTCATGGGCAGTGGAAGTAGCCAAGGTTACGCCATGGTCAATCACCATGGTGTCAGTTATGATGCTGTCAGTGCAAAGAAAGGTGGTGTTACGGCTCGCAAAATTTGAGTCTGTGATTCATGTGCAATGTGAATATCATTGTGTTTAATGAAGAACCACCACACAAGAATAACATTCACACAATTCACAGACTCAAATTTTGCGAGCCATAACACATACTGCACCCTTCTTTGCACTTACAGCATCATAACTGACACCGTGGCGTAACCTTGGCTACTTCCACTGCCCATGAGCAACATACAGGGACAAAACTATGACAGTTGCTCTTTCATCTGGGGCCTCTTTCATGTTTCTACATTGTTTGGTTGCAAAATTATAGCCATTTGTAACCACACCATGACTTTACGGACCCACTGTATTAGCATTTGAAAAACCAAGAATCATCTTATATGAGCATACTATGAAATAATCAGCATCCAAGTCAAAGTGAATGGCATTTGCTTCAGTGCCCAGAGATCCTATGTTATTACAATGTAAAAACTTGAGTTCAGAAATCGTATACATCACATAATAAGATGCAGCGTGGCATGGCATCAGCTACGTTATATAGTAGTCCTTTTGAAAAGTGATGTTTTCTAGCAGTTGAAGTCTTAAAGGTAAGGTGTAGATTTAGTAAATGTTTCAGTTTAAAAACTCCAAATTCTTGCTGTATAATATGAGCGGCCACATCAAATGGTTTTACAACATCACAAATATCAAAATTGATGCATTGTAGTTTAGACACAGATTTTAAACTCATGGTGGAAAAACCCGTTGATGAAGCTAACAATTGTGCTGCAACATTAAAGCTCATTGTTGCTGAAGAAAATGCGCGGCACTGGAAAATATCCAAATTAAAACTGAAGTGTGCCAGTTCTACTCAGAAAGCATTTTGTGAGCCCAAAGAAGGGCATTACAACAATTTAGGAGAGAGAGAGATGGCATTTGTGAGCAAAAAGTATAACAATGAACTGCAAAAGACAAGCAATTAAAAATACTTTTCTGAGGTAACTCCAATAGCCACAATAAGGTTATAAAACATTGTAGCTATTGGAGATAACTGACAAGAGTATTTTTGAAGAGCATGTTCTTGAATTTTTTCCAGCCATAAGATGAGTTCAATAATTCTCTGCTGAATGAACTGCCAGATACACGGGAGTTCATATGGATGAAGCCCTGGAAATAGCAACATTGCTTAAGATACCACTACAGAATTTCATGGCAAGCGTTGGATGGATCATTAGGTTCTTGAGGCAAAATGGATTTAGCTCTTCATCAAAGAACATTGCCACATAGATTATACCAAAAAATTAATCAAATATCAGCATTATGCGATTTGCCTATGGTACAATCTTGACTACATGTTAGGCCAAATTGGCAATACAGAAAAAACGTGTTTTTTTATATCCCTACGAACACTACAGTTGATAAAAAAGGGCAAAATCCATGTTAGCGAAAAGAAAAGTTATGTTGTCAGTATTGGCTAATGGAAGAAAATTGCCACCATTTGTTATATTCAAGAGGAAGACTCTATGGACAAACAAGCATGTGGCACTTTCTTTAAGTGCAATGAGAAAAGCTGAACGACCTGTAGTCAACAAACTATTTAAAGATCACCTTTATATGGTTATTAGGGAATTGTCCATTTTCTCCAACAGGGATTATAGAAAAACTAACTGGGGCTCTCCTAGGATAATGGATAAAAACTGCATGAGACAGCATCCCATCAGAATCAAATGTTCTTAGGCTTAAAAAGCATTGTTTAACACAGCATGGATGGATAGGAATATAGAATTCTGTAGACAGAATGAAATGAAGCAGCAGTTGAAAACTCCTCCCCAGTTGAAAATGAAGAAAATTAAGGATATGAGGAATAATTAGCATGGAAAAATTATAATAATTATGCATAATCAAAAATAAATTTCTGCCATTAGTGCTGGTTTAAGTTCATTAAAGAATTTTCATAGTTGGTGCTTGATGAGAACTTAAGTCCCGAGCAAGTGTACAATGCTGATGAAACAGCATTATTTTGGTGGTGCATGCCTAAAAAAAACATTAGCTTGTGAAGATGAAGTAGTGCACTGGACTGAAGGATTGCAGGGACAGAGTGACGGTTTTAGGATGTTTTAATGCAGCAGGCATGCTCAAGTTAAAACTGCTGGTAATAGGGAAAAGCATGCGACCAAGGGCTTTTAATGGTGTTAACGTTGGAATACCATGTGAACAAACATGGTTGGATGATGAGTGAAATTAAAATGGATTGGTTCAAAAATCATTCTGTAATTGAATCTCAACGTCACTGTAACAGTATAGGTTTAGACTCTAAATGCAAAATATTACTCATATTGGATAATTGCTCAGCTCACCCTAAACCAGAACATATGATCAAAGACAATGTGTCTGTGATTTTTCTACCTCCAAACTGCACTTATCTAATACATCTGTATTAGAGATCTTGATCAAGGCATATTAAGATCGCTGAAGCATCGGTACCGATGTAATTACATGATGCAGTTTCTTATTGGTTTAAATTCAGGGAAATCAGTCACGGAAATAATGAACGAATACAATCTAAAAGATGTAATTTGGGCACTTTCTCATGCATGGGAAAGTATTCCAAAATCTGTTTTAAGAAATTCATGGTTTAAGTTATGGTCTGCTTTAAGGTTTCATGATGACAAAATCACAATTGCAGATTTCAAAGGGTTCCAAATTTCAGAAGAAAAAGAGATGATGATGAGTTGCTTCACTATGCAAAAGGTATGAATAACTCTGAGTTTAAGAAAATGGAAATTGAAAATTTAGAAGAATGGCTACATATTGACCAAGATACTCCAGTTGTGCATCATTTTACAGACCAGGAGATAGTAGAAATGGTGCAAAACAATAACAAAAGTGAAGCCAAAGATGATGAAGCTGAAGTTATTCAAGAAAGAATATCCATTGACGACTGCGTTTATTATGCGACTCGGCTCATAGCAGGATTAGAACAATATAGTTTTATCAGTGAGCAACAAATCATGAACATTTACATGCTGCAAAGTCAACTCATCTGTGAAAAAACAAAAAAACATGAAGCAAGCACATTTAATAGATATGTTTAAAAAGTTATCAAAGGCTACTGACACAGAAAATCTAAAAGCTTCCACCTCAGTCTCCCACGACGTAATGCCTGATGAGACGCCTAGAAGTAACCGAGATGTATCAGTTGTTCACAAACCGAATGCTTCAAATTAATGTACGTAATTCCAAGCTGTTTTCATTTTCAATAAAATAGGATTATTTTTATTTTCACTTGCCAAAAATGTATTTAACTATCTACTATGTGCAGCATCATATAACAGAGAAATTCATTATTTTTCTGTTTATTTCACGTTCACTTCATGTGCAGTTTGCAATGCCTACATTAAATGTTAATATGTACAAGCGACTCCCAAGATTCGACCGTTCGAGATTCGACCAACTCGATAATTCGACCGGTCGAATCCCGCTTATTCGACCCAGCCGATAGGTCGGTCGAATTAGGAACTAGTTTACGTGAAGTAATTTTTGGCCCGCCCAAACACACAAAGTTTAGTTTCATTCTAGACAATGTTATTTCTGCACTAATTGTTTGAATTTGTGCTGATTTCACTTGTTTTTTCTGTTAATCTTTTATTTAAATTTATTTATTTATAAATTTATCACTTGGCATGTAAAAGGAAATATAATAGTCATAATGTAAGTGAATCAAGTAAAAGAATGTATAAGACTCATAGTTATGAATTGAAATTAGAAATTTTGTAGCATGTTGAGAAAGGTGAAAGCCATGCTGAAATTGCATGATCATTGAGGAAGTCTCGTTCAACTATTAGCACTTAAATGAAACAGAAGGAGAAAATTCTAGAATGTGATAAATTCAGGTAATTTGATAACAACAATAAACAGTCCTAGGCGTGGTGTTGCGATTCCTAAAATGGAAAAACTTTTAAAACTTTGGGTAGATGATCAGTATCAGAAACGCATTCCTATTTGTGAGGCCATGATTAGAGCAAAGGCTTAGGATCTGTATGATGATTTGAAGGAAAGAATGGATGAAATTTCTGTTGATGAGCCTCCATTTAGAGCAAGCCATGACTAGTTTGACAGATTTAAGAGAAGAGCAGGTTTGCATAGCCTTAAATTAACTGGCAAGGCTGCAAGTGCAAATACTAATGCTGCCTCAAGTTATTAATTTCGCTGTGATATATAGTTGTATGTATAGATAAGACGCATGCAGGGATGTGCTGCAACCAGTCCGGTCCAGCTCGCATGAGTCGTTTGTTAAAATCTTTGAAGCTCAACAAGTCAAATGTTACCCATCACTCTTCCGTTAACTTTGTTGGTAAAACACTAATACTACTCATTCCTCCATTAAATTACATGGGAATAGATGAGGAGGATTTGATTTCATTTGGATTTAAAATTACCTACATAAAATAATCATACAAACAAAAATTTATTTTTTCCTTTTTAGTGCAAAGAATAAGATATATACAGGCGACTCCCGAAATTCGACAGTTCGAGATTCGACAAATTCGAGATTTCGACCCAGCCGATCGAATTGGGAACTATAGTGTTCCATCTTTAAGTTTCAGTATTGGGTAAATGGCACGTGGTGTTGCCACGTCTCACTACTCTAACACCAGCAAAAGTCTGGTAATTTAAAATTCCTTTATGTAACTTATTAAGTATATGCTATTGTTATAATTTTTGCCATAATACACAATTTTCTAAACCAAAACAAAAATACTGCATAGTATTTCTCTCGCTACATACCGCGTGTTGCACACTTGGCTGCTATAGCGCCCCAAACACTCCGGCGGTCCCAAAACCCTCATAAAAGTGAAAAAAGGAGCTTAAAAGAATAGAATCCCTTCGAAGTGCCCTTGTTTTCCCTATGCGCTCAGATTTATTTTTTCTGTGCTAGCGTTCAACTGTCTAAACCAGTCTTAGGTAGTCTTTTATCTTGTGATGTAAAGTTACCTACGCTTGCAAAAATGTCAAAATAGTAGAAAAATTAAAATATATTTTTAATGTTTTATAATTGGAAAAATCACTCATGATAAAAATGTGATAATTTCTGAACAAATAATTAATTAAAGAAAATAATTGAAATTTTATAAATTTATAAATGGCGTAAGTTCGTTAATATTGTAACATATCCATTACCAACTTCACAGAACACCATATCATAACAAATAGATGAAGAAAAAGTCAAATTCAAATTATTTGAAAGAAAGGAATAATTCCCCACCAGCTGAAAGATAGGTAAAATTAATTCTCCAGTGGTATTAGTTAGATTTAAATCAATTTAAATGTGTTACGTGACTGAGGGGTATTATGTTAAATAAGGTTTCCTTAACAACAGCAAGATATATTATGCCGTAAACTACCTAAAAATTAAAAATATATTTTCCCAATCAAAAATTATTTCATTTGAAAGACTATGGAAATCATAAATAAAAGTTTAAATAGTACATATTTTAAAAAATGCAGTTTACTTTGTAAATAATAAATTAGCATTGTAGTTGCCATTTGCATTTTTATGCATAACTCGATAAATATTTCGTTTAGAGAAAAATGTATAGAATAAAAGTTGTAGGGCGTTTTAAAATAGGTAATCATTTTATGTTCTAAGCTAATTCGCGGAAAAAGCACCCAAACGATGTAAATTGGTGATACTGTCAGAATTCGGTTTCAGCTGCATTCGGTACATGAAGGAACCAACGACACATTTTGGCTATATATACGTGGCCAAATTCTTGCAAATTCACTTCGCCCTGAAGAAGCTACCTGCAACGGTCACAAAACGTCGGTTCCATCATGTTCCGAACGCAGCTGAAGCCGAAAGATGACAATATCATCGAACAACCACGCTGCGAAAACCTTCGATAAAAATTGATGTAAATTGGTATTTAACAAAATTGTAGCATAGTTAATTGGATAAATGTGAGTTCAGAGGTACACTGTGTTCACACCTTATTTTTGGATTAACTTCCTCACATATACTAAGATTGGATATAATGTGATCAGAGGAAAATAGTTAAGCATGATTGTACAAGAATGATTGCTCACAAAATCCCGAAGTAAAAACAAGAACTGGATTATTTTATGTTGATCACTATACATAACGGAAATTAAGTTGCAACTGAGGAAATTTTTACCTGCCCAACATTACAAATTCATTTGCTTCTTTTTTAATCTTGTAAACTGTCCTATGAGACACACCACATAGCTTGCTCATC
Source organism: Uropetala carovei (assembly GCA_036926305.1). Classification (NCBI taxonomy): domain Eukaryota; kingdom Metazoa; phylum Arthropoda; class Insecta; order Odonata; family Petaluridae; genus Uropetala; species Uropetala carovei. The sequence goes on along the minus strand of JAXCHB010000150.1, from coordinate 2,801,201 downwards.
CTATTAACAGCAGATGACAGGCTTTCATTAGACTCATTGAGGCAACTACTAAGAACATTCAATATTGCTTGTTTTTCCGAACTCACCTTGCTTTCTTTTCCTTGTTGAGACATCTATTTTCTCACAAAAACCACAATATCGATATGAAAATACATTTGGGGATAATCAACGTGTGATGTGAATACACGATATTTTTAAAAAGGGGACACCATAAACATAAAATATGCAAACGCAACGTATCCCTACATTTGAACCGTATTACACACTTCAGTGTGAAACGTTTTAAAGAATTGTTAAAACAACTAATTTGCAATACACAACAAAACTGGCAAAATTTGTAAGTCTTGCCCACAAACTTATGAGCAGACAAAACGACGAAAGCACAAGACAGTCCAACTTCTGAGTCGTACCTGAGGGATGGGCGGGCCACAATAAAACTTTCGCATTGTTCACCCTCCCCTTGGTGACCCAACCCCACATCTGGGTGCACCAAAAATAACTTCAAACATTTACCTACAACTTTCTAGCTTAGACCATGAAAGTATCTTTATAAATAAAAAAGTTTCTCACAGACAAACTTTTTCAAGTCAGGCTGGAACACGCAAAAGTAACTTTTATAATTAAATGCAGAAAACAAATATTTAAAATCAATTTATTAAACTTTCAGTAGCACCATTATGATCCTTAAAAATTCCTGAAACTAATGCAAAAAACTGCATTACATTATTTTAAAACAGAAAGTATGTATCATTGAATGAAACAAACGTGACCGTAAAATGTCCATTCCAGGTCAAATATTATCGCATTTTGTATAGATTATAATTTTTAGTTTTCATTTCATCAGATTCTGCGTTAAAAATAGCTCAATTAGAAATTTTGAATTTTTATTTTAATGCAACTTTAAATTATTAGTGAGATTTGGCAATCACGGTGTTGTAGAGAAGGAGGGGGCGATTGGATTTTTAAGCCTACAGGAGAGGGGAGAAAAGATGCAGTTTGAAACCGTACTGAAACTTTAAGATAGTTTATGCGAAGTAATTTTCGTCCCAACCAACCACGCGAGGTTTAGTTTCAGTGTGGACATAGTTATTTCTGCTCTAATTGTTTGAATTTGTGCTGATTTCACTCTTTTTTCTGTTAATATTTTATTTAAATTTATTTTATTGATTTATTAATAAATTTATCACTTGACATGATATCTAAAAGGAAATGTAATAGTGATAATGCAAGTGAATCAAATAAGTGTGTCGTTCAACTATTAGCACTTATGTGAAACAAAAGGAGAAAATTCAAGAACGTGATAAATTCACGTAATCTGAGAGCTGGTTTGACAGATTTAAGAGAAGGGCAGGTTTATAACCTTAAATTAACTGGCAAGGCTGCAAGTTATTTTGTACTTTTTAATAACTTTTATATTAATTTCGCTGCGATATATAGTTGTATGTATAGATAGATTTATGCAGGGATGTGCTGCAAGTACTTTGTAACAAACGACTCATGCGAGCGGAGATGCGGGAACGTATCCCCTGATTATAATATGCAAGTCTATGAAAAAACGGCGTTCGACATTCGACCACATTTTCAGGAACGCATCCCTGTCGAATCTCGGGAGTCGCCTGCATTTAAAATATCTTTTATTTAATTTATTCATAATTTAATATGGCTGTATTAACACATTAGTAATGTTATTTTATCTTTATATAACCTGAGGGGCAGTGGCGTACTGATAGCCCCCACAACCCCCTCAATTCGGGGGGGTCCAAGATTTAGGGGGCCCCCAATCTTTCAAACTGTACTAAGATATCCATAGGGAGGCACCATATTATTTGCTGCAGGGGTCACCCCAGATTTTCAGGTATGCCACTGGTAAGGGGAAACTTACTAATTTTTTCCCGAGATGCAGGAATGTATTATAACATTCAAGTCTATGGAAAACCAGCGTTCGACATTTGACTGTTCGAGATTAGACCACATTTTCAAGAACACATCCCAGTTGAATCTTGGAAGTCGCCTGTATTTGCAAATTCCTAAATATAATATCCTTCATTATTTTTTATATCCATGTGTAATAATTGGATAACTTAATAAAGTTTGTTATTAAAACATCGGCTACTTGATTGAAAATACCAATGAATCTAAAAAAAGTTACCGCGTAGCACTCAATGTCTGGAAAAATCTGTGATCTGGCTTTGCCCATATCCCGATGGTGCCGGATTAAAGGTGCTCGACTGTATTACAAATTTAATGTGTAAATGTTTATGTGATTTATATCAAATGCACTTTTGTAAATCTAACTTGTACAGATGACATTACTAACAGCCACAACAACTTTCACATTTGAGGAAATCACAGGAATTTAAAACAAGTAATGTAATTTCCAAGTGACAGGACAACCATGTTTGCGGTATAACAAATGTTAAGGTATGGTAAAAGAAAAACAAAATATAATAACTTGTTTGCATTTATGTATATGGTAGTAGACATGCTGTCCAAGGAACCTCAAATCCAACTGCAAAAATTTTATGCAGCCATACGGGTGGATACGTTTGCCAAATATTTCAAGATAGACACGATCAAAAGTAAAATATGCTAACAGCTGAAAAAATTCATCTGATGATAATGTTCATGCTTCCACATTTGACAATAATCATAAAGAAAAGCTGCCATAGTTGAAAGTATGACATGAAGCATTAGTAATCTTCACTGCTTTCATGATCTCAAGGCTGCTAAATAAAAATACAGTGCTATGATGTACAGATCAAAATTTCAATGATACAGAGAATCTCAGACATAAACATTGCGCAATAAATAGACTTGGATCTTCGTTGTCACTTTTACTCAAAATTGTGTGTTATCCTTCAAGGTGGAACCACCAACATTTTAATTGGAGTCTTTGTGCCAGACAAAGTTTAAAAGAGGGATCAAAGGTTAGCATGTTATAGAGCCATCTGGAAACTTTTCATATGTTCTGAAATTAGGACAATTTAATTATGCTAATCAAGTAGATATTACTGAAAATGGAAATCAGTATAAACAGATTAAACAATAATAAATAACTTTACAATTTCTGAAACTTTAAATATATATTCAGCATTTAAATAACATTCCTGCATAATGATGTAACATTACATATCATAAACATGAAACTGGTAGTGTAGGCAAGAATCACTTCAATGAAAAACAAATCAGGAAACATTAAGCAAACACCTTGTCAGTAAGAAATAGTTTCCTCAGAAGATCCATTATAGAGTATTCATTGAATTGTATATGTTTTTGCTGACTATAATACTCTCAAAGCACATCTGAAGCAAATAAAGTGTTTTGCAAAAATTAAAGATGTTGGCTTATAAATGTAATATACAAGTTGTTTAACTGTGCAAATCAACTATTACATAATGCAGTTTTGCATGCAGCTTCAGTGCTTTCTTCACCAAAGGAATTTTATTTTCCAGGAATATAACATGAGTTGCAGCTTTTTTGCAGGAATCTTTGCCTTGTTTGTGAAAAATTTCTCTATTTCAATGTCAGAAAATACCGAAGATCAAGAATGATAAACATTTCTAATACCTTGATCATAATATATAACATGAATGTACCAGGAGATCAGTAATACTGCTAATATTTGAATTTATTATTTCCATTGCTTATTCAATTTTATATTTTATAATTCCAGGATTCTCAAGATTATATATTGACGATCACCAAACCTGTGATAAAAGAAATATAAACCTAGCTTTTCGGGAGCCTAATAAACTTGGTGAGCTTATTAATGAAATAGTACCTGAACTGCAGTTTGATAAAGATCTTCCGACTCTTTCCTCAATTCGTCTAAGGCCTTTTGTTGGGAAAACACAACACGATCAATCATCTGTATGTCCTCCAATCTTTGTTCACGTTTGTACTTTGCCCACTCTTTGAAAAGCAATGCCCTATTCTCCTCCTCTTCCGCAGATAGTGGTGGTAAATGGCGTGTGCGTAATCTAAAAGAAAAATATATTGTAAATAAATATTTAAATTATTATTTGAAAACCATATAATAAATAGGTCATCGACTCCTACTCTCTTTCGTCGATGAGTTTCAATGGGACTTCCAACTCCTCGATAGGTTTCAATTGCCTAGCATTCTTCTCCAATCTCCTAATCTGTTTCTCCAACCTCTTCTTTTTTCTTTCCTCTCGTTGTTTCAAAATTTGAGGGTCAAGCTTCTTCTTCTTCTTCAATGGCTCAGCACTAAAAATTAAACGATTCTCATACGTCACATCAAATTCACTAACAAAACGCATAAAATTAAAATAAAATATCATATGAAGTCTTACTAGAGACATGTAGTAGTCCGAAGAAGAAGAGGATTTATTGATAGCGATATATTCCTAATTGCGGTTACGTTAGAAGATACAGAAGATGACAATAACGACACCCTGAAAAATACAACAATCATCACGTTATTACGTTACTTGCCTGATAATTAGAAAAAACACGTTCAATACGTAAAGACATACCTTGATAATGCAGCTGACAACAACCCGAGGCCTGTCATCATTCAACAAAATAATTTAGATGCAGACTTTTTATTTACACACTATTTTAGAGAACATTTTTATGAAGAACAATATTCCCCTTCACGCTAACCACCCGTTTCCGCTTGCTCTCCATGCATTTATGTGATGACATCTACAGTGTAAAAGTCGTGAATCCTTGCAACGATATGAGTAAAGAATACTTCTTCTGTGCCGCGTTATTTGAATTGTCATCACATAATAGTTGAACAAACCTAATTCGTTCACTAGCAAGATAATGAAGGCTACGAACGTCTTCTGATTTAATTCTTAAATTAATAATGGTGGTATTGTTTCTATTATCGCATTTATCATTTAATGGGAATTTAAAGAGAATTTGTCTAGAAAAGGCAAATTATATCAAAATACCGCAGATTTCTGGTATTACGTTGTAATAATCTTATCATGTGTGCTATTTTTATAGTGAATTTACTCTTTTTTACGTGTTTTTCCCTAAATGTTATTTTTATTGAAAACATTTTACATTAACGCCACCTGACAGTGTCTCTAAATGAAGTTATTTTATCACAGAAAAACTTTTACAAGTTAAAATTTCGAAAAATGTTTTAGTAAAAGTGAATTAAAACGATTCAAAATTGTAACGTCTTGTTGAATTTGCAGCTGTGTTCTTTAGATTCATTATATCTCTTCATAATGTCATTATTTGCATCCGTGACCTAAGTATAGGATTACTTACACACCTTGAATGATTGTGCAACATTCTTCTCCGAGTTTTTCTCTGACATCGCGTACGTTTTTGTATGTCAACATGTTACTTTATAAGGAATTTTTCGATTTAAAGTGCAAGAGAAAAGTAAAAAAAACAATACTCATACGTGGACACTAGAATTAGAAAGTGTATAATAACTTATGCAATTATAAGCACGATAAGCTTTTCACTATCAGTAGATAAAAGTAATTTAATGTCAACTAAATGTGCAAAATATCGACTTTAATTGCGCTTCTTGAGGCTTCAATTTTTCGTTCTTTGGCTTCATTTCAATTGGTTTCATTTAGGCGCCAAGGAAATAGGAAATTATATCTATAAGGTCTATAACAGCCCCTGGCAACTCAACGGTTTTCAGAGTTTCAAGTTACGCTCATCTTTGTTGATAGGTGTCACTGGATGCGCTTCAAAATGAAAGTGGGGGAGGGGATGGGTCTGGGTGTAATTCTACGTCCAGGAAGAGTAGGGTCGTGAACGGGTAAGTAACTTTCCGTTCGTAATTCGCAAGAGATTTACGTCGACCTCGTGTTACTGTGATTGATTGTCGGTTTTAAATGCTTTAGTTAGAATTAAGCGAAAATTTAATTGTCGTTGTCGGAACGCCGCATCGGGGTAGCATCATCGCATTAATAATATTACCGTTCAATTTTGTCTCAAGGTCATTATTTCTTCTGATCCTTAGTTCATAGCTTTTGTGAAATTATTTCTTAATTAAACGAAATGGTTGATCTCTTCACTGAATTTTATGTCGGCATAATCTTTACATTAATTAGGAGAGACCTTTACATAAGATATATGTGGATCTATGCAATTATTTTCCTTGGTGAAAGTTAATCACGTGTATTTTGGGTGAACTGAGTCAAGTTGAGACATGAATATGGTTATTAATTTGTCGAGTGGTTGTGTAAGCGTATAGTTTGAAGGTAAAGGTTCGTTTTCTATCAACTTTGATTTTTAGAAATGATATATGTATACGGTGTTAGCCTATGATCAGATTGGCCAACGGTGGGAGTTTGATATGAGTTTCTGAGGTAATCCATCTCATTTTCGTGTATTTTAATCTCGTTAAAGCGTATGTTTGATAAAATAATATTTTAATGCGCAACTGAAAATATATTGATAAGGTTTTCTCCTAATTATTCTGTTTTCAGACAGAATTCTCCGTGTGCAGCTGTATTTGATTTTGGCAACCATTATCGAGAAATTCATTCAAAGCAATGCTGTATTTCGTTTATTGAAATGATATTAATTACGTAATCAATACATACTAGTGTCATGGTTTTGAAATAAGTATTAAGCTTAACTTAGCAACTTAAGGAATATAAGTCTTATATTTTACAAATCTTGGAATTTGAGTTACAATATTTTCGAATATTATCGGAGTGATTTAGCACGAGAGACACTACATAATGTAATCAGGTTATCAGAAATAATATTCAGAATTAAAATACAGTAGGTACATATTTTAAGATTTCATTCTCTTGTTTCAGAGGAATGTTTGCAGAAGACGTCACAGAACAGCTGTCATGTTCCCTTGTGTGATATCAAGAAATACATATTAACGGTGAGTACAATCTTTTAAGTAGTTTGCCAATTGCATTTGTATTGGCTGTTACTTGAAGTTTCCAGTGAGAATTATCGCGTATTTTACTGAATAGATAGGATAAATTTAGTCGTGTAACCACGCATGTGTTTTAATTGCGTCTATATATGTGCAGTACTTATTGTACTAATTTTTCCATCTATTAATGGTGAAAGTGTAGTAACTTAAGCTTACATTGGAAAGTGATAAATCTCAATTTATTTTAAGTGAATATTTCATTGAGAGAATAAAATTGATTTTATAATTTCGACTTTGAAAGGTTTGTTAATTATCGTTAACATAAGTGTTATCAATGCTTCAATTTTTGGCATATTTTATGAAATACTTTGTGCCTGGGAAATTTTACTTTTCAATCTACTGACATCCATTTCAGCATAAATCAATTAAGTATGCTCTATAAACACGAGATGATTTCATAGAAACAAAATTATTACTTTGTACTGACAGTGTAACGTGAAATGTTCATTGACTTTTAACTCTTTGGTGAGGTGTAAACTAATGTTGAAATTATGGAGACATTTTGAGGAAAGTAATTAAAATATTTTGCTTGGAAAAGGCTATCTATATGGAAATTGCTAAAGCAATCAATGAAATATTTTGAGGAAAGGGATTTCTTAGTCAAAGTTAGTCGAATTCTTGGAATACATGCAAATTTTTGAAAAGTTGCTATGCTAATGGAAGTTTATCGTGACAGTTGGTTTTTATTATGCTTATTTCCATCGGTGGTTGGCTAATCATCAGTTGAGCATCAAAAAATTTTAGTGCATTTTATTTTATAAATATTCAGTCAATCAAATCAAAATAGCAATTAAACTGTAAGAGATAGAAGGCTGAAATGTGGTTATGCCATTTATTACTATGACGAAGGATTTTATTTTAATGAATAATTGAAAGTATATTGACAAGGTTTCTTCCCAAGTATGTATTCAATTTTCGGGCAAACTCCTGTCTAGACTTATTAAATGTTGGAAACCCTTTACCGAAAAATTCATTCAAATCAATGATTTATTTAGTTGATATTCATTTCCGTAATCAATATATGGTAGTCAGGTGGTTTTGAAATAAGTATTGAGCTTAACCAAGCCACTTAAGTAATATAAGTCTTTAATTTCATTACAAATCTTTGAATTTGAGTTACAATAGAAAAGATTCCAATGTTACCTCAGTGATTTAGCACGAGAGACATTACATAATGTAATCTGGAATATTATTCAGCATGAAATTACAGTATATATTTTAAGATTTTATTCTCTTGTTTCATAGGAATGTTTGCAGCAGACATCACAGGACTGAGCTGTTATATTCTCCTGTGTGTGATAACAAGAAATAATAACAGTGAGTATATTCCGTGTGTTTTTTTTAAGTAGTTTGCCTATTGCATTTGACATATTGGTTGTTTTGTGATACTTTTGTTGGCTGTTACCTCAAGAAGTTCCCAGTGAGAATTATCGACCTATTTGAATGAATAGCTAGGAGGAATTTAGTCGTGTAACCATGCATTTGTTTTTTTACTATATGTTCAATACTTATTGTGCTAGTTATTCATCTATTAACGGTGAAAATGTAGTAACTTCAGCGTATATCGGAAAGTGATAAATCTCAACATCTTTTAAGTGGATATTTTGTTGATAGAATAAAATTGATTTTATAATTTAGACCTTCAAAGATTTGCTAATTATCGTTAACATAAGTGTTATCAACGCTTCAATTTTTGGCATATTTTATGAAATACTTTGAGCTGGAGAACTTTTACTTTTCAGTCTACTGACTTCCAATTCAACGTAAATCAATTAAAAATATGAGATAATTTCATAGAAACAAAAATATTAGTTTTGTAGCGACAGTGTAATGTGAAATGTTTATTGGATTTACTCTTTGGTGATGTGTAAACTATTTAATGTTGAAATTATGGAGACATTTTCAGACAGTTGAAAGTGATTAAAATACTTTGGAAAAGGTGTCTGAACGGAAATTGTTGACACAATCAAGGAAATATTTTAAGGAAAAAGATTTATTAGTCAAAGTTAGTCGAATTCTTGGAGTACATGCAAATTTTTGGAAAGTTGCTATGCTAATGGAAGTTTATCGTGACAGTTGGTTTTTATTATGCTTATTTCCATCGGTGGTTGGCTAATCATCAGTTGAGCATCAAAAAATTGTAGAAAATTTATTCAAATACTATTTTAGTGCATTTTATTTTATAAATGTTCAATCAATCAAATCAAAACAGAAATTTAACTGTAAGAGATAGAAGGCTGATGTTTGCAGGGTGTATGTCATGTGTTATGCCATTTATTACTATGACAGAGGATTTTATTTTTGGTGGAACTGGTGTGCGACAAGAGGTCCAATGCTTTTTAAAATGTGAAACATATTTCATAGCATTAACATAACGATTTTTATCTTATTAGCCTGTTATTTACAAAGTATTAAAGACAATGAATAAAGAAGTGAGATCAAGTCAGAAGCGATAATGTCAGTTTTTACCTCTTTAAGTGCAGTCTTGTCACAATGCAAGCTTTAGGAAGATTAGAAATATTTTCTTACTATTCTTTGGCTTAAAATTCAATTCTGAATTCATGTTCTTTGATCGTTTTTAAAGGTAAAAACAAACTGTAATTTTATCCAATATGACAATGGTTTTAGGTTGTATTATAGATATAGACATTATAATAAATGCTGTGATTTGTCGATAATTTCCAATTAAGAGTACATGGAATGATTTTTATAAAGTTAATTGATCAATTTAGTTGATTTTATAGCATAAATTAAAATGAATATTGCTGTTACTACTTGAAATTATTAACAGATAATATTTAATACTTGTCAGTAGTTAAACCTCTGTATTAATTTCCATATTTCCTACCTGTTATCACTAGTCTATTTATCATTTTCTGGAGTACTTGATCGTCCTCGTATTTCACTGTTCTTATAATCCTTCCTCTGATTTAGAAATCTCCCATGCCTTCTAACGGTTCCTGCATTAGCCTCTCTCCATATATATTGAATAGAATCGGCGATAGACAGCAGCCCTGTCTTACTTCTCTACCGATATGTACTCCGCTGGTATCCGCATTCTCCAACCTGACTTTTACCAGTTGATTTACGTATAGATTCCCGATCAGTCTCCTGTCTTTCCAGTCTACACCTATATCCTTTAATATCCTCATCAGCAGTACCCAATTTACTCTTATCAAAGGCCTTCTGCCAGTCGAGGAAACATACACAGCAATCTTGACTGTATTCTATTGCCCTTTCTGATATGATTCTCACTACACCGATAGCATCTCTGGTTCCTCGTCCTTTTCTGAAGCCGAATTGATCTTCCCCTAGCATTTCTTCGGCATTTTTCTCTAGTCTTTTATTAAGAATCCTCATGATGATCTTCGAAGTGTGTGACAGTAGGGATATCGTTCTGTAGTCCTTACACTGCATTGCCTTTGGCTTCTTCTTTAGAGGGATCATTGTCACATCTAAGAAATCCTGAGGCCTCTTTCCCGAGTTGTAAAGCTTGTTAATTAGTTTCATAATCACTTTTAGTCCTTCCGATCCCATGACTTTAAGTACCTCTGCCTGTATTCCATCGCTGCCTGTAGCTTTCTCTTTATCCAGTTCCAGAATTGCCTTTTGTACTTCGCTTTCCATATTACTTGTTCCCAAGTTTGTCTTCTTCAATGTTATCCTCTTCTTCCGTTCTATTTGTGCTGATCCTGCCTGCTTGCTGTATAGTTCCTTAATGTATACTTCTCATACCTGTGCTACATCCTTTGGTTCTGCGACTATTTTTCCATCTGCGTTCATAATTGCTTTACCACAAATCCCATTAGACTTCTAATCTTCTAACTCCAGTGCCCTAGCATACATCATATCATACCGTCCTAACTTCTCAGTTGTATTTCCTCACATTTTCCTTTTATTCAAATTTCCCTAGCTTTATCTGTTACCCTTCTCGACTCATTGTTTGTGCATCTATAGTTGGCTCTACCTTCTTCACTGTTAACATTTTTTTCCATTTTTTTCTCTCATCCATTATCTCCAGCATTTCCTTAGTGATCCATGGGTTTCTGATTTTCTTCTCTTGTTTCCCAATCTCTTTATTCAAGGTGTCTTTGATGCTGGCTTTAATTTCTTCCCATTCTGTATTCACGGTCTCTGGTTTGTTTTCCAAATTTCTAAGGCGACCTTCCGACTTCATGCTGAAAGCATTCTGCCTTTCTTTCAGTTTTTTAGGTCCCAAGTCTGTCTTTCTCTTCTCGTTTTCCTTATTTGTATCAGCTTTGTGGTTACATCGAGTATTAGAAGGATGTGATCTGAATCAATGTTTGCTCCTGGTAATGTCTTAGTATTTTTTATGCTGTTCCTGAATCTTTGTTTTACTAGGATTAATCTATTTGGCATCTCATTTTATCTCCTGGGCTTTTCCAACTGTGTTGTTCCAATCTCCCATTATTGTGCAGTTCTACTTCATAAATGTCATTCTTTTGCTCATACATCTCCCTGATTTATTCTTCTTCAATAGCGGTTGTTGGCATATATACCTGGGTTATCAACATGTTAACTGGGACAACTTTTAGCTTTATTGCCATCAACCTATCGTTCGTTGCTGTTATTTTTGTCACGCTATTCATTATATCTTTTAAGTACCAGAGCTACTCCCCTTGCCTCACTATTTCCTCCGGTGTAAACTACCGTGAATTCTTCCGAGCGGATCTGCCCTTCTACTTCCCATCTGACTTCGCTCAGCCCTATGACGTCAATCCTATTTCATTTTTCAGGTTCTCTAGCTTTTCTGCCTTCCTCGTGGTTTTTAAATTCCAAGTATCTTTGCATAAGTTACCTTCGACAGTTGCTTTCCTCAAGGCAGTCCATGCCCGGAGATCTGATTGGGGGACTATTTTACCTCCGGAATATTATATAATATAATCATTATTAGGGAAATGTAATGTGGTAGTTTCCCTCTTGCTTTCCACATCGCAGTACTGTAGCCGATCAAATCATGCCTACTGTTCTATTGAATATATACCCAACCAACATCATTTGTTTTCATCTCTATACCGTACCGACAGTACTGCTGCCTACTGCCAGACACCAATGATAGTTTTTTATTATTAATTAAGTAATTAATTTTTTTGTGAAAAAAACCTCCATTTGCGGGGATCGCACCCCGCAGCTTTGTAATGGGAAGCTGACACGCTAAGCACTACACCTTATGGAAGGTTAAAATTTTAAAACTAATTGTCAAACGAATCTTTCACATAATAATTTGAATAAACTCGTAAAGAATTTAAAATTTTAAGATTCTAAATAGACCTTGATAAGTGAATGTGCTCTTTCATGTTGTTTAAGCAAATTAATCTTTTATATTTAGATTTTTTAGTTAATATTTCTTTATTGAATTCACCACAACCATTTTTCCTCTTCATTGTAGGCATTCACAGTTGATGCTGAGTGAAAATGCGATGGTTTGAGGCGTCGAGGAACCATGAATCGAAGAGTACTGCTTTGCTGAGACGACAATTGATACACCTGGGTGCGAGAGTATAGAGGAATCTGAGCTGGAGGCTATACATATGGGATGAGAGAAGGTTTTTATACCTATATGTTGCTATATTCTGGTTTGTTCAATATGTCAGGCGATAAATATCTTGTATAATATGTAGCTGCATCTTACGGAGGATGTAGGAGAGATTGTAAATTATAAGTCCCTTTCAGATGAGCTAAACGCTTCAAATTTGGCATTATTATAGCTTTATGCTCACAACCAATGAAAATAAATACAATACAATAAGAATTCCAATTTTTAGGAGGTTTTTCTCCTGTCATTCAGAATGAGCAGAAATTTACGATAGGATTAAACGATTCCCCAAGAATTTGATTTCTTTTAAAAATATTGTTTAATCAACTTACACTAAAAGTAAGTAAATGGAAAATATAGTGCTACGTCTGAAAAAAAAGTTTTATCTGATATCGTCCGTAAGAGTATTTTATTTCTGAGAATGTAGGGCATCAATTTTCTGTTTGAACTTAAAAACTTTCTGATAACTCAACTTTTTTATAAAATGCATTTAATTTTTTATTATAAATTTACAAGAATATAAGGTGTTGGTTTTCAGTTTGAACTCTGAAAACTTTCTTTAATTTGATTTTATAAAGAATATTCCATTTTGTTTGTAAAGGTTTATTAGCGTACTTCTATAAATTTTAAATTTTTGTTAAATTCACTTCCGTTAATAAGAATCAAATGTAGTAACAAGTTATTTACGAATTTCCGAAGATGTTGAATTTAAAAACTTTAGAAAACTTATAAAATGCCAAGTTTTCGTATTGACTTTGAGACAGCACTGTATTTGCTCATGTTTGCAGACTTGTCATGTGAATATCGTTCCGCAAATTGGATGTTGGAAAGTAATTAATTAAATTTAATCTTAAAATAGGAGCAGCCATTAAAAAAGATTATTGTATCGGGATTTTTGGTGTTCTACATTTAATATTTTACCAAGAGGGTTTGTCGTGGTTAAATAATTCCAGATTTAATTTAATAATTTAAAGAAATTTGGAGATGTAGGATCTGCTTGAATTAATTCAGAAAATATTCTTTGGGGTTTTTATTGTTGTTTATTCAAGGCAGAAAAAATTCTGAGGCAATACAAATTCAGTTCATTATTCAAGTTATCAAAATCAGATAAAGAGATAAAATGCAAATGAAATTTCAGTTAGTTTTGAGAGTTTTGATTGAAAATCCAGACTATGTAAAGTATTTTCATTGTGAAAAGTTTATATTCTCCAATTATTAAGCCATGCATCGGAAATGGTAGTTTAATTGTTCTTGATTCTAGACGATATTTAGAAAAAGATTTAACTTTGTGGAGAGTTAAATTTCTTAATTAAGAAAAATTGTGCAGGTTATTTTATTCTTAATTAAAGTCAATGTCCAGAAAAAAGTTCTTTTAATAATTCCATCAATATCCAATTTGCTAGATGTTATTTATTTGTAAATACGTTTCCAAAGTGTTGTGTTATTTATATATTATTCAGAACAATTGCAAATTCTTTTGTCTAAATGTATATAAGCTATTGCTTTTCCATTCTGTATAATTATTGCCATTTTTTTAAATCTGAACAAACCAGAATTAGCAGCGCTTTTGGGTATATATTTATCGTCTCTCATTTCATATTTTTTTCTAAGCCATGCTATTTTTCCTCTCTACTTTCTCACCAATAGAAATGATTAAAGAAATATTATCCTTGCCAAAGTACTTTGTAAAAATGTCCAACTTTTATTCTAGTGCTGGTTATATTTAAAAAATTTTCTGCAGTTCATGAATATTTTTAAATGGCAATTTTGATTTGTGCTAATATTCAGATCTTTTTAAGTCCAGAAATTTTTTAAGTCAGATATTATTCTAAGTCCAAAATGTTAACAAATTAATTTTTTTCAAGTTCTAATTTCAGAAATCTTTCAAGTCTAGCGTTAAAAATTATTGTCCAGATTGTAAACAAATTACTTTACAAATTGGACAATAGTTTTTAACTCTTAGACTTGAAAGATTTCTGGAATTGGGACTTTTTCAAAAGTTTTTCTAAGTACAAATTGTAAACAAATCACTTTTTTTCTCAAGTCAAAAATTCTTTTAAGTCCAGTATAATTTTTATTTTCAGGTGCAGGATAAAATAAGTAGACAAAATGTATTATTTCAGATTGTAAAATTTTTATTGAACTTGTATGTATACACTGTACATTTTAATTGCAATAAAGACATTTTATTATGATCAAAACCTGTTGACTCCTTTTAGATAGAAATAATTTCTTTTTCTCGGAGCCTCTTTTAGGTATCGTTGGACTTAAGGGGTTTTTTTAGGTATATTTTTGCTAAATTTAGCAATTTTTAACCTAAAAATGACATTTTTGACCACCAATTCAGCCAAATTTTGCTGATTATTGAACAAATTATTCAACATTATGACAATTTATCTGCATTTCAACTATTCAACAACTGACATATTACATATAACACAATATTTTCAACTGTTGTTCAACAGCTGACATAAATACATATATAACATGAAAAAATAAACCATCAAACACATTTTGCAGCTGAAATAAATTATTGAACAAGCACTTGAAGAAGTTACTTTCCTCTGATAAAAATAACTGCGACTGAGCTGTGGAAAAATTAATACAAGCATTTAGACTACAGAACAGCCGTCATCAGTGGCGAAATGCCACTGACGACAACTGCTCTGAAGTCGAAATGCATGTATTAATTTTTTCACTACTCTGTCGCAGCTATTTTTATCTGAGGCAAGCAATCTTTCAAAGTACTTGTTCTGGAAGCACTTAAAAAAGAAACATTTCACATTATCAATGACCTTAATTACAATTAACAATGTCTCTTATTGGTCAAGAAATACGTAAAATTGAATGCACGCAACTGATTCCAAATGGGAGCAATGTTTGCATAAATGACGAAAAAATAATGAATCTCGCAAAGCAATGCTTAATTGGAATTACTTAAATGCCAGGATAACATTTTTATAAACTATTCCAAGTCAGAAATAAACTTCAAAAATGCAATATTAAAATTTCATGTCATACCTATTTCAAATGTTAATAAAATTAAACCTTTATATTTGCCAAATTAATTATTGTATAAATGCACAAATTATATTACCTCAATTAGACGTATTACTGTTTTTTGAAAAAGATTAATAGCATAATATAAACAAAGATTTACTTCTGATAGCAATTTAATTTTTATAACAGCAAAGATTGAACTAAATACATTTTGTCTTTAAAAATTATCTTGCATTTAAAAATATTACTGCTTAATCAAGGTGAGATTATATTTACAACATCAAAAACATATTTGTTCTAATGTAAAGTTCAGATTCAAAGCTATTATGCAAAAATATAACTGATTTAATCAAAGCAAACACCCTATTTATGAAAAAATATAGCATATTCTCAAAGTTTGTCTTATATTTCCAGGTAATGTACAGTAAGTGCGTAAAATTTAACGACTTGAGGTTAATTTACTTTAAATTTAACTAGTAATTGCATTGCGTGACTCAACTCACTATCGTTAACAAATCACAGTGCTCCTTATCGATAGCTTAACACTTTCATGGCCAATTTGTCAAATTTAAAAGGAAAATCAGCAAATCAAATCATTAAAAATTTATCAATAATTATATTTTTTAACATTATAAATGTGCAAATTGTAAGTAGCAATACATTATCATTACAAAACATTTATTTAAAAACTTATATTTGAAGAATTTTCAGATTGTAATTTATGAAAGTATTGAGTGCACGAAAAACTAAAGTATTTCATTAAATATTTGTATACAATTGAGTTATTTATGTTAATAAATTTAAAGAATTCCTTTTCAGTAACGCTTATGTTAGAATAAGTCAAAATCTCATATGGAGTTTACCGAAATTATCGTTACGATAACTTAATGAAGATATTTTAAACAACAGCCATGAAATTGTTAAGTAATCTAAAATATAACTCAACCAACAAGAGACAACGTTAATATTTACATAGAGACCAACCTGAGAATCAAAAGAATAACTACAAAATTGAGAAACAAAATAAATATCCTATAATTATTATACCAAATAGAACTGAATGAGCTTCCCACAATCTATATATATTTGCAAAAGTTTGTTTGCGTGTCTCATTATGCATGCCATAAACTATAAGACACGAATAACTAAAATTTGGTACAATTATTATTAACATCTTAACTTGATGAATGTATAAAAGGTTTGGTCAATTGGTTAATTATAGTCAGTGCTATAATAATAATAATATAGGGGAATATAACATTTTACAATTCCACTAGAGATGCCTGCATTTCAAATTTGAAATGTTGAAAGAATTTTTTACAATAAACAAAGAAGCTTCAAAGTTTATTGTATATTAGGATTAGCTATGATGCTGGTCAACACAGACATCCATGACATTTGACGGTGCGATGAGACACTATTACAACGCCAACCTTCATAATAGCCTACTTAGTTAGACAACAAACCCATACAGCGGCCGGGTTACGCAATCTTACTTTCGATACTACACAATTTATACAAGTGAAAACATTTACCACTTACTTTATTTGCTCACATTACACTGTGTTGGATGTGGTTTGGTTAATACAACACGACAAACAACAGATGAACAAACAAAAAGAATTAATGCAACGAAAAACAAAAACAGTAGAAAAGAGAATTAAAATCACACAGGAATTCAATGCTCTGACTCTTAGAACGATTCTCTAAGCAAAGAGTTTTGTTAAAATAAATTTATGTCAAGTGAATGTTACAATAAGTGGGCAATACCTTTGTTAACACGTTACAAATTGTACTCGACAATGCCTTATCCCCCTCCCTCCCTCTGCTGTTCCCCCCCTTATCCCTCGCTAGGCAATAATATGAATCTCGAGTCTCAACAATGACATTCGTTGTCCAGGAAACTTATCGATAAAAGTCAAAATCTGTCACATATTCGTTAAATGTGAGTAATTTCAAAACATGTGGTGCATTACTTTCTGGGAAACCCTCGTACAATGTTGTGTGAGACAGACGCTCCTTTCCAGGAACCTGGTATTATCTGAATTTTTAAAGAATGTTTATTTTGAACTCCTGAGCATCCCGCATATAACTGTCCATGCGTAAAGCAAAGCTACCGTATGGTAACTGACTTAAGAAGCCACCTCTCTACTCTGCGTGCAAGGGGATTTCCCTTCTAGGAAGCGCGCTCACCTTCAATTCCCCTCTATTCTAATGGAATTCGTTCCCCTCCACTCTACATATTACCTCCGATCACTGAGGCGTAAGGTAACTTCTAGTAATTTTCAATTGCTACATTAGGCGGAACTACCTGTACTCTACATGCACGTTCTCTACCGGAAGCTTAGAGAACGAACTCCACCTGGCAAAAAGCATCACCTCACAAAATGAATCGACTGCGTTGATTGTCAATTTTAATTACGAATCCTCAAAATATTTTCCAACTCTTTCATTTATATCAATTAAAATATGAAAAAATTTCCCAAATAAAACTTAATTCAAGCATAGATATAATTTTTTGTTCATAATTATTGCCATAATTTGAAGTCACGATGATTTAAAACATAACCTGAGCAACGCTGGGTAAATTTGCTAGTTATTTATAAGCAAAGAACTTTTCAATACCATTTTTATTTAATTTATTCACCAGAGAACTATATAAAGATGTTTGTGTAAAATAAATTCCAATAATTACTCCAAGATTTGATGCACAAAAACGATTAGTGTAATTTTCCTAATAAACGTTTAATGTGACTAAATCTTAGAAGGATATTTTGTAGTTTAATTTACATTCTTCGTTAGAAATAATTTTATGAACTCTGTATTTATCTCAGAATCACTACAAATATGCTGTCAACAATTTGTTGTTAACATACATTAAAGTTATGGTAATTTAATGTTGTGCTTACGCAAACTGTTTAATTATAAAATATCAGTTGATTACTTCGTTTAAAAATTAGTACAAGAGTTTAAAATAACACTAATATTTATAATGAGATTTTAAGATATAAACAAGTTAGGAAAGTGTACAACGTAACACAAATGGGTGCGTTTTGTGCATTGGAGTATTTGAAAGAAATTATTTACGTGTTTGGAAGGGAAATAGCATTATAAAGTACTTTTCTTCATCATAAATAATCCATTTTCTTCCCATTTAAAAATATTACATGCATATGTAAGGAAATTAAACATATTTCCGTGAGATTGTTTACGTTAGCAACAATGAAGAAGTAACCATGCTAGAAAATTTCAAAGTTCAACTCAAATTACGACTCTTGTTCGATTTTCTCGCAAACGGCGACTCCTACGATAAAAATGTAGAGGAAAAGAAATACCCTGCTTTATTAGTTGCACAAGTTTTACTTGATAAATATTTTGATATGACCGATACTTTACGAGATATGAGGGAAAGTTCATATTTTATCACCAGTAAAGTGGTACCCCTGATTGGCTTACGTGACTCATTTATGTGATTTTCTTATTATCTTTGACCGTAAATCCTTAATATCAAATTTCATGAAAATCTGCTTGGTAGAAGCAGATAACGAACATGCAGACAGACCAGATGGAGACTAATACTAATAGGCGCTTATGCTGGAAGCGAAACGCACCTGACAAATAACCTTGCATGTAATTACATTTACAGATACACATACATTACTAAAAATTGTCTTTAATGACAAGAATGATATGTTACTTATTTGTTCAATATACAAGTAGAAGGTACTTGCATTCTGT
Source organism: Uropetala carovei (assembly GCA_036926305.1). Lineage (NCBI taxonomy): Eukaryota > Metazoa > Arthropoda > Insecta > Odonata > Petaluridae > Uropetala > Uropetala carovei. The sequence continues at coordinate 2,782,002 of JAXCHB010000150.1, read as the reverse complement.
AAGCGTTTCAAGTCATTATTTATGGCTTTTGCAAAGTAAAAATTATAAACTAGTTAAATAAATAAAACAACTTCAAGTACTCATTAGAATAAACTTCATTAGACCACTGATTCCCAATGAAAAGACAAAACTGATAATGGTTTGATTCCGATGTAAATGAATTGGAATATTTCGAGGCGGTGCTTACTGTAAAAGAGAGACTGACTGATATTATTCACTTCTTTCGGTAAATTGTGATGAGATTAGCCATGAGGAAGTGTATCATCCGAAACAAAAGTACCACGAAGCCAATGAAAAGGAAGAAATCCACAGTACATTGAACCCTCTGCATACTGGACCTTGATGGAACGTACTTAGGATATAACGGACAGAATGTCCGGCGATGCAAAACAGTTAAATGACGCCACTACTACATTGTGTCTCATGCGGACCTATCACATGTGCGTTATTTGGAAGGCCTAATGAATACATCGCAACATTATAACTAACGTATATCACGGCGTATAAGTCGACCTTTGAAGCTTAAAAAAATTTTCCTAAAACTTAAAGTCGACTTATACGACAAATATAAAATTGTGAACCTTAAATTACAGATGAATAACATCGATATTTACCAACAAGGGGAGGCCATAACATTAATATTGAAATTCGTAATACCCTTTTAGGAGGTGAAACTAGAACTAAAATATCACCTATATCTCTCTGCGTTTTTGCCAATGGGCCCTTGTTTAAAAGATCTTAACAATTTAAATTCAGGTGTAAGCACGGATGCAACATATACCATTAACCTTAAGGTTACAAACAGAAGCAGCAATAGCTGAATGGGTAGAATGAATGTCTAGTATCGGATGGGCTGGGGTTCGCTCCCAGCAGCCAGCATTTTTTTCTTTCAGAAGTGGTCTGTACATATATTTTAACTAGTAAAATTGTATTATTATTATGTCTTTTTTGTATTTTTGTTTTTTTCCTCAATTTTTTGTGATTATTTTTTTTGTCTTTTTCACGTACCTTTTTGTACTTAATTTATTTGCACCTTCCACATATAATTATGATATTATAATTATAAATAAATAATAAAATTTAGAATGTTATAATCATTACTTGATTGTTTATTAAAATATCAATTCTTTAATACGACATTTATGAAATGTTTATTACGGACAATTACCTTGTTTTTTTAATTGTATCATCCAAAGTATTGTAATGCTGTAGAAGTAAGTGAGATAGAAGAGGTACACTTCGATCGGAATTAACCATACTAATTGCAAGTTATAATTATATGTGGAATATGCAAATAAATCAAGTACAAAAAAGTACATGAAAGAAGACAAAAAAAAATAATCAAAAAATATGCGGAAAAAACATTTCCTTTTTGAAAAGGGGAATAATGTAATTATCAGAACCATCCTCACGCCTGCCAACATGCGATACTTTATTGAATTTCACCACCGTAGATATTGATTGCGATAACTAGGTGCAGTTAATTTTGATAGCATCATTAACAGCCGACATCAATCAAATCATAGGAACCATTATTTAGTTGGTCAAGCTCTCTGAGAATAGCAGTTTCTTATTGGTTGAAATTAAAACACCTGTCAAATGGAAGGCTCAAGAAGAATAGCACGGACTCGAAAAAATATTCATATATTTTTTTATTACTATGTTTATTTCTTGTTAAAACTTGGATCGTACAGGACCTTGATTTTGCCTGGCAACGATTTCATGAGAAGTATTTTTAAGTGAAACAAAGGGGGTCGACTTATACTGCGAACATATACCTAATCTAGTATTTTCAAGTTGAAAATTCAAGGTCGACTTATACATCGCAATATATGGATATATATATACATATTATAATGTATATAATTACTGTATATACTCGTGTATGATGCGTCCCAGTGTATAACTGCCGTGTATAATGCGCACTCGTACTTTATTCCAAAAAATCCCGACTTTTTCTGATACCACGTGTATGACACACATCCTTGATTTTTGGGAGGTATATGAATTTTAAAACGTTTGGACTTGTCCATAAGTGTATTACGTTCAATAAGCTCCATATTATGTCTAAGAGAGACATCGTCAATAATTAAAGCGACTGAGTTGAGATGGCAGCAACCTCACATGGTAAGTTGGGCAAAGTGATGCCGTGTAGAAAACTGCAGCGCCACTGAGGCCAATCCTTTTAAATCAGACAAAAAGGGATCTATAAATTAGTTTTGATTTAAAGTGGACGTTGGTTCTCTCTTTCCTATCTCATTCTAAAACTGTTTAAGAGAAGGAATAACGTAAAAATTTAACAAACAAATCTGGAAACAGGAAACGCGACAGGTATGATTAAGTTCACACACGAGATTCTATGGGTTTTAAATTACTTACGTTGTCAATCGTAGACACTAGAATCATTTACTAAATAAAATTATTTCAATTTGCTTATTCTATGTTTTTTTGTTTTTGATGTGTGTTTTGCGGGAAGACTATCTTGTGATTTTGCAAAAATTACAGCAATCAGCTGATGAGCTAGTGAAATGCGGAATAATTAGAGAGGATGGAATTATAAATGTATAGAAGTAATTAGGTGTTCTATACATATAATTATGTATGTATAACCTGGAGTATCAATAATTATTGTGCTTTTCCCATTAATTAACCCAAAAAGCGTGAATCTGGTGCGAGGTAGGTTCCCATTTTAAGTGCAGAGAAGTGTTACCTGTGTATAACGTGCACCCTACTTTATGACCTGAAAATTTGGTCTTCAAACAGCGCGTTATACACGAGTATATATGGTAGATACAATGTATAATTTATTGGTGTAGCAAATCCGCAAAAATTAATTGTTCCTCCGTTTGACCTTTGTGACTGGTTGAAATTGACTGACTTGCATTACTTGTGGGGTTTGTTTGTCTTAAAACATTCTTTGTATTCATTGTTACTTTCTGCCAATTTCCACCAGGGTCCGGAAAAATCTAAAATCTCGAAAAAGTATCCCAAGTTCCATTCCTAAGAATAATTCCGTTTCAAATAAGAACGCAAGGGAAAATCAATTTTTCTTATGGTCACTATAATTTATTTCATTCTTAATTATGTTCTTATAAAAGTATGCTCCTGCTAGCACACTGCAAGCACCTTTTACTAGTAAAATATAAAAATTAATACGATTCCTATTTTCCTAAATTAATTAGAAAACTCTGTGCTATTATTTCATGCGCTCTTAACAATTTGTATAAATATATAGCAGAGTAAAACACTGTCTTTCATAACATGCGCATTTTAACAATTTAAGGCAACACATACGTTTCCTTCGGATGTTTTGGATATAACAGACAGGCCTTCCCCTCCTTTTAGTCCAATATATCGAGGCTTCACTGTACGTATGTAAAGAATGCGATGTCGGACTGTGTACAATACCACATTTTGGAATATACCATACACGAAAACGTATCAAGTATATAATCGCAAGCTCTGGAATAATAAAAATTAAAATAGTTATAACGAATCCAACGTATATTTTCAATCCTTTCAAACTTTTACAAACCTATGCCAACAGGTGCTTATAATGGAATCTTAACTTAGTACTTAAAAAGAGTTAAAAATGAAACAATCTTTTGTTATTCTAAAAGCTCCCAATTGCAAGCGCTATCTGAGTTTATATAAACATTTGAAATACAGTTGGACCTCTATAAACATCACCATTGATAATCGTTGTTTTGATCAACCCTCATTTGTCGCCAAATGGTACAAAAAAATTAAAAAGATCCGATGCCAGTTTTGAATGAAGCAGACAAATGAATGATGATTGCACTGTGACCGAGAGAGAAAGATTCCTGGCATTGCCTCCAATTCAATTAGTGCCAATTAAACCTTCAAATAAGTGAAAGAATAGTGTTATTCGCTTCACACTTTAAGCATCGAAATTAATGCTGTAGCAATGTCAAACTTTATAGATAGCAACACAAATATTTACGGATAATTATCCAGTTAATAACTGTGTATGGGAAGCATTTCTAGCAATTTAATCAAAGCAATTGATCTTATTTAAAATCATTCATTCGGATGCTGGAATCTTACTTTTTCAGTAAGTAAAACTATTAAACATCTATAATGCTTATTAAGGCAAATTGTCTCATGCGTAAATTTAAAATCAGATGAGAATAGGGACGTACATTATTTTTTAACAAATTGAAAGTTATATGGTTATGTCACCTTCGTAGATAATCTAAATGACAAAGAATGTTAGGCGACGGGCTACGTTTATTCAGGAGCAGCATGAAAACATTTCTTTTAGATTGATAACCTAGAACTCGCCGAAACTTATCTTCTCTTCATTGTTAATCTAAATAAACGGTTGCATTGATTGATATATGAAAAAAAGGACGTATACTTCAATAAAAAGAAACAAAGAAAATTAAAAACATAAAAGTTTGCAATCAATTACTGTGTAGCATTAATTTCCTCTCTAATTTGACTTTTAAAATACAGATTTCTTACTGACTTTGCATAATTAATTGTCAATATGCACACACAGCCTCGCCCTCAGCGAGATTTCTACCCGCTAACCTTACCTATACTGGGGAAATGCATTATCAGAGTTAAATGCGAATTATTGAGTTAAACGTGAAATATTGAGATCAACTTATTCTACACAATTCTTAATTTTTTATAAATTAATTGAAAAAACAGTGAAAACACTGTGTGGGTACAGCTAGTACTCCGTTAATTCATCAAATAGAACTTATAATTTTGTTTGTTTAGTTTACATAACAACGCTTTTACTCATTATTACCTCTGACGGTAAAGCACTATCAATTGCAATTTCCCAGGTTGTTGTTACTATCAGCATTTTAATTACTACAAATATAACTTTTAATTAAAGTTTAAGGCAATAATAGCCCATTAATTCATCAAATGGAAGAAAGAAGAAGATAACGAGGCCTTTGAATCTGTGTAATTTTTACTTATGTACCAATGACGTGAATCTAAATCGATTCTTTCGAAAATTTTAATGTAAATCTGATTCAAACGTATTTTATTGTGTCATTTTATGTTACTTGTCGCCACCTGGCACATCCAGCCACCATGTGACTAAATGAATAAATAAATAAATATTATAGAGACAGAAGAAGATAAAGAAGAACGACGTAGAAGAGAAAGAGTGAGAAGATAAAATACAGACAGATGAGCAAAGGCAAACAGCGAGAGAGACCATAAACGAAATCAGGTAACAAAGAAGAAACGAACAAACTGAAGAAGGGAGTAATATAAGAAGAAGCCAAAACAGAATCGATGCAGCCAACGGCGGAAGACGAAGAAACGACACAAATTTAAACTCAGCAATAGGAAACGGATTAGCTACTCGACGAGATGATTCACATTTAGGAAAAATTAATAAAGAATGTCAATATCATAGAGCTTTGTTTTTTAATAACTGAGAAAAGCATAACAGATGCTGGTACGAGAAGAGCACTTCCGCAGCTTCCAGATATATTAAAACTGCCGTAGAGAGAAAATACCCCTATGTGTAAAAATACGTAAGACTAATGTAGTTTCTGCACATGCCAGGACATGAAATATATATTTAAAGCGGGAAGCTCATTAGTTCTAATTTGAAATGCAAAATCAATCACACTCACCCATCTTCTTTCTTGACATCGCAAAGCAGAGCTGGCCTGTGGAAGATCTACCATGCTGGCTGCGTTTTCAGACTTCATTCTTCGGAGGCTCGCATCTGAAACAACGACAGAACCAACTCAGAAATCTCGCACCCAAAGGATAAAAATTCTACAAAACCTTAACTATAACTTTTGATTTGAAGTTTATAAAGTAATGGAAACCGGCTAATAATGTATTATTCATACGTTTTTAAAAACACAGATTCTCATTTTATGAGGTAAACTATAATTTTTACGTTCAAAACACAATATATATTGATAACAAACCCTTAATTAATCCTACGTTAAGAGTGTAACGCCATATCTTGGCTATATTTTCCCATAAACAAATCCGTCCTTGCAAAAAATTTTACCAACTCTTCACAGAAAATGATACTTTACAACGATAAAATCACTCATTAAACATGTTATGCAGTAACAAAATGTTATACATAAGGACTAATTTATAAAAATAATTACTCCATTATACATAAATATGATAAATATAACATTTCCTATATACATATATATACGGTAAAGATATTTCAACTATAAATCAAAGATGAACAGAGAAGTTATTTAAGATTTCCTTACCTTTGTAGATATAAATCCTCGAGGAGATTGACCAGGACAGCTGTATCACACAATAATAACAGTACATTTATTTTCCAGAAGATCAAAGTTACATGGCAAATCAATAAGACAAACTCAATCACAAAAGAAAATACAAAGTAAAACAATATAACAGCACGAGTGGACTAACGAAAAACAATAATACATCAAAACATCACCATAAATTACAATTAAGTGGCAAAGCAGGGCATACTGAATAATTACATATACAAATTCACATATCATTGATTTACAAAATAAGAAATAGTACTATTAAGAGAAGTTAATTAATGTCCAGTAAGCAATGTGAAGATTACACACATTGAAACTATAAAAAACTTTAGATAATACTTCACTTCGCTTAAAGTGTCTTAAAACGTACACAAATCAAACTAAAAGTACATAATTAAAAACTGCTGTCAAAATGCGTCACATGCACCACTGTTTTCGAAGAATAAACGGCCAAAATTTTGTCAAGATCAAAACTATCGACATTAAATTTCGAATACAATAAAAAGGATTAGTTTTTTACTTGTAAAAAGTTCTGGTGTAAACACATAAAATAACCAAAAGTATTAAAACTCTGCTGTCAAAATGATTATCACGTGGACCAGTTTTCGAAGAACACACGGCCAAACATATATCACGATCATAACTATCAACATTAAATTTCGAATACAATAAAAAGGTCTAGTTTTTTCCTTCTAAAAAGGTCTGATGGAAACAAAATAAATTTCGAACTATTACGCACATAACAGACAACCCCGTCAGCCATTTTAAGATTTCTACGAAGTAACCAGAAGTAACGCGCAGGCGCGCAGGCTAACCAACATTTCCCCTTATAAACCTGGATATTTACAATTTCGACAAAAAAACCACAAAAAATAAACAATTCCTTTTTATATCTTGATTTCTCATTTTAGTAGGAACACAATTATAACTTATTGTAGCATCGATAAAATTTGCTTAAATGTTATAAATTACTTGCAGTAAATCAAATTTGTTGGCATTAAACTTTTGCTTTGCAAACCTAAATTTGGATTCGTCATGGAGAGGGGTAAAAATAAGGCATTAAAATATATTTTCAGATTGCTTAATAACCGACAATGTAATTAATTAATTAATAACGAATTTTTGGTCCAAATACGTATGCGTTTTTTTGTAACATTTATTTTTCTGTAGGACGTCTTCATAAAAAATTACATGGGTAGTTTCGGCGGCATTTACAAATTATGCGGAAACAATTATTAGTTATTAAAAACTATTCACGAGTGTAATTATAAGAATAGCAATTATATTCCGGAAAATACTTTCAGGTTTTTATCTTATCCATGTACTTTGGAAACCTGTGGTATATTCAATTGATACCGATAAAATATTCGTATAAATTTGAAATGTAGGTACCTACCGTAGGAACCTACTGATTTACAAACACAGATGTCCGGAACAGGTAGAAAAATACACTTGTAATTGTCCTAACTAAGATACTCTATTTAGTAAGTGAATTAGCCTTCATAAGAACTTAAGAACCATAAAAAACTCGGGTGATTCCTTCTTCACGGTAAACTTCCACCTCATTTCCTATTTGAAATCCAAAAACTCACGTAATATATTTTCAAAAAAAGCATTCGTGCGTCAATTTCCAACAAATCCTTTATCTAATTTTACAATTGTCCGACCGTCTTTCTCCATTTGTATCTCCCATTATTACAGTTAATGCCTGTCACATAAGTATATTCGAATCATCCTTTGCATCAATTTATAGAAATTTATAAAATTTTATTATTGTAATATTATCGTATATTTTATAAAGGTAAACTCCTCTCTATTATGAATTTTACACTGATAATAATAATACTCTATTTACGGGACAAGGCCTTTTCCTAAAAATACAATCAGAAATGTATTAAAAATAAGCCAAAAGATTTAAACGTGCGTTCTAATACAATATAAACCATTAAAGCACAAGAGTAAGAAAAATTATACTATCGCACATAAAAATCACAAATCCTATAAAAATTATACTCAAAATCCATCTGACAATATAACAATATCGTACAAACCTTTGTATGAACTCAACATTAACGAGGATATGTGCTAGTTATAATAAGTACTTCTCTAATCTAGACATTTTTATCAGAAAGTCTGAGTATATAACATAATTATCGGCTTTATTGGGGTACTCAATAAAAGATATGTATGAATTTATAATTTCACCATTGTTTGAAATTATGTACATATCTTGAAAATGAAGGAATATATGATTGTTATCTGCCTCACTTCTTTTATAAATATATTTCATTCGTTGTTATTGGTAATACATAACTACAATTGTATAACTACCATTGTTACTTGCCTTATTTATAAATAGTTCATAGGTCGTGTATGGTAATATATATATATCATTGTATTGAATAATGAATATTTTATGCTTGTGAATGTATATGCTTTTGTATTGCTTTTTCGTTACATATATAATTTGCCATCTTGATATCAAGATAATTAGAATCAAGTGTATTTATTAAAATGTAAACCAGTTTATCCTGTAATTATTTTGTTAGGTAAACTTTAAAAATGATAAATAAATAAATATTCTAAGGCATAAAGTAAAATTATATCAGATTCATGGTACTTAATAAAAATTTACCTGAATTAAAATAGACATAAGTTGGCATAAATTTCTACCACATTTAAGTTAGGCATTGCAGCTTAGTTTTAAATGATTGCAGTGATTCATTGAATATATCAACTTTATGACTTATAAGGTTGTAGTCTCTCATCATAGTATACAAAGGTAAAATGCACATATAATTTGTCCATATATGGTATATGAAAAGTCATATCTAACCTTGTATACATTAAAGGCACTCTGAGGTTTATTAAATTAAGTAATTCTGGGCTTTTAATATGGTTATTTAACAATTTATATAAAAACATAAGGCCACTATTCCTCCTTTGAATGTAAAGGAGTAGCATATCAAGTAGTATTGTCACTCCTAACATAGTAAAAAAGCAAAAAGTGTCAAAAGACTTATGTCCTTAACAACGCTTTCAATCTATTATCAGAACGTAAGGGGATTAAGGACAAAATTAGAGCAACTTAAACTAGCTATTTCTACCGCTGACTATGACGTTATCGTACTCACTGAGACTAGGCTCAGTGAAGACATAACTCTGAATTGGACTTACCTCATTTACACATTTATAGACATGATCGCAGTGTAATTACTTCTAATAAAGTTCGTAGTGGTGGGGTTTTAATTGCTATTAAAACAAAATTGCAATCTGTAAAGGTTATAAGCCAAATTATTAATGTAGAACATTTTTGTAAACATTTGTAGTCAAGAGGCAAAGGTTTTAATTGGGGCAGTGTATATCCCCCCAGCCTCTGCCATTGATAAGTACTTATCTCATTGTGAAGTGGTTGAAGATATTGTGAATAATAACAATTTTTTGATATTATTGTACTGGGGACTACAATTTACTTGATCCCTGTTGGAACACTGACTGTGATAGCATGTCTTTCACCACTCAAGCAAGAATTATAAATGAAAGTTTTACATTACTGGGTCTTAAGCAGATGAGTACTATTTGTACAATTTACTATTAGATCTAGCTTTTTCTAATTCAAGGCAAGTAACTTCCGAAAAGGATCCATATCCTATTTAAAAATGTGTTAATCATCACCTTGATATTCATTACAGTGTAAAGTTGGCCAAAGAACTAGATTATAACAATTATCAATTTACTATTTATGATTATAGAAACTGTCATTATACTACATTGACTAACTACTTAGATACTTTAAACTGGCTAGGAATATTGTGCAATTTGGAGATTAATAATGCTCTATCAATTTTCTACTCTATTCTTTATGAAGCTATAGAACTGTGTACTCCTACCTTAACAATCAAAACATCATCTTAACCTAAATGGTTTAGTGTTGAATTAAAGGAATGTATCAAACTCAAGAAACATTACCATAAAATTTTCAAAATTACTGGGAGTAATGATGATTATCATAATTTTTCTAAAATCCGAGGTGAATGCAAAAAACATTCTGGTTCATGTTGCAAAAACAATATAAATAACATGGAAACAAATATTCCCTATAACTTAAAGTATTTCTGGAGACATGTTAAAAATCATCAAAAATTGGATAGAATACCAAGCATAATGTATTATTATGAAGAACATGTTGCAAATAATGACCACGATATTTCAAACCTCTTTGTAAGGAACTTTTCTAAGGTCCACAGTACTGTGATACCTGACGCAAAGCCTGCCTTTGACATAAATTACACGTTTTCCTTTGGCAAAATGACAGTTTCAACTGAGGATGTACTATGGAAATTATTGTCTACAAATGTTACAAAGTGTACTGGCCCAGATGAACTCTCTCCCTTTTTTATTTAAAAAGTGCAGTCAATCACTGGTTTACCCACTGTTTATACTATTTTAAAATCTTTTAGCAGTGGCGTTTTTTCTGACCTCTTTAAAATTGCTTACATTACACCGATTCACAAAGATGGTGACAAAAGCAATACTTGTAAAATCAATATATGTAGTGGAAAAGGGAAAATTAGGTTTGGAGTAGCATTTAAATTCAGCCAAGCATATGAGAAACAGTCATTCTGGCACTACATGAGGAAAAATTACAAATGATGCTATTACTAAAAATAGAAAGTAGGCTGAAATTGTTTCTGCTTGTAACTTTAGGCTTTCATTCAGTTTGACATCACTTTGAGTTATCGATCAGTGATTTGCACAAATAAGATTATTTGCGGATTCAAAGATGGCTACTAAAATTTCACCAGCCACAGCTAAGACATAAGCAATAGTTGACAAGGTATTAGCTCCACATTCTCTACCTTTAATAAAAATTAAACTTGAATATGTACATCAGGATCTCCACTGATGGTAGCAATAATTTATCACGAAAAATTTTTCGAATACTCGTACAGTATTTTGATCGTCATGTTTAAGGACTCACACAAGCTAGTTGAATTGACATGTTTAAAATGAATCAGAGGGGACTATAAGTCACCTTGTTTTAAAAACATATGATTGGCCAGAAGAGTGTATCGCATTTGGAGGGGATAACTGCAACTCCAATTTTGGTTATGTTGATGGAAATGGACAGAGCAATGTTTATGTACTCTTGTCTGCAGAAGTTGGGGAATTACTTGGAATAAAATGCCCTGCCCGTATATCTTACATAATTGTGTTCAGCATGCAAGGGATTCCTGGCTAATTGATATTGAATCAAATTTGGTTACAATTTATAATCGTTTTTCTGTATTCACGGCCAGAACAGAAACCTTGAAAGAACTTTGTGACTTTGTATCTGTAGGTTATAATCCATGTGTGATCTCTGTTGAATTGCTAATGTTTGAATTGAGATTTGGCAACTGTTTGTTTTCATCTGGTACTACTTTGTAATGTAACTGTGCCATCTTTCTGAGTGTATATCGCAAATAATTTGTGATGTTTGCAAAAACCTGTTTGCAATCTCAGCTGAAATGCTACAGAATTGTTTCTCACTTAAAATACGGCATTTACTTGTTATGTGTACATCTAACGAAGCTTAAATAAAGCAATATCAATAACGTACAATAATTTTGTTGTTTTTTCAATTTTATATTTCTATTTAAAATTTTGCGATCATATATATTAAGCATTTTACGAGGAATAAATAACCTGATATTTTAAACGCGCGCGCTTGGTTCGACGGTGGTGCCATCTATGAACAAATGTAGTCGTAACTTGAACCTATTTCCCACAAGAGTAAGATGCACAGGGCTGGTCTATAAGTTAGTGAGGTCTGTGGTTGAGAAGAATGAATGATATAAAAAACGCTTTACTATTGCTTTGTAAAGAGATTAAAAGTTTTTGCAATGTCGAAATAAAGATTGAGCATATACGTCTCGCAAAATTTAATGAAGTTGCGGAAAATAATGTACGAATACGGCAATTTACTTATTATTTTTATTAATGCAGTATGTTAACTTCCAAATTTTCTGTTTGAATAGGTGGAAATATTATGGCAAGTGTTGCATTCCTTATGTCATCATTTAACTCGGAAAAATCACGACCAAGGTAAACATTTGTTAATCGTTGCTATTTTTACGATATTTAGTTGAAATTATATATTTTTTTAGAGTGCAGCATAATATTTGTGAAGCACTGCTTTGCTTCCTGGATGTACAAAAGGATAGCATTTTATAAACTACCTTTAAGTGGAAAATATGGAAGCCGGGAACTTCTGATAGCTCTTGCCTGGCTGATAGCAAAGAAGAATATTTTTGATAAGTTGATATCACATAAGGTTTGGGAAGTTGAAAGGAAGATTAAAACCTTTGAGAATACCACTGATGTAATGTATAATATTCTGCTCCTCCATATGGAATATATAATTCTCGAAAAAATAAATTCACTATGCGTGATTCTTTTGATTTACAGGCAGATAATATGGAATACAAGGGGCACACTGAAAATCTCACGTTTGCAGATAATCTTAAGTATCTGTTATTACTTTGTGGAAAAATAAAGTACAATTTGAGGCATATATCTGAGTATGATGAAGAACGAATCAAATTGGTTGATAAAGTAAGTATCTGCTTTACTTTTATAAAATGTAATTATAATGCAGTTGCATATGTTCAGTATTTTATTACTGTAGCAGGACATGCTGCCGGTTCTTGAAATTGACGTTTTCTCAGTATTTACAATACTTTCATCCAGAATTTCATGTAAAGGCAAGTATAACAATATTATGTCTTTGCTGCTCAAATTCTTAAAAATATTTAGCGAAACTAAATCGTATACATTACGTTGAATGACATTTTCTTAATATGATGCTCATCACAGTTACATTTTTGTAATGAATAAATTGTCATTCATTGTCTTATCAGGGTTTTCTAGTATTGATGGTTCCAAAATTGCATAACCTACTAACTCAAAATATGAGTTTGTTGAATAACTATAAATGAGACAGTAAAGCATTAAATTTTGTTGCATAAGTACCTTTTCCTGCTATCAGTACATCTCATAGTGCTATAGCCAGTAAAAATTAAAATTAATTTCAGATGACAAGAACATTTCTTATGTAAAAATGTCACAATCTGAATCCATTTGTAGCCTTTAATAGTTAAAAGTCTTTGAGACAGAGAGATATTTACAGAAAAGTGCTATAACTCAAATTGGAGAAAGATATTGAAGTCTAAATTTGTACTCCAAAAGCCGGCTGGGTTAAACTGTTAAGCAGTGCGCCTGCCTTCTAACCCAAACGTCACGGGTTCGAATCCCGCTTCGGGCATGGATGTTGTGATGTATGTTGATTTTCTCTAAGAGAATTTGACGGTGCAAAATAATCTTAGCTGTTGATGCACCTAATAAACCTAAGTACTACTACTACTTGTACTTCAAAAATTTTTATTATTTGGGTACTTTTCTATTAACGGGGAGCCCAAATTCTCTATGCTTATTGTTAATGTTTTGTAGTTATTTACAAATACAACGACTTAAATAAGGTCATTTATTATATCTCATTTGACTGTTGCTAACCCATGACTGATTGGCCAGTCTCTACATTTACAAACCCAATCTCTGGACAACGTGGACGGTTTCTTTGGTTCCAGGCGAGGCGAAGGGCACGGTAGCACCCGGAGACGACTACCCATTACAACAATGCGAGCCGAAGGCTCGTCGATATATCCTCTCAGTTTGCGGCACAACAGTCAAGAGGATATAACATTGAAAGGATATATTGACGAACCTTCGGCTCGCTTTGTTGTAATGGGTAGTCATCTCCGGGCGCTACCGTGCCCTTCGCCTTGCCTGGAACCAAAGAAACCCTCCACGTTGTCCGGAAATTGGGTTTGTAAATGTAGAGACCGGCCAATCAGTCATGGGTTAGCAACAGTACCTTTCTTTAATAATTTAATATTGTTTAAATGATTTTAATTTGGGCTCCCCATTAATAGAAAAGTACCATTATTTGATAAGCACATTGTTAGCTGGTTGTTTTGCTACACAGAAAGTTTGAAAAAGTAATTGAAGAGTTATTTCAGTTTTGAATATTTTTCATCCATGCATGAATTCCATATGCTATGTTTTTCTTCATTCAGACTGGTCAGAGAAATTTCAATTACAGAAATATGTGAAATAGCAGAAAATATATGTTCCCATCCCACCAAAAAATGACTCCCTCTGCTAAATAATGGCAAATGTAATTTGGAGAGGTGTTGGGATCCCCAGTATTGAGCAGAAGCTTTCATTATGCAGTTGATGATCATGCTGTATCACACATATAACTTCTTCATAATAATGGGATTTGACTGGTTTTTCGGAGACAAATATTTCTACAATGTGATGGTGAGGGCCTACTTTATGGAATTCAACTATGCAAATTTTAAATGTGTTAGTTCTAGTACTTCCTGCAATGAGAAAACTTCAAGTTTTTTATATAGAGTAGATGTAGTAATAATAACATTTTTTTCAAATTTGTTTCTATTTCAAGGTTCATGAAGAAACTCAGGTCATTGATGGAGTACCTCATCTGTCACTGGATGAAACAAAACTTTTTCTTCAGGATAAACCCAATCTTACTGTCTGGAAATTTTTAGCTGAGTTGCAAACTACGATAAATACACACAGGAAATGGAAGGAAAAGAGCTGCATATTTTGGAGGTGGATGGTGAGCAGTTATTTCATTACATTGCTAGAAGGTTGCTGAAGTTACAATAGTTTTCTTAAAAATTATTGGTTGTTACATTGTGAGGTATAATTCATAAAAATATTCAAGTATTCATGCATACATCCAAGGATTTTATATGAAGAAACGTCAGAAATCATTGAGTTTCTAAGTAAACAACCCATTTGTCAAAAAATTGGACTTATCACCTTTTTCTCGTCCATCTTAACAAATCCTCTGATGAAACAACCATTATCCTGTTTCATATTTAGATGTCAATCTATGGTATATTTGAGAAAGCAAAAAACTGAAAATGAAACAAAATAAAGCAAATGAATGAGAAAATGCACCTGTTGAATATATAGAAAGAACACTACTTTTTCTTTATACAGTAAACTCCCAATTTATGAACATCATGCTTTCCTGAAAAGTAGTTTTTAAGCTGAAAGTTTGTAAATCAGGAGAGATTTTCCCTACTAATACAATGTTAAAATCATGGGATGTGTTCGAAAACCAATTTTTCCTCCTACACGTGCAAGAAAAAGGGGAATGGAACAAATTATTATAGAATTTAACAAATGCTTTTAATCTTAACTTATTCATTTGTTGAATTTGGCATCATTTTCCACGTTAAGAGGAAGTTTGGGGTAGAGCTCTTACTGGTGTGAGGGCAGATTAACAGGTGTGATGATATGACGGTGCACAGCTTTCAAAGTTTATATGAGAAGAGTGGTGCTGCAAAGGAATGAAAAATGCATCCAAGGAAGTTGGATGCGAATGCCATTTCATTTCTTCATATTACGGTGGTCCTTTTGAAGTCGTAAGGCAAATTTGTGGCATAAAAATTCTTGTTCGTAAGACCAAAAGTTCTTAAACCGAATGTTCGTAAATCAGGAGTTTACTGTAATTCATATTTGATAAAGCAAAAAGAAGAAAAATTAAGAACAAACCAAACAAAAAAATGAAATGAAGGACTGTGGTAAAAGGCAACAGTGTAGCATGTCAGCTTGATTGTCTCATCCATGTGTTCTTTTAACAATCACTTCTCTTCTGTACATGCATTACCCAACCTTCTACCACAGTTCTCACCCCTCCATTCACTCACCTCTTTTGCTGCAACAATGAGCATGCAACAATAAGCACGATGTCCCCATCAGCTGGAACCATATCTTTCAATATTTATATAAGAGAGATTAATTAGTTTTAAAAGTAGTTTAATATTCGTGAGTTTATTTTCATGAGGATTTAACTGAAGAGTAGGTTTTTATAACTAAACATTAGCTAGATTAATCAGTAATAAAAATAAACAATTTTTAAATAATATTATTATTCTTTGATATATTTCTTGTTTAAAAACTTTTTATTGCTTACATTAGATAAATAAAATAAAATACAATTTTGAACTTTTGAGGTATATACGAGGGCTGTTCAAAAGTATCCGGGACTAATTTTTTGTAGGAAAACTAAAGCGCTTACAAGTTAGTCAAAGTTATATCCTTCAAAGTACGATCCTGAAGATTGTATGCAGCAATTCCAGCGATCCCTCTTTTCAATGCATCTGGTGGGCCTTTTTTGGAATGACCTGCAGCTGCCATGTCGTATTTTGTTTTATCTCTGCGTCTTGAAATTGTTTTCCCTTCTGGGTGTTTTTCAGCCTGGGTACAGAAAGAAGTCCCAGGGTGCCAAATCTGGTGAATAAGGTGAGTTGGGAACCACGAGGATTCTGTGCTTGACCAGGAATTCCCTGAGACATAGGGTCGCGTGGCATGGTGCATTGTCGCAGTGGCATAGCTAGGGTCTTCGGCACCCAGGGGCAAGGGATCTTCTTGGTGCCCCTAGGGAGAGGAGAGGGGGGGGGGGGGGGTTTCATCCCCAGTTCAGACCATATGACCTTTTTTTACTTGCTGCCAAGTTCCAGGGAGGAGAGGTTTACGGGGTCTTCTGTACTCAGTTTAGCATGTTGGTGTCTTGAGGCAATTCCCTGTTTTGCTACCCCATTAGGGTGGCTCTGGAAAACTCAAGCATGCAACAAACATATTTGAATGAGAAATTGGTTCAAGTAAGGCTAGATGGCAGGAGATACCTCAACTCAATTGTAAACCCCCCTGGCCCATAGGCAAAACATCATTTACAAGTGAGATCCAGTCTAAGGAAATATATATGCAAAACAAGAGTGTAACCCGAAGAATGAGCGATAACCACAAAGACTTCGGGTGAGACACGCAGAGGCGGCAACCCAAAGCGGGACTTCACACACATTTTGGATAGACAAGAGAAAAATTTTTTCTCTGACCTGCTTACGATTGCCATTTCTTAAGTCTCAGAGACCATCTAAATGTAAACAAGCTAAGGTATCACTATATCCTAATGATAAATACAAGGGTGATTCATTGCATCTCAGACCAGTTCCCAGAAGAGTCTTTTGATGACTCTTGCCTCTCTTAAGTCTTAAACCGCAAGGATATTACGTTACTCCACAACCTCCTAGTGGATCTGCTTTCACCGATAAAAATTGGTCTGTGACTTTGTGCCCCTTAAGACCTGCTCCAGGGGGCAACTGCCCCCCCCCCCTCCCTCCCCACCGAAAAGTACTTCACGTAAACTAGTTTCTAATTCGACTGATCGATTCTAGCGGTCGAATTCTTGAGTTGGTCAAATCTCGAACGGTCGAATCTTGGGAGTCGCCTGTACTTTCTCCTGTATTATGTGTGGAGAAAGTAAAATTCAGCGAGACGTGGCCATAATTTATTAATATAATATTTGCATGAAAAGGAGAAATCATGCCAATTACTTACCTTGGAAGAGATGAATGCACGAGTCACGTCTGTAAGACTGATCCACAAAATAAGGGAAAAATTTTAACGCTGCCACTCTGGTTAAATTATGTCCTAAAATGTCTATGTATTATCTAAGACTAATATATCTACTTTCAATCTTTAAATATATAGTTTAGCTTCAGCTACTCATGGATGTATACATTTTGAACTTTGTAAGCAAATGGTTGGTTATTTTATGTATCTAATAATAATAATAATATCTATTATCAAAGTGCATGATATTTCCAACTTCAGATCTATAGCATATAAAAAAGTACATTTTGAAACTCCTTACAACTTTGTAAATGTTTGTAATGTTGCAGTATTTTGAGAATGAAATGTTACATTGCAGGATACAGTATTGGAAAAAGCTGATATGGATGCAAGTATTTCCAATTGTCATGAAAACAATGAGGCTCTCATTGAACTCATTCAAGTAATGATTGATGACATCAACTCCAAATTAAGGGATGCCAATGGAGATGGCCTTGATGATGAAGTATCTGAAGGAAATATGTATCACTTTCCACGGTTAATTTTTTATCCACCAGAAAATCAAAACAAACCTTCAGAATTGAAAAACCTTACAGAGATTATAATTACAGAGTTTAATACAATTAAATCAGCAATAAAAGAAATGGAAAATAAATTATATTGTGAACTGAAGGATATCGCAGAAAAAACATTAGGCCCGATGGTATTTGTCATACCTCAAATGTACTCCAAATAAGTGTAATTTTTTGGAAAACTGCATGAGATCATGTTGTATAATGTAATGTATTTTAAGGATTAATAGTTAGTATTTAATGAAATGAACCACTTTGTTAAATTTTGAAATATTTTCTTTTTTTAATATTAGCGCCATCTGACAAAATTCAATCCAAATGAAATTTCAATCATTAGACATCTTACAATAAATATCACTTCACAATACCTAACATTATCACAGACTATATTCACAAAGGCTTGTTAAGTATTTTTTTGCTTTCTAGACAATTCCATTTTGAGAGAAGGATACAAAATTAACATTCTTGTTGTTAGTGAAACATTTTTACACAAGCTCAAGTTAAAATGCCACAATAAATGGGGACTTAAATAAGTCCTTGATGTAGTTGTAGCGATGTCTGAAATCAATAAAAATGCACATATAGAACATGAGAGTGAGTACACCACAGAAGCTGAAAATTATAAGAAATATACCACCATAAATCTTCTAATTAAAAATCTCAAAACATTTTCTATACATCAAATTTTTACTGAGCTGTATCCAAATTATATTTAAAAGTTAAAGGTTTAAAAAGTGATGCAAATCTAAGACAGCATTTGCTGTTTATGCAATTCACAATAAATCCTATGACATATGCAAAGCACATGGAATAGCAGCCCAATTTCACAAGGTAAGGACACTACACAATTAAAAGCTCAAACATTTAATTACAACACATCTTAAAAGTTAGCATCAATTTTACAATCAAAATTATGAAAGTTTAAAATATTGAAAATGGGATGTCTGATGCAGTCTTGATTGTACCATAACCAAAACTAAGTTCATCTCCCATTTCAAACTTTTATGATCAAGACAAAAATTAGTCATGAAATCTGAAAAGAAAAAGTATTTACAAAGATATATCTTTTACTCTAACTAATGTAAATGAGATTACCACTGCTGAGAGTAAACTTTCTCTCTTGCCTCCCAAAATGATTATGAACCAAGAAATTTGCAGAATGCACAAGAGGCTTTCAACAAATGCCTTGGATAATGGGACCAAAATAAAAGAAACAGATAACAGGACGAGAGCACACCAAAATACACAATTCAGTATCTAACTATCTTATCAACAACATGTCCAAATTAGTTGTTGAGGTGAAAAAATATTTTACAATGGCATCCCGATAAAGGAACGCCAAGGAACACCTCTTATTCAAGTGTCCAACCTTTCTGACAACCAACGAATTAACCCATACTTGACGGGGCAACTCTGTGCCAACCCAGACTCCACAACAATCACATCTGGCAGTAATAGGTTTCATCTTGGGACAGGAAAGGCAACGAAAGGGCAGAGGGAAAAGCCCTCCCCATTCAAACAAGGTCAGTGAAAACCCAAAAACTCAATGAGGCGGTCATTCCAATTTAATAGCCAATTGTAAAGGGCAGGAGGTTTAGAGGCCTGAGATCCTCCTCCTGACCCACTGCCGTCCGCTCCTGGCATGTACTCTTCGCCTCTGATGCAGAAGTAAGAGCGAATAGGACCTCGACACATGGGACAGCGATCCAACTTGGCAAAGCAGGATGCACAAACGCAAGTGTGACGACATGGTAGTAATGCCCTCGAGAGGGGGAAATACTGACACACCACGCACAGCTGTTCCACCACTGCATGGACTGGCGAAGACGGACTAGACCAGGCAGAGGAGTTTGATGATACGAGAGGGAGGGGAGAAGAGATGTCACCAGGTGGCACTTGCTTTGCTTCGCATTCCCCTGCTGTTCGCGCAGCCAGCTCGTCATCATAGGTTAGGGGGTTTCCTGTAGCTAGGTACAGTTGCTGTGAAGTAGAGAGAAATAAACCATTATTTATTATTAAATTCTCTGTTGTAAGCTTCAAAGAACAAAGGCCATGGGTGTAAATATGCAACATCTCACCACTATTCCCATTAAATAAATTTCACAAATACAATGAAATAACTTTCTTTAAAATTTACTTTTACATGCATAATTGGTAAAAACAACATTAAGTTATTCATAGCACAGTTCTCAGACAAGATTTTTCTGTTTCCTCCACATAGGATACTTTATAATTGAAAACCTGTCAAGTGTTGCACTTGTTGAAGTTGAAAGGTTTCAATGTATCTACACAATACAATGCAAATTATCACACATTAATTCTCACCATAAGCCATGGTGTTTACTTGGTTTAACGTTCAAAGCAAAAGTAAAAATTTCAGTGCTTGAAATGAACCAGAACTCACCGGAACACCACTCCGGCTTGTCACATGCGCCGATGATACCATTCCATTTCGTCAGACATTTAGAAATAATGTCCCGTATAACAAGTGTTCCGTTTCGTAAAAATTTCCGTTCCACTACCAATACAAGCATTCTGTTTCGTAACATTTTCCATTTCGAGCACTGAAAAATTTAAGTATTTACTACAATGGGCGAAGCATGACCTCTCAGCACAAAGACTAAATGTCTTAAAAAATCAGAATGTGGAGGTTAACAACATAAACCATTTAGTAAATTTTCAGAATAATACTACAAATAAGATGGCATGTAGATTTGGATACTGAACGCACGATATTAGATTAAAATCTAAATAATTCCTAGTTTTTCTGGTGCTACAAAAATTGCATACATTTAAAAATGACAAGAAAATTCACTCCATTTCTAAAATGCAATACACCATATAATAGAGTTGTGTAAACTTTATATTAAGCCATTTTATACCAAAAAATTAAGAAAATAATTTACTAACTGCGTAAGATATTATTCATTTAAAATCAAGATGGTTGGGCCAAAGTCAGGCTACCATATATTTTTTTCAAGGCATCTTCATTTTTGGCATTTTACTGTCAGGAAGAAATTTTTAAATTATTTTTTCTGGAAATTTAATGTATGTATCAGATACTTTGTTCTTCTGGTGTGTTTTTATTATAATTAATTCATTCCAGTATTTCTGCCAAAATCATACCATATACTTCATAGAGGAAAAGGATATAATTTTACATATTAGAATATGGTAGCTCTAGCCCAAAAGAATTATTGTTACTTCCAGGACACAAAATATTATAAAAGGAAAATGAACTTCATTCTCAATTCTAAAATAAGGAGTGAATGTACCATGGAATTGCCTTAGTTCTGAGCGAATAATATATTATATTCCAGTATGACTGTAGACCTTCCAATTATATCACAACACAAGTTTTATAGTTGTGTTCTCTCCCAAAAATTTTTAAATTTCATTGGGAAGAAGTTTGAGCAACACACAGTTATAATAAATCATTTTAATTATCAAATTATAGTGGTATTACACCATAGACTCTCAGGCAATGAGTCTTTGCACACAGATATCATTTAGCAACTGAATTGAAATTGAAAGTTTCCTGTAAATAATGATGAAATGTTGCAGGAAAACCAAATAAAGCAAACTATCTCTTTAGGAAATAGGAATAAGGGAAGGAGTTGTACCCCTTTTCCCCATTCTTGACTGATCTATTCATGACATTTCGAAAAGATGAGTAAATCCATCTTTAATTATTTTCTGTCAATATTGCTAAAACTAGTATAAAAGCTGTCAATATGACGGGATATCAGTAGTTAACCTTAAAATAGTTGCCTCCCTCCCCCTCTCTCTCTCCTCCCTCCCCCTCTCTCTCTCCTCCCTCCCCCTCCCACCCTCTCCTTCCCTTCTCTCCCTCCTTCCCCTCTCTCCCTCCCCTCTCTCCCTCCCCTCTCTCCCTCCCTCCCTCCCCCTCTTAAATGTAAGATGGGTCTATATAGTCCAAAGACTTTCTAAATAACTAACTAGACTGCGCGTTGGCGCTAGTGTAGCACAGCCCAATAGAACACGCGGTAAGCCGCCATTTACAGGGAAGGAGAGTACGGTGTATTGTGGAGCGTGTGGAGTATAGTTATCACTGGTGTTACTGTACATTTTTTTGCAGTTATATAACATATATTTGTAAAAAAAAAAACAGTTACACTGATTATTAGTATGGTTCGTTCGTGCGCAACGCTTATCTGCAATAATTCGCACAAAAGTGAAGAACGAAATGGAAATGCTGTAACATTTCACAAGTAAATATTTTTAAATATGCAAGTGAAATTGTGAAGAATATTCAAATAACATGCGGAATAATAATGCGTATAAACTCATGTAATTTGTCTGGTATATTTACTATAATTTACCGTATCTGCCCGAATACAAGCCGATGTTTTTTGTCAAAATCTATCATGAAAAAATCACCCCTCAGCTTAAATGAGAGTCCGAGGAAAATTTGGGTTGTGGTTAAATCTCGAAGTCTCTCATTGCCTTCACGTTCAAATGATAGTACTATATTTTTCGTAAAGTAAATATTTGACCTACGATGAATATATATAAAAATATCTTGGCGAGATCGCTTGTGTAAATTGACGATACGCAAAATGCGTTGACGGCTTTGAACGCTCAACCGTTTGAATTTCGGTAAAACTTTACATGGAACGTGTATAATTATAAAAATGCAATTTCTTAAGGCAATGTATATGCTAATTTCATTGGAAATAGACTTGGATGAAAAAATATCTTGGCGAGATCGCTGTTACTATATTTGACCTTTTGTGAAAATGAAGTTGAATGAAATTATTGTCACTGATTATGGAACATTATTCAGCAATGTAAAATTATTAATTGGAGTAACATTTCAAAATGTCAACAACTAAAACATTTCCCATACATTTCTTCGACCTCGAATAATGTATTCTAATTGTAAGATGTGCATGAATTCCCGGCACACTTCAGCATAAAATCTACAAAATTTACGTTTTTGCCAAAAAATTGTGGAAATTTTTGGGGGGTCGGCTTCTATCCTTAGTGTTATCATTATTAGTTGTATTACCTTGTGACAAGTCTGAATAAACTTAATGTCAACCAGAACTTAAACAACTTTCACTTTTGGGATAAAACAGCCCCTAAAAATTGGAATTCTTATAATATCATCTATTTATCATCGGTTATGACCAAAAATCTACAATCTTGCCAAATTATAAGTCTGTAGCTCATCTGCAATCACTTTACATTCTTTAACCTTGTATTGGGAAAAACAGCCCCTTTAAAATTGAAAGTTATATGATATCATCAATAGATCATGACCTAAAACCTATTGTCTTGCCAAATTTCAAGTCTCTAGCTCATCAGAAAAGGCCTCATAATTTTTATCCTCTTACAGGGCAGAAATGTGACAAAGTAGCCCCGGAAAATTGGCATTCATACAATATCAGATTTTATCCATCGGTTGTATCCAAAGAACCTCTGATCGTGCCACATTTCAAATATGTAGCTCATACGGAACTGCCTCAAGTTTTCTCCTCCTATGGGGCAATAATGGGACAAAACAGCCCCAAAAATGGGGATTATATCATTATCGGATTTCTTTCATTGATCGTAGTTTAATATTAATCGCATTTTAATATAAACCTCTGATTCCCATTGAAAGCTTACACATATAAAAGCACTAGCGATAGTTTACCCGGCATTTCCCAGGACCAAGAACAGTGTAAAAATGACCTAATTAAAAACACGAAAATCTTTATTAATTTATTTTTGTTTACATTAATTAATTTTTGAAACATCTACAATTTTTATTCGCAGAGAGCTTCAGGATATACAATATTGCTCCTTTTTTTTCATTTGGGGCCAAAACTAATTTATGGAGAGAGTTGAAAAAACGACAGCAAGGAAATGAATTTATATTCTTTTAAGCATTCTTTCGTCCAAGTCCCAATTTTGTACGATGATTCTAAGTAATTTTAAAATGCAAATGAAAAATATGCTGCACTCGTTCCCGATGCGAAGTTTCAGTTCTTTAGTTTAAATGACCGTTTATTTATTTTTTCTGATGAAAACTATATATTTATGCTAATTCTATTCAGGTTAGAATTCTGTTTTCCGATAGATCAAGTCCCGAGTTCGAATCTTGAGGGGAAATATTTTTAAAAAGCAAATATATAAACCACGACCTCGATTTACGTGTTTTTTATGGGGCAAAAAGGAGCCAAAATAGCTCCTCAAATTGGATATTCGACAGTTTTGGATTTTTTCCTTCGGTTGTAACCAAAAACCTAAAATCCTACCATATTTCAAGATTTTAGCACATCTGGAAGTGCCTCATAATTTGTATCCTCCTATATCCTCCCCCTCCTCTTATATCATATGTCAGAAGCATCTATATATTAAAGATATATTGCTCTAGGATACAAAAAATAATTTGTTTTGACGGGTAAAATTAAGTAATATTAAAAACAACATTAGAAAGGAATAGCTTGTTTGCGCCTTACCAGAGAGTTTGAAATCCCGCGTCAACTCTCCCTGCAAATGGCAGCCGGAGAAGGGTTCAATTGGCATGTATGCTTCGTATGCCTCTCACTAGTGGGTGGTAGGGACCTGATATAGTCTCAATTTTGTCCTCAATAAAGTCGTTTGTCTGTCTCCCTCTCTCTCCCTCCCTTCTTCCCCTCTCTCCACCCTTTCCCCCTCATTCCCTCTCTCCACCTCTCCCCTCATCATCTTTTTCCACCCCCTCCCCCTCATTCCCTCTCCCCCCTTCCCTCCCTCTCTCTCCCTCCCTATCTATATATTAAAAGCATTCAAAGCACGCTTTCACCCATAAGGATTGATATAACAATAGGATTTTAAGGTCTAACAATATAATTGGTAGCCAAGACAACATCCCGTTAAATGGCAAGATTTCCACAAAATATGTAAAATAAACATTTAACATGAGCAGTTTCGAACTGTAGGCAGAAAAAGATGAACAGAATAAAGGCTGACTCACACTAGAGCATCGCATCGCTGCGCTGCGTGGCACATCAAAATATAGATCAGTAGAAATCATATGAGGCTATTCACACTAAGCAGCACTGAGTGTCGCAACAACTTTGGTTCTCCAAGAATTCTTTGACGCGAGTGACACGCAGTCGGCTGCAGTTCCATGAAGCGCCGCAGTAGTGTGTACATACACAATAACATCATCGCAACTTCAGAAAATTGGCTAGTTTGCCTAAGGCAATCAGATTGAGAGCACGTACCTTGTTGGTTGTAATTTTATGAGATCGAAAAATAAAGTTTGGAAGAGTTAACATTGCGATTTCCTTCTAACTTTCTGCACTTACAATTACAATGGAAACAAAGCAAAGATATCAATATAGTAGTAACTATAAAAGTACTAAGAAATGTATCACTGTAAATGCCTACATAACTCAAACAGACTGCAAGCCGTTCTTCTGGAAAAACAGCTGTTCAAAATCTCGTGATTTGCCTCACAATATCGGATTCAACAATGGCTAAAAGTTCAAAGAATTTTTCATGCGACATCCTAAAATAACTTTACAATTTTTCATCATGTTATCTTAAATGGCCAATCAAAGTATGAAATTCACCTTCAGGGTTACAAAACATCCACAATTTGTGAACCCACAGCTTTCTTTTCTTTTTTTTCTCCAACCTTTCCTCTTCTTCACAAAGCAATGAAAAGCAAAACAAATCTTCGTCAGAACTATCCATTACAAATGTTCAAACTGGTTCCAATCCTCCAGCGCTCTGAAGTTGTATCACAGTGGAACGCAGCTGTAATATGTATTGAGAGTGAAGCGACGTGCAACTGCGCTGCGGCGATGCGATGCTCTAGTGTGAATCAGCCTTAGGAAACGTAATTTTTTCTTCAAAATGGTTCAGATCTGAAGATTGTAGGTTAATTCCTTCTAATTTTAATTTCCAAAACAATAAAAGCCTGCATGCCAAAAAATCTATTTCTACATGTTACCTTATGGAAAATGGAAATGTCTTCCTTGGATTTGAACCCAGGACTTTTTTCAAGATTTATTTCAGTCATTGCCTTAAAATATGTTAATCGATCATTCCTGCCAAATTTTGAGATTCTATCTTGATTCTTTCTCGAGTTAATACCATAATTCGCTACCAGAGGCACGGCCTATGGAATAGCATGACCAACCAACAGACCTAGGCTATTATATTATAAAATATTTCATTATTTTTCAACTAAAATGTTTCATAGTTGATCACAGTTACAATTCAAATTCACCTTTACCATTATCATTTCAGCCAAAGTTTCTATACAAGTCAAGAGCTATAAGCAGTGCTGCATACATTTTTTTCCATTTGTAAGTTGTAAAATTTTTTGTAGATTGGGTACCCCCCTCCTGGTCAGTTGTGGGCCTCCCGAACTTTTTGCACCTGGGGCCTTCATATACCTTAATCCGCCACTGAACGTACTATTCCAAGAGTAATCTGATCTATTATTCTCAGGTAAGCCATACTAATTTTGATCCAAACAGTGTATGATTGTATTTTATTTTCTCCAAATTATTTACCAGCTAAAATTACAGTCAAACCTCGATATAGCACCCTCCTATATAGCACCACCCCCGTAAAGCACCAATGAATACTTGTGAACGGATCGTCTCCATAAATATTAAATAGGGGACTCCCTCGCTAAAGCACCACCCACCCCCGCATGTCACCATATCTGTGAATTACTAAATGCATGATTTTGCATTGCAAACAAACCCATTTAATGCCAAACCTACATACCAGTCTGCCTCTTTTTTTATTAAAGGTACATATATACATAGTAGGGGTTCCGTCTTACCGTCTGTTTTGATTGACAATGAGCAGTTTTAAAATGGAGAGTAAAATGGAGTATGTGTGGCGGCCTTATGACGGTGCAGGGACAATAAGTCTGTGGTTTTGATATCACACACGCTCCATTTTACTCTCCGTTTTAAAACTGTGCAGTCAAAACGGACGGTGAGACGGAGCTTTAGATATTATCATCTTTCTCTACAAACAGAAATGTGAGCTCTTATGCACCCCATGGTGTATAGTCTGGGAAAAAGTTCTTTGCTTTTTTCCTCATCCAAAATCCGCCATTCTTTCCTTGCTAGTTCCTGTAGACAGAAAACCTTGGTGCTTTAAGAATTTCAACCCATCAATTTATGTGAATTATAGACATAATAGGAAAGCATGGATGACTGCAGTACAATTTTGTGCATGGCTGCAGAATTTCAACAAAGAAATGAAAATTAAAAACCGCAATGTGCTTTTGCTTTTAGATAATGCTCCTTGCCACAGAGAAGTGAATCTTAGTAATGTGACACTCGAGTTCCTACCTCCTAATTGCACAGGTTTCCTACAGCCTCTTGATGCTGGAATTATTAAGAGTTTTAAGGCACATTATAGGCGACATCAGGTGAAGAAGATAGTAGAGAGCATCAACAATAATTGTTCACTTGAAGTGTCCTTGAAAGACGCATTGTATATGATCAAACTTTCATGGGATGAAGTTTCACCGCAAACAATAAGTAACTGTTGGGCTCACACTGGATATATTGAGAAAGTTCACTTAGAAGAAATAGAAGATAATCCTATCCAGGAGTTGCGAATAGCCATGGACGATCTTCCAGCTGCGAGTGAATCTATGACTCCTGAAAATTTTCTTGCGTCGACCAACAAGAACCTGCTTTTGAAGAAATGACAACCAAGGAAATTGTGGAATTAACACAAAGAAATGAGCTTTCATTTGACAGTGACAGTGAAGAAGATTAGATGGAAGTTTGTGAAAAAGTGACAGCTAAGGAGGCTAAAGTATGCCTTCACAAAATTCATCGATACCTTGAAGAGAACTCGGACGACAAAGACGTAATGAAACATGTTGTAGCTCTGGACATTTCTATAAGTAAAATTGATGAGAAAAAGAAAATTCAAACAAAACTGGATAAGTATTTTGTCAAAAAGTGAGTTTTACTATATGTACCTATTTTCATTTGCATTGTAAAATCCTGTAATGCATAACTCACGTTTATTCAATAAACTGGACAATTATTGTAAATGAAGCAAATTTTATTTCTCATTATTATTAACCTTTACTTTGCGCATCCGGGTAATCCCTAAATATTTTTCTATCTGCATTATTTTCTTTATATCGTTCATATGCACAAATATATTTGATATTCCCTTTTTTCTCTAGAGAAAATAATGTCATAATTCTTCAAATTCGATTTAGCGCCACCCCCACTTTAGTGCCAATGTCAGAGGCGAACAAATGGTGGCGCTAAATCGAGGTTCAACTGTATTTCCAAAATATTCTCTTATAAGAATTTAAGAATGATAAATATCTGAGGATATTTTCATACACGAATACATTAATTAATTCATGACTTTAATAGCAAAAACAAGCAATTCAAATTTAACAATCTGAACACTGATTTTTCTTTTTTCTTTGATAACTATATTTTCAATTTATCATTAATATATGAACAGAGCTTAAGGATTTTTGCATGAACCTTAATGGCTGTAACAGTGATGAGCATAAATGTTGATACTTATGGTGGGATTCTAACATTTGTACATATTAGGACACAGGCATATTTGCCAGTCCTTAACAATGCCAGAATATGACCTTCTCACCTTGAGACAAGAAAGTTGCCCATTTGCTTGCTTGAGGTACTGTGCCAGAATGCTTGTGGGCAAAGTGCAGACTGAATCTTTAATATGAACCACATTGATCAGGGCAACCTGAAAATAACAATCAATATGAGCATAAAATAAAAATTTTAGCATTTAAAATGGTTATGTTATGTTTTATTCACAATGATGAATAGCAATAATTTAAAAGTACAAAATAAGAATTACTATACTTGAGGAAAAAATTCAATTAATATATGACCAGTCAGTCAGAATTCAAGAAAATTTTTAAATACAAATACTTAAGCCAAGTAATATTTTATAATAAATGCCACCCATTCTGAGGTCATTAAAAAAGAAATATTCCTCATAAGTTCAAGAAAATAAAAAAACATTCATATAACTGCATATGAATAAATGAAAGATTAAACAGCACTCAAAGAAATGTAATTGTATTAGAATAATGTTACATTTGCATTGCAATTTGAAGAAATACAATATTTATCAACCAATTTCAACAATAAACAATTCTTTACATAAAACACCAGGAGAAAATATCTGGGGTAATGACTTTTGAGGCTTGATTAAATAAACAAGAAGCTTTTTGCTGACCGTTTCATCAGGATGCAGGTCCAGATGAGGAGGGTCGTTTCTTACTAGGAAAATCACAAGAGGATAGCAGAGTCTCGGAGGAGTGCCAAGATCGAGATCTGATGGGCGAGGTAGGAACAGTGTGAACAGCTCATCCCCATGTGGCTGCTTACTGAACACAAACATTAAGGAAAACACTTTCTGGCTCCAGGTGATACCCACAGCTATGACAACAAGATGCTGTGTGAACCAAAAACTGAATTTTCTTCCAAATTTGTGCATTATTTTTCCATACCACGTAGTTGCTAACCTGCTCATTTTCATAACTTTGATGAAAAAATATAATGTTGGATTTGTTCCAAGAAGATAAGATGTCCATAAGAGATGTGCAAATCAGTGTCATAACTAGGGTATGGCAAAGGTGGCATTTGTCATAGGCACCGCATGCAAAAGGCACCAAACGTTCCCGAAAAAAGTGCCAAAAGTTCATTTTGTCATAAATAAGTATTATTTCACTAATCAAATGTTAATTTACATGTAATAAAAACATTATATACTATTATTCTTTATTAAAAAGCAGAAAAAATTATATCCTACATAGCCAAGGTGTTTCCTAAAATTTTTCCATAGGTGCCATATCGCTTGGGTACATCTCTGGTGCAAATCGTTGCTTAACTAAAGTTCATTAACTATAGAAATTGTATTGAAAAAAGCAAATGCTTTGCAAACAATGTAACATGACATCTTTTTCAATAATTTTATAAAATATTACACAAAAAGTGTATCTTGCAACTCAATGTAAATTGCGCAGCATTAAATTTTTTTTTAGATAAGATCCACATGGAAGGAAGTAACCTTTACATATGACCAAGAATCTTAGCAATAAGATGCATGACTCCCTGCAATTTTTTCTCATTCCCTAAGATGAAATTGCAATTCAAAGGACAGAGATTTTAAGACATTTTCGAGATTCAGACAGAATCACAGGCAATGCTAAACACCATCTCGAATGAAGACTTCCAGCAGCGTTACCAGCAATGGCAGAAACACTGGACTCTTGTGTCTTAATTCGCAAGGGGACTACTTTGAAGGTGACAACAACAATCTGTAATTACGATACGCCTATGCCTGTTTTTTGAGCCAGTCTGGGAGCTTTTGGGTAGCACCTTATATAATAATCTTCAAGGAAATTCCAACCAGGGTACATATACCCCTGAGGCAAGTGTGTGGGTGTGGTAAAATATTAAAGATAACAATTTTTCTCCTCACTCCAACTTTTGTGTATGACCTGAGAATCAAAGACAGTGAAGTTATGACTACAAATAGCAATCTAGAACACTGCAGGCATGTTTTCACCAACAAGATTGAGTTAGAATAGAAAATTTTCATTAACATTCCCTGTATCCCATTAAAGAAGAATGTGTAACATCATGTGAATTTAACTCCAACATAGTTGCATAATTATTCATACTTCCCTCATAACAGTTTCGGCTGTGGTCAAAAGCATGTAAAAAACAAATGTACCATTCCCATTTACAGAAAATATTTAAAATTGAAGAATGGTGAAGTTATTTGATATTTCTGGGAATCTTACAAGTTCTCTTCATTTTAAGGAATTAAATCAATGATTCAATGGCCGAAATTGAAAATTTTATTAGTAAAATTATACTCCTGTATGAATAGAACTTTCAGTTGAGTTGTTACAACAGAAATTAGCCAGTTGACATGGAAATAAGTGCACACCTAAGTTGAAGGATTAAACTTCCTAAATTTAAGTAATAAATATATACTAACTGCATTTCCATCTCTTCCATTTTGAAATATTATCTTTGCCAACAACAATAAAAATGATTTATAATTAAATTTAAGAATAAAATTCATACAATTTCTAAGATTTTATCATGATTTCCTTTTCATGCTGAATTTTAATACTTTCATATTCAATTTGAATACATGCAATCCATTTATAAACTTTAAATGTTATTCACCTCACACAAAAAATAACTGCAATTGCATACACCTTATGGCAAACCTGAAAAAATTCTCTTATATTCAACCTTTTCTACTTTCAAGGAAAGGATACAGAAAGACAGCACCCTTCTGCTGATGGTGTCCATGTAAAAGAAGACCCTGCTGCACTGCCGAGCGCATGGCACTCCAGGGACGCCAGAGAAACAGGTGAAGTTCGCGTATCGATACTCCCCAGTATGCTTGAAGCGTGTATGGCACTTGGCTAGACACCGTGCACTGGAGATCTGAAAGAGAGAGAGACAACATAAAGTCAGAGAAGAAAAAAGAATTTGAAAGAAATTTTAGCATTATAAAATAATCCTATAAAATAAATTATCAACATCACATCTATCATATTTACGAAAATGACCCAATTAATTTAAATCATTTTTATATCTAAATTTACATAGCCTTTATATTAATGATTTAAAAAACCCTCTGCAATTATAACACGTATTACCAACTTGGAAAAAGTTGAGTAAACGCATGCTTGTCTAGTTTTTTTTCATGAAAATTTCAGTTTTGGCAAGCTTTTTCTTAAAACTACGAGCCCTTTTTAAAGTTCATATGGAAAAATACTTATCTTACATATTGTTCCACCACAACTGTTACTTCAGAGAATGATTTACGAGCAATAGCGAAAAGATATTTTTGATTCCGTTAACATGATCGGTCGATATAATTCAAAATATCACCTCAAACTAAAATGACCATTTATTTTCAAGCCCAAATCAGTACAATTCAATTGGCATTTGTTGCCGATAAAAAGCAGCAAATTCGGAAATGGTGCCTGGGTAAATAAATGAAATCAATAGTAGTAGTAGTTGAATACAAAATTAAAATGAAAAATTATGGTTGATTCAAAACCTAAACACCTATACGCACCTATGCGCTTTAATTTTATTTTAAAACTTAGTGCAACATAATGATATACGTGCACAGAGTTTAGGAGACCCATATCAAGATTATTTAACCGTTTTGGATAAAACGAGTATTAGTTAGAATGATTATTTTTCTGATATTTTTCTTAATTCTCGCAATGTACACATTCGAAAATCAGTACAACGACTTAGGAAAGTGTACAACGTATCACAAATGGGCGCGTTTCGTGCAATGGAGTACTGGAAAGCAATTATACACCTGTACGTAAGGGAAATAGCATTTTAAAGTCCTTTTCTTCATCATAAATAATCCATTTAATAGTATTACATGCACACGTAAGGAAATTAAACGTTTGTTTTGGAGATTGTTTATATTAGCAACAATGAAGTAACCATGCAAGAAATATTGTTTATGTTAGCAACAATGAAGTAACCATGCAAGAAATTTTCTAATTGTAAGTTCAACTAGATATAAGACTTTCTTGTTTGATTTTCTCGATAATGGCTACTCCTACGATAAAAACGTATAGGAAATGAAATACTCCACTTTATCAGTTCTACAACTTTTATTTGAAAAATATTTTGATATGAGCAATACTTTACGAGATATGACGAAAATTTAATTTTTTCACCAGTAAAGTGGTACCCCTGATTGGCGTACGTGATTCATTTTTGCGATTTTCTTATTATATTTGATTGAAAGTCCTTAATATCAAATTTCATGAAAATCCGTTCGGTAGAAGCCAAGAACGAACATACGGACGGACAGACGGACAAACGGACGGACAGACGGACGGACCGACCGACGATAATAGGCGCTCACGCTGTAAGCGAAACGCGCCTAAAAATCCGTAAAGAAAGTAGATTCAGTACAATGTCGTCAAAATAGGTATAGTAGTGCGACGCCGTAACTAGGTGTTTCAACACCCGGGGCTAACTAGTGGTAAATATGCGTCCCCACCCCTCACTAATGTATTTATTTACTTATTATTTGGATTTTTTGCGTCTATTGCTTAGTTTGTTACGTCCGGGGCAGATTGCCTGCTTGCCCCGCGCTACTTACGGTACTGCAGTTGGCCACTTTACCTTATAACTTACACCTATGTCAAGGCCCCGCTGATTATATTTTGTAGAATCCGCTCAAACAGAGCGGCACTGACGTCTTCCTACGAACGGACAGACGCGGCGGAACTTAAGAGGCGGCAACTTGTTCTCGTGAAACGCGTCTAGAAACCTTGGGAAAGCACATTAATTGATTGGAACTTTCTGGCACCGACCAGTTCAAGGGATATCTAATGCGTGGTTATAGCGATAATTTCAGAGCCAATATAAATGTGTTACATTGGATAAAATTAGTCATAAATATACTATGGTCGCGTCTAGACAAAGTAATGACGATACTAACAAGTTTCCAACTCCTCAAGTGTTAACAAACATGTTTACAATAAATCAAAGCGATTTATCTTCCGCAAGTTGCCATGCGTCGTAGTTAATCAATTTTAAAAGATCAAATGCAAAAAATTGGGATATTTTTTCGTATAAAAACGCATTAGATTCAGAGTTAGCGTATTTGGAAACGCAGCCGTTGAAGCGCTTGTAACCTCTAACATCTCGCAATATGAATTATGTAAATGGCCTTCCAAAAGGGTATCACGATACTCTACATGTATTTGGGAAAACGATGAGTTTCCGAGAAATCGATTCGCATCATTTCCCTTGGAGCAGCTGGATAAATCCATTAGGAAGTGGATAACATCACGTTTCACCGCGATTTCAGCGGTTCCTTACTTTCCGGAAGCGAAGTGTGCTTCATCCAAGAAGTCAATACGGTGAAGCAAAAGTTTCTGAACAATATGTAATTTAAAAATATACCTAACAAAGGTATTACTTGGTTGATACTCAGTCGTGTCTGGAAAATCTAATAATAAAATTACAAATCGATTTACGTGGATGGTAGTGACAATTGAATCCTTCCTCGAATCAATGAGACCTTCGAAAGTACTTAAAAAACGGAAACATAAACACAAACTCAAGAATGAATGCCGTTGTGAACCCAAAAAAAAAATATAAAACAATAAAACTACAAGAATGTTGCATTTAATGCGAGCTGGTAATAAAATGGGACAGCTTGGCGTAGACCTTCGTCGCTGCCAAATTATTGATGTAGCGAGGCAATAAAGCGATCGATGACCACATAGTACCGCTCGATAACATGTCCCTCCGACCGAACATTTGACAATCGGCCGAATGAAGAGAACTGCGGAAATGAGACGGGAGAGGGAAGTCTGCTGGAGGACAGGAGCGTCTATTGGCCTCTGCGGTCAAAGGGGCAGGTCGTCGTTAGAAAACGTCCTTCGATAGACAAGCCCTGAGATCTCCGCCTTGCCGCTCACCTCCCTCTTCATCGGAGAGGTCAATGGCGGTCACCGGTAAGATACGGAGGCGCAGGCGAAGACGTAGAAAGATGTTCATTTAAAAAATGTATGAACGGACTGACAAAATTTGCTACGTAAGCAACATCTCACAAAAATAGATGCCCTACCGATAAAGTGATAACGTACACTAAAATCACACAAGCACTTTTAGATATTTATTAAAGGTTTGAACTTATAGATAGTTTTCATTTCAACGTTCTAACACGACAAACGTTTTCTCCAGAAGACATTTTCATCCGAGAAAAAATACCGAACCTATACACGAATTCCTTTTCTATTATCTAAATTATAAACGCTACTAAAACGACAAATTATTTTGATGCTCGCGAAACTTCTTAAGGGAAGAGAGAAAGAGAAGTATTGCTTCACCGGTGAAAGGTGCAAAATAAAACAAGCACATCAGGAGCCACTGCGGTTGGCTCCTATTAACCCAACCGATTTTTTAAAAACACATCCAAAGAAAGCGTTCCCTTTTTAAGTCAGCGATTCTGGAAATCCAGATGTGACATATCAGGCCAACCTCTTCTCGACAGGGGCGCCCCCAAAGGTTTCTACCCACCAGGAGACGAAAGCACTGTTATGGACCAGAAAGGTCCTGAGAGGACGTGTCTGAGAGAGGTGCTGAGAGGATTGAATTTCTAGGCCAAAAGCAGCTCTCTTCAACAGCATAGGAAAAAGAAGATTCATAAAATAGCAGTCTTACACTTACAATCGAAATATCGAATTTCCAAAAGGTTGAGATTAAGAATCGAAGAGAATTTGCGAAGAAAGGAAAGAGAAAGCTCGAGGGGAGGGGACGAACGTGGGAGGAACTGCAGAGAGAAAGGACGAGGGAAAGAGATACAAAAAAATATTGGCAGAGACCAATTGATAAGGGGAGAAAGAGAGAGGAAGAGTGAAAGTGAAGGAAAAAGCAGAATGCGGAGGAGATCTGGAATATGGTTGCGCAAGAGGGCTCGCGAGAAGTAGGCCTCGCGTGAGACTGGACGGCCTCTGTACAGTCTCTCTCTCTCTTAGGGAAGGCGGGATTTTTAGGAATTATCACCCGGTTATGAAATAAACAAGAGAGAGAGGCACGGAGATGGAAGCGGAAAGGGCGCACATACGAGCGGGAGGCCGTGATGGACCCGCCTTTAGAAGGTGCTGTCCCCTTCCGGAGGACCACCCGTCATTTCTCTCTCTCTCTCGACGTCCACCCGATGCAGAGGCAACTCCTCTGACTACGTTTCACTCATTAAACCACTGTAAACGTGACTCTACACGAAAGAGATCATGGTTTTAAGTATGGTGACGGCAGCGATGCTTTCGGTCTGAATCTATAATAAGACCTGACCTATATGAATTAAAATTTTATCGATATTATTACTAGTGAAATTTTTAATCGTCAACATGGCCGATTTACTTAAATAGAAATGTAATAAAATTAAACTACGATACAATCCTAAACTTGAGCAGAGTTTAAATCCAAAACTTAATAACTGTAGGACTTCCGCAAACGTCTAAATCGGTGTTTTGCGCACTGGATATATGATTTCCACCGCTCTCTTTGATTACGCAGTCTAAATAGTCAAAAGGGACAACCCGTACCTTAGTTGTAGCCTTAGTAAGACACAGTACAGTTATAAAAATATTTGTAAAAGATGCAACAACGCAATCCATACGTAGGGAGCAAACGTTTGAACTTTTACTTACACCGAAAACATTATCGCCTACCTTTACAGATGTCACTTTCACGAAAACCACGAATTTAGCTAATAACCTTTGAAAAAAAGGAACATTTCCTCTTCCTAGAATCTCGTTGCAGATTCACGTCGTTATTTACACGATCATCTTGCAAAAAAGGAAAACAAATACAGACCATTTGAAGGAGAAACTAAATGGCTCATTTCGTAATTACAGTATTTTTTGCTTTCTTTGATTTACACCGCATTTAAAACGAACAGGCAAAACGACGTCGTGGAGTGACGTCGAAAAAACTAGCTAAAAAATGAATGGAAATAACACTAACGTAATAAAAAAATGCTTTGTCCCTGACCCTAATGGTTTAAGCGAGGAAAAGCTGCTCAGACGCGCACGAGTACGCCATCGATAGCTAAAGAGGCGTGATTTTACAGATAAATTATCAAACGCAGTTCTCTCATGAATAATATTTTGAGCTGGTTGAGCTAGATGACGGACAACTTTAAGATAAGCCTTGCCGTCAATGACTGCCTGGGACGATAAGTGACCAAGCGTGCGCAAAACACGGCCAGACGAAACACATATTGTGTGTCACATTAAGCCAAGACGACAAAAATTATTTAATATTTTTTCTTAAACGTTGTGGCCACGTGACAGTGCTAAGCGATTTGTCAAAGCTAACACATTATTTAAAATTTGACTTTAACGATTGTGATTGCATTAAATCTCTTACGCAACTCCCGATGTGAATTTTATTTCGGCCCACCGAAGAACTCGCTAAAAGGCTGCACGCCACTGGACTAAGGAATCCTCTGAATTCTCACATATTTTATGACGTCTCGCCCCTCGAAGCACGCGTCCCCCATACGTGCGTGGGCGTGCACGCGTGGCCGTGGCTCTAGGCGCGGTCATTTCGAGAAGCCAAAAAGAAAAGGCGCGGGTTTTAGCGTGGATGTTCTGAACAGGCGCGCATGCGTGGGAATAGGAAAATTTCATAAGCCAAGAAAGCAACTCAGATGTCTTAAATCGTCAGTTTTGCGCTTTTTTTATTAATTCGATGGCAAATCAAAACCAAAGTAAGAGAACTGTAACAAAGAGAACGATGTCCCTTGCATTCAAACGTCATAAAATATCAAACCGGGCGCCAAAATACACAGACAACCAAGCAGGCCCGCGCCGGGCAGTTTATGCCGTCCCTTACGGACTTGGAACAGAACCCTGGCCCAGATTTTTTCCGATTTTTACATTAAAAGTTGTATTTAATTTAAGAAATAAATTGTGCAAAAAAACAAAATTAAGAGATTTTTGCCTCCGCCTGTGAATTGCAGCCCCTAATATCTTGCCGTCCGGATGCGATGCACCCCTTGCACCCCATAGATCCTGCAATCAAGTTAGGCAAGTTCCAGGAAGTGACAAAAATATCCATGCCCAAGGATCACTCGGTGATTTGAACGCGCGCAGTAACACGGATTCTCTCAGAGAAAAACCGGAACGAAGCGGAGAGAGAGAGAGAGAGAGAATGGGAGAGAGCGAAAACAGACGCGCAATTCCGCCTCGCTCTTTAATCTCCCCTTCTAAACATCCCACCCGCCCCTCTTGCCACCCCACCCTCCCTCTGACCACTACAACCCCTTCGTCTCACAATCGCCCACTATCCGTTCGGTGGTTCCTTCGACCTCTTCTTACGCCTGTCGTTTTTTTCCTTATGCTTAACGTGTGGACGCGCCGGTCAGAAATGGCCGCCGCCCAACAAAAAACAAAGAGGACGCTTGGAGATACGTATATGGTCGCAAAGGGTTAAGGAAAGAGAAGCTGATGACGACTTGGCAAACGAGCGAAGAGGGCTCTTGACTCTTCGCGAATTTTCCGGGAATGAGGTGACGCAGTGAGGGAAAACGTGTTATTAGGCGGTGTTGCGGGTGTTCGGCGGAGGGAGGGGGGATCGGTTGGCAAAGATGCGAGCGGAGTGCAACGGAGATTGAAAGCAAAAGAAATATTTATAAGTCAGAGATTATGCAAGGCAAACATTGCAATGGTATTTGGGAACTTTTCCTACCAAATAACATTCTGTCTCGCAGACCCAAAATTCGCACCGGATGCTTCCGGACTGCAGTTACGTCGCTGAATTTAACAATTAATGAATACGATTGCTAAGGAAATGCAGCAGACAGCAAATTGAAGAAAACATTACGTTTAAATAAAAAAATAACAATCTCTTAAAATAGACCATCGATCTTTCTTCTAGTCATAATGGAGTAGCTAAGACTAAACTTCTGCCATGAAAGAAAGGCACGCACAGACATCGCAAATGGACAATGTTTACTTTTTCTTATTAACGTTTGCTTCGGAGAAGCTTTTTCTAAAAATCAACCTTCTAATCTAACTATCCTCCAGCTCCCTTAGAAATATGTGACCCGGGCAATAAATGAGGAAGGCAAATTTTAAGAAAGTTTGTTTACAACTCAATACAATATTGTCATCAATAAATTTGGAAAATGCAACAAATTTTAATTGAGAATTTTTTTAAAAAAGAAAATGGATTATTTTTATTAATTAGAACTCATCTTCGCTCTTACAAGAATTAAATTCAAACTATGGCGAAATTAGCTTGGGGACTTGAACGTGAATTCCGCTTAATGTTTGTAGAGACTAAATTAATCGCATATTTAACCGATTTAAACGCATTAAATTCATAGGAATATCATGACGCGACGAAAGAAGAAACGACACCAAAGAATCATAACGATGAATTTCAAATTTTTCGCATGCATTATAGATAAACGACAAAGCAATATTTTTGTAACATTTAAAGAACTGATAATTTATTCAAATACTTTTTTTAATTAAAAAAACCTTCAATAGTTTTAAATACAAAGGCGACGCAGGTTTTTGTCGAGAAAAAAATCTCACAAGAGATGTCGCTTAACAAATTAAAACGCTATTGGAAGAAAAATCAGTCGTCGTTAATTGTAAGTCTTTAAACAGGATCTGGCAACAATACACAGTGAGAGCACGTCAGACGAACGAGAAAAGCTTTTAAAAGGTCCTTGCATTGGTTACGCAAAGATAACTCCGAAAGCAAACAGCGCAGTCTTAACATGAGCAATGGGACAATTTACTACCGACTTCTTAGTAACAGTTACTGAGGAGCGAGGATAACTTGGGATTCAATGGCATGCGATTAACCTCTTGCATAAAAGAGAAATGAAAAAGGGGAGAGGGAAAGTGATGGAGGGAAAAAGAGAGGGAAAAAGAGAGGAAAAGAGAGGTAGGAAGGGAGAGGGAAAGAGAGAGAGAGAAGGAGAGTTAGGGCGTCTGAGAATGGTTTGCATTTATCGATTAAAATTCGTCTCGTTAAATAGCAACAGAAACTCAATTAAGCATATCGCATTGTAAATCCATTTCCTCTTGGCGGTCCAATAACTAGCTCAAGGACAGGTTAGACGAGTGTCTTCCAAACGGGATGCTGCAGATGATTTAAATATATATATCATAATCATCATAGGTAGTCTGTCCGCAGACAGGTCCGCGATTATTCTAGGTTAAACCTGGTTCTCCATATAGTACTCCTATTTTCCGCAGTCTTCTTCATGTCTTGATAGCTCTCTTTCCCTTTCAAGTCGTCTACCAGCTGAAACCTTTTCCTACCTCTTTCTCTTTTTCCATCTAGTTTTCCTTCTAGCACTTCTTTAATCATGCTCCTCTCAGGTAATGCCCAATCCAGTTCGCCTTCCTCTTTATGATAGTCTGTATAATCGTTCGCTTCTCTCCTATTCTTCGTTGTACTTCTTCCTTTTTCACCCTATCTGTCCATTTTATCTTCAGCGTTCGTCCAGATTTCGAAGTTTTCCAAGTATTTTATATCTCTTTTCCTTAGCGTCCATGTTTCCACCCGTACAAAATATATATATATATATATATCAACGATATAATAAATGTTCATAGGTCCTTATGGCAATAATATTTCCTCTATAAAATTGATGATGCAGTTCCAACCAATGGATGAGTTTAAAGTTTGCGACGCTTAAGTATATAAATCTCAGGGGTTTGAAGCTAATGAAATATCAGTTCAGACAATATTAGGATGATCTGGTTTCGTTCCGATTCAGTTCAATTAAGAAATACATGGGTTCCGTCAACGGTTCGAACCGGTTCAACAGGTGTTTTGTTTATTTTAGTTAACAGCATATACAGCGAGGCTCTTATATCCATTTAAGATTTAACGATTCGTCTTATGAAAAAATAATAACGTACAACAGTATTCGATAATTACTACAAATAGTAAACAATAATTACAGTTCCATGTTATGGTCATTTAAAAGATAAAACTTCTAAATTAATAAAAATCGAAAATTTCAATTTATACCGCAAGTATAAAACAGACAAAAAATATTAAACTACTGAAATGCAGAAAATATGAAAGTTCTAACAATCATTACAAAATTAGAATAATTAGAAACAAATTAGTATATGAATAAATTGCATAAAGTAACAAGTATAACAAGTACAAGTACGTATCTCGTACTTAATAAATTCACTTTGTCGTATTTTCAACTGACAACTAAACGTTCTTTCATACGAAAACCAATCAATGATCTTTGTCAAACCTATTAGAACGCCTCACCGTCATAATATCTTCTAAAGCGTCTTCTCTCAAGTTTGTCCTCAATAAGGAGAAAATAAATCTCATATATGAAATTTGGAGCATTTAATTTTTTTTTAAATTTCGAATCAAACAATTTTTTGGAAAACATTTGTTCGGTTCGCTGTTTTGCAGTTTAGTTCGGTTCGTTCCAGATTTCTTTGAGTGATTTGGTTCAAGTCCTTGACTGAATAAATAAGCTTATTTTAGAGGTGGGGATGGCGCGATATTCCGTTCATTTTTGAAAGGCCGCGCCTTTAAAAACTGATGGGAAACAGCATGCTACACGAACCCGGCATTTTAAGATAAACAGGTCGGACATAAATACATCAAACTATATGGTGTTTCAAAACAGCGGACTCGTTTCTTTTTCACGCAACTCAACTGGAAAACGAGTTCTTTTGCGGTTTTAGGGAGTAACAACAAGATCGCTAATTGCGAAAGCGACGGCGAACGAGTCACTATCCGAAACAGGCGAAGAGTTCAAATTCCATTTTAACGTGGATATTACGCGAGATTTGCTATCTGCCCTCGGGAAAAAAATGACTGACGAAATTCCAGTGATGTGAAACACAAGAACGGATACATTTAACTTTATAATACGCTCAAGTAACCCGGTCCAAAAAAGTTTAAATGCACCAATTAAAGTCGACTGTGCGAAAATAAACGTAAGTTAACAGCGAAACCAAATTAGCATAAGAGAATAAAAAAATAAATTTCCAGCACATGGTAATTTCCGATGCGAGCGCATTAAAATTTATGACGAAAGTACCGATTTAGAAACTTTTTCGAGACAATGAGTTTGCTCGCAGAGGAGTTTGAGAAACATCGCATCAAAGAAGCCATTATTCATATGCAACGGTGTGTATATCATTGCTTAAGGAATAAATCATCTTCATTTAATCTTTGTTCGCATTTTCCCCGACTAATCGCGGGACGAAATCAAGAGCTAAGTTTAAGCGCGATACGGAGGCATCGCGAACGATCTTGTGGATTGCTCGAACATTAAGATTTTAACGCGTAAAATGGAAATTTAACAGCCGAATATTCACCAAGGTCGGTCTATGAAATGCAAAGTAGCATCTTGATTCAGAATCAAAGATCCGAGGACGTAATTTCAGATGAAAATGGACCCTTGAGCGGAAAAGGGCGACCTTAACCATAAAGGACTGATTTCGGAATCAAACGAAGTACAATCTTACGGGTCTATGCTTCATTTAAATGATAATTGCATACGTTTAACATTTTCCAGGCTACCTACTTTCTACCATGCACATTTTCGTACGTTTACAACGGTGAACTTATCTATTTTTTTATTTTTATTTGTCCTAAAACGATTAGAAGAGGAACGGAATAAAAGCATTAATACCTTTTATTTTCTTCCATAGTATAACAAAAATTTAGTAAAATGAATCTGTCCAAGTAGCCCTTTTATACATAAGCCTCCTTTGAGTTATGTACTGTGTCAGTAAGCGTTCCGACATGAAATGATACAGTTTTTTGGAACATGATTCTAATGCAAACCAGTTTAAGTTTAATTAAGGACGTACGCGAAAACAAAGACTTTTCGCCAGAAAGGTATCGCAATCTAATTACCAACTGATATCTCGAGACTATACGCTAACATATGCTTTTCTCTTATACTTCACTTCGACGCCTCGCTTATACAACTTTTTTATTTGTCTGTGGTAGACGAGTAGGTGAGTACTAACAATTAGAAAATACTTATCAAACCATTCAGACCCTAAGATGGGTTGGAAACCAGCGGTGTTTAGTGACTTTAGTCACGGGTGGAGTTTATTAGTGTTAAGGGTAGATTTTTGGCCATTTAAATCACTCTTACAGTAAATAAGTTCAGTATACGCATGCTCTTAAAGATCTCTTATTATTATGCC
The DNA here is from genome assembly GCA_036926305.1 of Uropetala carovei. Classification (NCBI taxonomy): domain Eukaryota; kingdom Metazoa; phylum Arthropoda; class Insecta; order Odonata; family Petaluridae; genus Uropetala; species Uropetala carovei. The sequence goes on along the minus strand of JAXCHB010000150.1, from coordinate 2,738,917 downwards.
ATGATTAAGTAACGAGGGAAAATCAACAAACATTTCGTATTTACTAACTATGAATAAAAACGACGTAAAAGCAAGTGAAGGCGATCGTGTTACTAGCGTCTCTCACAATATACAGCAGCTATCTCTGCATATGTTAAAGTCGCTAAACGTTCCAGCAAAAATTCCAAAACTTTATTTTCCCATAAATAAGTATCAATTTAATACTCAAATATTAAAGTTATATTTAATAAAAGCGCTATGTTTCCTAATAAAAATGCAGCAAAAATAATATTCTAAATAACCACGGCGCTTCCAAAAAATTCGCCATAGGTACCATATCTCTCAGCAACGCCTATGGGTCTCCCCGTAATTTAGCAATGGAAAAAGGTCAAACAAAACATCGCTTGCTATTGTGTCGAACCCATATTGAACGTTGATATTTGGTTTAAAGCGTACTTAAAAGGAGAACTGAGAATAAACTTTCACCATTACTAAACTCCCATCAACTACAACCACTTTCACACAATCACGAGATGACGCATCGGATATTATATAATTCAGCAATCAGGTCAGCACAAGTGTCGCTAGGGGTGCATAATCTCAAGGATAAAAATAAAAAACCCTTGGTTATACCGTCCACTCGACCATTTCTCCTAAATTCGATTTTCCACGACATCTTCAGTGAAGAAAACACGAAAACGAAGACCCGAATAGATTTCATCGACGTTTATATATTTCCTTTTCCGATCGTATGAATCCATTGCCTTAGTAATCCATTCAGAAGAGGAAGGAATAATTTTGGAGAGGAGGAAAACTTAAAGCGGAATCGGAAGAGATTTATCAAAGGGGGTAACCAGTCGATTGCAGACACTTTTCGACATTCATTTGTTGTTTTCGCTTCCGCGTGGCGTAATAGAGGGACCGAAAGAGAAGACTCGGAGAGAGAAGGTGAGACTTTGAGAGGACTTAATTTTACAGGACTGAATGAGTGAGGCGAATAAAAATTAATAACTATCAACTTGTTTAATAGACTAAATAAACCAACCGAGTTCGTGCCGGATCTTAAAAATTATGGATAAAAGAAAAATATAAAAATAAAAGGAAATACAGTTAGAAAAGAGATGCAAAAGAAGAAAAAATCGCATCCGATGGACAAAGAAAATTCTCGAAAATTTCTTCACTTCACTCAACGTTGTTCTTTAAGAGAAAATAAGGATCCCGCGAAGGCGAAAATTTCCCTAAAAATTGTATACCGGAAAAGAACACGGGAATGTTTAAACAGAAAAATACCTCGTTATAAAGAGACAAATTCTTCATCGCCAATTTTCACATTTTGAAGGTCAAAACGAAAAGAATCTCATGTTCGAAACGGAATACGTCGATTTTCAGAGACGACTGAAATGAACAGCACTATCATTAACGACCAAGAAATAACACATTTTACCTTAAAATAACTGTGTGTTACAGGGTGCGGCTAATGGGAAGGAAGAGGACAATGAAAAATATTCGAATTAAATTTAAAGTAATTAAAATAAATGGTTTACTTCGTGTTAAACTGATCAAAACGCTAGTGCTTCTCGACGTAGTTTTAAAAGTTAGCATTTTTCAACACCAAACAGTTTCATTAGGATAACATCACTGTTATGAACGCTAAGCTGAGCTAATTCTACACGATAATAACTTTACATTTCAAGGATGTTATATGATTTTGGAATTCAAGATCAAGACTCGTTTTTCTAACTTTTTAAATTATGAAAAATTCACCCAAACGTAATGCAATAATCAAAAAGCGATGGATTCCACATCAACCTAGTTAGTCCTGTCTTATCAATCCATTCTTATATAGTGTGTGGTTCGACATTACTTGTAACTATCTTTTATCCCTTATACACGTCTTTTAACTGATTAGACATCTATCTCGGTTTTTACTACTTCTCCATTATAAAAACTTAAGAGTTAATAGTAGTACAGTAAATAATTCCGATGGGAAAGCAATTTTCCGAGGCTTCCATCAACGCCCAACAACAAAAACCAATCCTAAAGGGAAATTGTTACTTAAGATCATGGCTCAGACAAAACTTTGGTCCAACGTCGCCAAGCTTGACAACATCTAACTCAACCATCGATTACAGTCACTCTGAAGAGAAATAAAAAACGAACACGTGCTATTATTAGCGAAAAAAATAAGAGGGAGAGATTGAGACTTATATGAAAGAGTATGGGGCTAGTGGAAAATTGGGCTCAGTACATTGCATGCGGCAAGCGAGGCGGAATTCCGGTAAACGTGAGCCGATAAAGAAAGAACGCCAGAGTGGTGTAAGAGAATTGCGAGATATACGCGTTTATAATTTTCACAGGATTCACGGAAAGTAAAAACTCGAGTAATTGAGAGGAAATGGGATATCGCACGCCATCTATCCCATCGAGCAAACGAGATAATAGAAAAGGCTTCAAGAGTGTTATAGAGGAGAGGAAACCAAGTGGTTTCAAACTGATGAGAGATAATATATGGCATTCCGTTAGAAGAGAGTTTATTGTTTATGAAATAAATATCTGGCGGGGGAAATTTTTGAAATAATTGCTCTTCATCCAATTAACCGAGACTTCGTTAGAAAAATAATTTAGAAGAGAAAACAGAAGCCCGTGGATTATCCACGGCACGAACGCGTATCAAGAAATAGGATCTAACGAAAGATTCAAGAATTTCAGAGAGAATTGCTAGGAAAAGTAGAAAATGGATTTTATTGAGTTTAGAATTAGAAGGCAAAGATTAGAGATTATGTAGATTCTTCCAAAAAACAGGCTAGAATAATTCAGGGTGGAGAACAACCAACGAATGGATATCAAAATTAATGTTGCGATGCTCTTTTTTCTTCAAAGTATAACAACAGCGATCCTTTCGAAGTACAGTTCCACTTAAATTATTTATCGATCTCGTTAACGAATTCAATGTTTTCTTTCAGATTTATATGATCAGCAATAAGATTTCGATTATACAACATACATTATAATTTCCAATGTACATTTTACTGTTACGAGGCTGAAAGATAAAAAATCCCACTGTAGGATCACATTACAGGATTTTCGAGTATTCCATAATTCTCAAGAAACGCTTAAAGGATTACTGATAATTTCCAAACATACAGAAACTAATCTTTTCGATTTGTTCGCTTATATGAGTTTTTATGTCTACGAGAGAAGCAAGAAATAGCTGAGCAAAAACCTAAAGAAGAGTGAAGTGGGAATATTAGCCGCTCTCTTGCTCTTGTTTTGGCTGTGTTACGCAGCTTCGTCCCAAGAAAACAAGTGGATAAGAGTATGTTACGAACGAGAGAGCGAAAATCAGGTTTCAAGCCACAGGTCACGGGCAACACCTTTCCAAAAAACACACTCCAAAAAATTGCACCACAGAGACGAATTTTTGCTGCACTCAAAAAAGCCAGAATAAAAGACTAACGGTAAATTATAAATTGACTAAATTTTATGCAAGTACGCGAGCTTATTTGAAATTTTTTATCGCAAAAAAATATATAATGCTGCCCACAGCTTTACAGCAAAAAATAACACGGAATTATGTAGGAAAATAACAAAAACGCTACACAGCTGTCAATTAAGGCTTGGACCGTAAAAATCTCGCATCTTCGATAATCGTTTATGTTATTGCTCAAAATAAAGTAAAATGGTCGGAAGTGAAAAATATCAGGTCGCGAATTCTACATATTCAACTTTCTTGTGTCATAAAAAAAATATCGCCATTCTCCAAGTATAATAAGCACCGAAAATTTGATCAAATACAGCAATTTTGAATACACCGACGATTATTTAGGAAGCAATGTATGTACCAGGGTAAGGCGGACAGAGTCACTAACATTTAATTATAAATTGTCATCAATAGTTCTCTCCCTTCAACAACTAAAGTTATTTAATATGCCATTCCACATAGATAATGGCCACATTGTAAATTATATGGCTACGTACGAATTTCTGCCCTGTCTCAACATCCGCTGTTTTCTGACAGAATAAGAATGGTTTTTTAATTATTTTTTTACCGTCACGATGTCTGTATATAAAAATAGACTCAGAAGATTATTCTTATCTTTGCGTCGAAACAAAACTGTAAAAATAAATTCTATCAAAACGTAACATCAATAAAACTATTTTTATCAGTGATAATGTGTCCGGAAATGACTTCCATTGAACGCCTGGAAAACCTGCTCGCAACCTTTACCACGCACCTTAGGTTTTAGACTGTTTTATATGACAAAATTGGATATTATCGAGTAAAATCGCGGTATTTCAGTTCGAACAAGTAAGAAACATCAAAATCGATCGACTTTTTCACTATTAGGAGCGCATTTCGAAACAGGGTGGTCCAGACAAAGCAGATATGAACGTCATGTCCAGGCAGAAACATACGGAGATTCGTGTTAGATCTAAGTAAAACAAAGCAACAGATTTAATGGGCTCGCGAGAGCATGAAAAGAGGAGGGAGAGTTGGGCCTGCAAGCAACTTTCACTTCGAGGGGGAGGAGGAAGGGAGGCAGAGGAGGAGCGCGAGAGGGGGCAGAACATGATGAGAGGAGGCAAAAGGGGGGGAAAGGGAGGGAGGGAAACCCTTTCCCTTTCTCTGACGCACGAGGAGTATTACGAGGACAGTTATTACGTAATTCTCCGGTCGGTCGCCCCGTCCCACGCGGTGGAGAGGGGATGTATAGTCGTAGGTGATCGTGGCCGTATGGGGGAGCGAGAGAGGGGGAGGGAGAGAGGGGGAAGGAGAGAGGGAGGGAAAGAGAGGGGGGAGCAATACGCTCTCACTTTCTCGAGAGACGGCAGCCAGCCCTCAACTCCCACGAGCCGATCTGCCGGCGGCGACCAGCCTCGTGTTCGAGGAAGAGAGTCGTCCTCCGCGTCTCCCTTAGCAACGTCATGAGAGCACTTTAGACGCTCTTAGGAATCATTTGAAAGGGTTGCCATGGAGAGTTTCCTTTAAATTTGAGAAGCCATTTGTAGATTCAGATTAAACAGGATTATAGAAACGTCCATTCGGGTCATTACACGTTCCTCGGTATCCCTTGGAAGCTCTACGTATAATTTGGAATAGTTATTATGGATAGATTTCTTGAAATTTGCGCGCCATTTGTAGAATATGTTTCAACAGGATTATATAAACGTGTATTCGGTGATTAAACACTCATCGCACACAATATAAGGATTGGAATCAATTAAAATAACTAAGGTATTGTCTTATAGATTCATTTCGCGGTTATTTTAACGAAACAATATCCGTCGCAATACGAAATTTATCAATGAAATCGCAGAGACTCCAAATGAATAATTCAATGTTCTTTACTTTTCCGTGTGTCGTGGATAAAACTTGAAAAGCACAGCGACAGGGTCACATTTTTAAACTCGAAAAGATCGATTCGGGAATTTTTTCCTCGTCATTATAAAATTGGCGCTTCCGCTATGTAAAATGACGATATTCATCTACATATACATCTACATAATACCCTGCATGTCACCAGATTGGTGGGTGGCTGAGGATGCAGCGCACCAAAGCCTACCTAATAACTTCTCTAGCGGGAATCACTCTCCTGTTATGATCCCATATGGTCCATGGGAAAAACGAACCCTGATATTGAACTAATGCGAAGCATAGGCGCAATTGAGAGTTTTCATATGCGTAGATTGAGGAATAACAATTTAAATTAAAATGCAGCTGTATAAAAAAAATCATGAACGATATTTATAAATATTCAACAGAGCAGAGTGCAATGAATTTAAGCGAACGTTTTAAAGAGTGAGATTAACGCTCTCTTGATTGTTTATTCTCCGGAGCGATCTGTAAATACCATCGCGAATTGCATCTCTCTCTCTGTTCGAATTACCGAATTGGAAACGAATTTCCACTAAACAAAAGACTGTTTAATGTTTCCCAACACGAACGCCCATCGCGAGATGTATACCTTTACAGAAGGAATCGCCCGAATAACGCGATCGCGTTCGTCAAAAGTGCGAACCGCGCCCCAAACACCGAGGCAACGCCCTCTGGCTCCGAACTATGATACGAAGACAATAGAGCCTCCGGCATGAGTAACGGAGAAAACAATGGCGCATCGGCGAGAGAGCGAAGGACGCCAAACTTAAAAAAACCGCCGAAGGATATCTGCCTCCTCCGGCCATCTCTCTTCTTTTTACGCCGCGAGTGCAATGGGGTATTTGGGGGAATGGATCAAGGTCTAAAAAGGTGGACGACCTCAACTGGGTTCGACCACACAAGTATCGCCCTTAAATCCACTCAAAGGCCTTTCTTTTTTCGGATTACAAGCGGTCACTCCGGAAATTCTTACTAGAATTAATTCCGTCGATTAAATTGCCCTAGTAATGTAGTACAATTATTGCTACACCATCAACGAAGGAAATCATGTTCCATTTTTCCAACCAAAAGACCAGTCACAGAAGTCGGTCAATGGATATTTTTTAAATCGAATGAACGATCCTTCTGATGTTTTATTTTTTTACACACTAAACGTGAATACGGGAATTACTCCCTGCAGTCCATCATTCGTGTTATTAGTGCTCCTTACTGTTCGTTCTGACGCCTTAAATCCGCCTCGCGCCCATACAAAGACATTATTTCCACAGTTAATTCCACGAGCGGAAATCGTTCACACACGAAAGATGGCGCGCTATCAAGCGGAAAATATTAGGAATGGGTAATTAAAACGCTTGATAGAGGGAGATTCAGTGGAACGACTCACTAAATACATTATATATATATATATATATATATATATATATATATGAAATATAACGTGAAATGGATAAGAATTCAAGCAATAACTCTACTTCAATAAATTTACGCTATATATCCGAGGAAAATAATAACTCACAAAGATGGGCCAAATTCTTTGGATTTTCTTAACGCTATATTACTCAGTTAAATTTATGTAATAACAATGAAAACACATAAAACAAGACGTTTCGTTATTAAAAGTCGCTTCAGGAGTCCAATTTATATTTATGATCAGGGAGAATGCTTACTACCGCAACGCTCGCCCCAGTGTAACTATCCGACTCCACTTTTCCTAATAAAAGACATATTCAACGAAAATTAATTACCGAGGAAGAAGAAAATCTTAACCAGAGAAACGTGGCAACAGGGCTGCAGGATGGGGATACGCAAATTCCGATTTGAACGTGCGCCATAAAACTATTTTAAACCTATCTTTATTTCGCTTTACATCCGGAGATTACGAGGGATTCTCTACGGTGCATTTTTGGCAACTAATAAAAACGGCAGTAAATTACTTGTCCAGCGATTCCACAAGTATGGCTTTCACCTTGACATTTTGACAGTCTTTACTTGGCTTGGTGTAGCTAAAAATTACATTATATTTGGTAAAATACATGTTTTAAAAGTAGATTTCATTTTACTGATACACGCATTCTGATAAGGTGTGAATCTGTATCGAAAACAGGTGTTCGGCCGCAAAATGCATCGAAAACATTTGGGTCAATAAGCATGTTAATGTGATCTAAGAAAAGTAACGCCTTAAAAATAAGAATTTAGGAATGGGAGACAGCAATTAACAGTTTCCCCTCTCGTAGCCATTTTTATCTATGCAATATACTATTACAAATGCTTATCATTATTTAAATTTATAAAAAAAATATTCTTCAAGGCAACATACGAACTTAATGACCGACTGAAAAATTAATTTAGTATCCTTAATCTCTGCAACCATCACAGTTACGTTCCCTAAGCAAACCTATCGACATTTGCTCGAATACAACAAGACACCGCGTGCGAAAACTGCCATTTGTCGATGTAAATGAAAAGATATTCAATAATTTTATCGGAGTAAATAATGATTTAAATGAATTGCAGTTGCGTCAACTACGGACTAAGACAACATTTTTAGACTGCCATTAATTGTTGAAGCTGCCGATAATACGATATCACGATTTGATAACGAATCACAGCCCAAATTCTGATTAGGGTATTATATCGATATTTAATTGTTTTACTTTTCTGAATAGTTTCAGCATACATTGAATCGCATTAAAATTCGGCTCGTGAGTAATCTGTCAATGCAATGGGGGCATTCCGTAGTAATTATAGTAGTATAAGAAGATATAAGAAAAAACAACTCTCAAATCGCCTTTTAAAAGGAAATTTAATCCGTAAAATTTTACAATAGTATTCTGAAATTGGATATTCTTTAAAAAGTATTAATTGTTATGAATATTGCGGAATTTGGATTAGAATGAATCTCGGATCGCAGAAGAATGACTAATGTGAACTTAATAACGTCTGATGCGAACAATATACGGAAAATACAATGGCCAAAACATCATTGCAGTGTTGCCAGACCACTCACAAGAGATGAACAACGACGGGTAAGTTAATTTCCTTCATCGAAACAAAAAACGCTTTCGAAATATTGTATTATAAAACAATGGCTCTCGACTGCATGTTCACGGTCGCAGTTTCTTCGAAACCACGGTTGAAGCAGATTGTTGCGACAGTACAACAGTAAGTCAACTGAAGCATTTACAATATTTATTACATAAGTCATTCACCTCGCTAGAAAGTCGCCTCGCATAATATTAAATAATCAAACGACGCGTGTCGGCAGAGTAGAGCGCCATGGAGGAGAACATGAAGACAGGAAAAAGCACATCAGAAAAAGGTAGTGGATCTGTCAATCTTCGTTATTACAATTCCATCGAAAATAAATTTGAAGGATTTTGAATAAAAAGTGCTTCTACGTATGTACCTATTCGAAAAGTTCTTTGCCGTTGGATTAAAAAAATGAATTCGCCAAAAAACCAAAAGCAAAATGTTTAACAGCAAGAGAAATCGTTCAAGTATTTTTCCTAGCAGTAATAAAAGTCTGCCGTAATTGAGTTCACATTAAACGCCGACAAAGTAATCGAAATAAACGTATTCAAGCAATAAATATTTTGCACAATAAATCCTCCGAATAAAACTTCCGATTTTAGTGATAAGAAATATATCTGTAGCGTTTCCAATTAATCGCTGGTAATTTCGAGCAAAAGCGTTTATAAAACTAATTAATACATCTAATATCTCATACAAAACAAAATATATACAGCCGAATAGGATAAGAACGCACAGAGAAAACTGCCGACGCCATCTTGACCCACTTTTAACGAAAAAAAATATACGCGCCGAAAAAATCGCTCCTCCATGTACATATGCATACGATATGTATTGTTTAGCGAGGCGCGACAAAAGACTATGAACAGAGGGAAATTCCGAAGGGAGTTTGAGGAGGGGGAAAGGGGGAGGGCGAAGAGAAGAAGCGACATTTAAGTGTTACGTCCATTTTTAAATCTTTTATCTTCTGAGGCGCCATTGCCACGGAAATCTTCCAATGACTAACCACAACGACTCCAAATATTGCGCAGCGTATTCGAATGAATAAGTGCTCCGCGATACAAATAATTTTTTTTCTTTTAATGTCGAAATGAATTTTTAATTAAGGATGAAATGAGAACACGGACCACTTCATTTGATATGCTACGTAAAAAACAATATGGTAAAACACGTCTTCATTTCGAATATAATAATTTTTATGCACGAGGAATAACTAAATACAAAAAAAAACGCAAATGACAACTGAAAAACGGTATAAAGTTCAACGGTGGAGTCTTGGGATGAATGCTTCAACAAAAAAAAAGAAAAACGCGAAGTTCGGATGCGTATAGCAGAAGTGTTTTAATAAGCAAACTGCCAAGCGGACAAGAGAAATGAGAGCGCGAGTACATGCAACTTTCATACACGGTTGTATTTTTCCCTGTCGGGAAACCCCCTCAGGAGAACGCTCTATTCGGTGAAAGGGATTAATTTTTATGTCGGCGCCCCCCGCGAACCGCGTTATCCAGCATGGCGGATCGATTAGGGCTGACGAATAGAGAAGCCGCGGTGGAAACCAAGGAGACGAGGAGAAAATAACGAAAACCACGCGACAATAAAGACGCCGAGGTAATTCAAAGAAATGATAAAATCAGGTGAGCGTGGCGAATAATAAAATAAAAAGCTCTCGCCCGTTTTCAGAAGAGGAGGGTAATTTTAATCGAGTATCTCTTTTCTCCTCATTACTAAAGATTACTAAATTATTCCTCGCGAACTTCGACCCCATCGCCATGCCTAAAGGGATATCCTCGGTTGGACTTACATCCAAACAGTAGCTACTTGCGGAAAATTATTTTTTATTTAAAATTCATTGATATGTAACGAGAACGTCAAACGTTACGAAAACTGCTACGCATCTCAAACTAGTTTAACTGCCTGTCATAAATGACGGGTATTTATAGCTTAAATATTAAAATTAAATTAAAAAACTTAACTAAGCCAACCTTTAAATGCACTAAAGAGCAAACAATAAATATAAAATCCACGTAATTGGACGTATACAGTTTTTGGCATGTACAAGTTATGTTGATTAATTAAAACAAATTTTACCTATTAATTTGCTGTTTCAAGTGAAATATAAAAAACTTAATTAAAACCAGCTTTCACAGAAAATTCAGTAATTTCTTTTTTAATTCAGCATTTTTAATCACTGTACCAGATTTGGGAACACTCAATGACACAATATCAATGAATGCTGGAATTTTTATTAATTTATTGTCGCCGTATTAACAAAGTATTGTGTTAACTCAAAAATAGCGTCGTAATTCCGTGAATACGTGGAGAAATATGCGACGTGAATTTTTAAGCCCTGCCAATCATAAAAAATCACGTGAATTCGTAAACAATGCAAATTACTTTGCAGACGAAAGATTTTCACGTGAAAATACGGCAAATTTCTGAGTTAAAACTGGTTTGTGGGTCGACTCGACGCGTATTCGAAAACAGAAGGCAGAAAAATAAAATTTCCTTCTTTAAGGCGTTCGCCGTTTCAGGTCTGGAACTCGTCTTAAGAAATATTTTAAAATGCAATCGATTAACATGGTAAACGTCGCGAAAATGTTTTCGTAATTAAATGAAAATGACACTGCTTTTGAGCGCCTTTTTTCTAGAAAAAAATCACTTATGCATTCGGTTCATCCGTCTTTCCGTATTCAAAATAACTTAAAAAATTACTTGAGTTGAGGGCAGATAGTTCTACCTTAAAGTTACATGTACTATAAATTTTGTGAATCTAAGATAAGCTGCTAGTGAGCAATCGGAAATACTAAAAATAATCGCTTTAAAAAAAAGGCATGCTGCTACAAGTGCAGCAATGAATCGCATGAATGTTATTCTTTGCTCAGATGGAAAGATAGCAGACAGTGAAATAAAACGTCTTATGTAATTTGCTCTGCAATTCTTCCATTACTTGTTTATAGCTTATTGTGCCTATGAAATTAAAACCAAATAAAATGGGAATGGGCAATCAAAACAGGAAGTATCTTAACAAAATAAAATGCAGACGTACTTATGTAAAGTTCGACAAATCAAGCGTTACTGACGGAGTGACCAACACAGATTTTATGATGTCTGATAAAAAGACAATCGTCCTCAAAGAGCGATTGCCACTATTCTGACAAGGTAGCATCAAATACGACAGGAGTTTCTCAACGAACTCAAGAAATAACCCACACAATCGGTAATTTGCCTATTTTATCTAAATCTCTTAAGACAGGCAAATCAAATCCAGTTTATTATTACAAATCAAAACCGATATGATGGATCGGTCCTGTATTGCTCATTTTTCTCGCATGCGCAGAAAATGTCAGCTTCTTGAGCAAAATATACACGAAGGAATCCAATAATACGCACCGCTGAAAAACCTTCCAAATAAATACTCTCTCTTGCAAAATGTCTTTCTTCTCACTCCCCACACACAAAAAAATCCGAATCTTCCTCTAAATAAAATAGTAAGTGCCCATGCTCTTATTTTAGAATCAACCTTTGGTGAATTTCCATCGAGTATATTTACTTTGTATTTGAAGCGCGCGTCTGGTTCCCTTGACCGAATCAAAACAAGTTACCTAGGCTACATCTATTCGATAATTCTTTAGAATTTCTCTTTTTTAAATAATTTATAACTTTCAACAACTGTCACATCAACATAAAATTACATCAAAGATAGCGACGCAATTAATTCGTGAATATATTGCAGCAAAAGACGAGAAACATTTCATTCCGACAAAAAACTCCAACGTGCCTTGCCAAACCGAGACACTGCTAGGTTTGATGATAAAAAACCAGATGCGCACTCAGGTTACAAAGCACGCGTCTTCAGTGATGATCAACCTACCGGTCGTCGATTCTAATAAAAAATACGTGTGCCGCTTTGTTATCCTTTTAAGAAAATGTAGCGGTGACCTTTTAAGAAGGTCCGTAGTTGTGGGAGAAAGTACGTATTTTAAAATGGAATGCATGAAAAATTTGGTGATCGAACTTTTTATCCAATGGAGTAGGAAATGGATTCGTCTGAATTTTAATAATATCTAATTACTTGAATTGTCTGATTCTCAGCAGATATAAATTAAAAATATATTTTTGCCTAACGTACATCGACTGCATAGCAACGTATACAACATTTCACTAATAAATATTATGCACACATCGAGTAAATTTAACACTGTAAATGCTCAAATAAAAACCAATGAGAATAAAATGTTTTTAATTCTTATTTTTCTATTCTTGTAAATGGGAAATATATTTTTATACTATATATCAACGTTTATACAGCGACATAAAGAAAATGACGATTATCCATTAGCATCTACAGTTTTTTCTCAAGAAAATTCGCTTAATTATCCGATGGAAGCGTATTACTTCCTGAACTATAATTAGTACATTACATAGACTTTTTCTTGCATTGACTTTAAGAACGTCCTCTCTGTTCCAACGGAAGGATACCATTTTTTTATGTCGACGAGGTCAAGCGTTGCAAAGAAATGGGTTGAACTGGCAGAGTTAATAAGCAGCAAGTACTTTAAATTGTACGTATTTAGAAGAATTATGCAAATAGATGGACAGAATTTTATTTGTTTTTTATAACAAAAAAATAGTCAATGCCAACCTTATCAAATTAAAAAATTCCTGGCGTATTATGCATCAATTACTTAAAGATCCATAATAGATTAAAATAATTAAATACAAAATGCCATCAATGACCTTGAATCAAGGAACGTAGATTTTAAGATTTGTATGTGCTCTGCTATAATTTTCATTGATGGAAAATATTTCTTTTTGTAATCGCTAAATGCGATTCTACTTTTTCCAAAGATTCCGTGAGGTTCGTACGTTGCTTTCATTACTATAATAAGTAACCTTTAAGAAAAATATCTTTCTAGACGATAACGTGTCAAATGTGCGCCACAGTAACAATTTTCATTCGAACAATTTTAGTATAATGCAACAATAACTTTCAAAAAATAATAAAACAAATTGCACGTAACGCTATGCTGGCGGAATTTTCGAAACGTTCACGACAACGGCACGGTTACTGTCGAATTCCAACTCAAATCCCGCAGAAACCTACAACTTCTATTCAGGGAGATAGCTCTCCCTTCAATCCAAGTACGCAGTGGATTATTTTCACGCGAGTTAACTAAAAATGCAAGAGCCAAGCCAAGCTATTAAAAGAAAAACAAGAAAGAGGAGTGGCGAATGGACCTCGGTGCGACGCACTCGCAAGCCTGCCACCAGAAAATAAGTGGGTCCTCCGAAAAAGAACAATCTTCGATACATCTGGAAACGCCATCAATTATGATACACATTAGGACAAAAAAAATATTTCGTCGGAAAGGAAATGGAAGGCGAGTCTGGAGAAGACTGACGGAGGAGGATATTCAGTGGTGCGAACCACACGTGTGTGTGTGTGCTCACTTAGCAAAGCACGCTCCGTCCTTAGAGGCACATAGTATGAACATAACAGGGTATTTGGGCCATATAGGGTTCTACAATAGGAGGATGGGCATTCCCCTTTGCGGAGATTTGACCTACTTTGCATTCGAGGCGGGAAGACGGAAAGGCCATAAAGGACTATTTGTTCGCATGCGCGTGGGAGGAGCCGCTGTCATGGCAACGACATGAGTAAGGTTAAACGCGATCGGGTTATAATGACGTCGGATATTCCGACGACTAATACGGATTAGAGGCTAAAAATGGTTTCAAAAGAAGGGATGTTCTTCGTAAGTCTCGAGGCCATGACCGAGGAAGAAATGGTGTCACCTTATGGATGAAAGTTGTTGGTCACGATACTCCCGGCCGCATCCATAGAATACCAAACAATCGTCTTAAGATGTTACACACAATGCGATACCGAACACCTGACCGAAATTTAAAATGTCTACATTTTGAATTTTAACTCTTGAGGATAAGTTCTGATGAATTCAATGCATTTAATCTGTAAACGTCACTTAAGTCTACATTGACTGCGTCATTATCTTGATAAACAGAATATAAACACAACAATGGCCCATTTTATAAACATTATTAAATCTAACATTCGTTGAAGATTTAATTATCAACTGGAAAGGCATATCTAATCTTGAAAGCAAGTAAAAAAAATTGAATGCACAACAATCTTCCAAAATCGTAACAATGAGCCATGACTAGGGAATGCAATACCGGTCCCAAAAATCATCACCAGTATTTCGGTATACGGTTTTCGGTATACCGGTATTACATTCCCTAGCTATGACAGTTGGTAAATCTTATTATAAAAACAGAGCTGTCTGTCCCTGTGTCCGAATGCATTAGTTCCGTCTGTCTGTTCGTAACGGTATTTTAGGACACTTCCAAATGGAGTTTAGAGCTGAAACTTTCAATACAATTAAACCCCAATGAATCATGGCACAGGAAAATAAAATATCCCGAAAAAAGTCTCAGGTTCTAGCCCGGGAGACGATTATATTTTCCCATAAGTTTGCACGGGATTTTCAATTTTTCAGAGTGAAAGGACTTTTCCTTCAATCATCAAAATACCTAAATATGGACCGATTGTCTTTTTTTTTGCTTTACTCTGCGAATAAAACTATATAATATCTTATTCTTGCGATTTCTACATGTTAAACCATCGAAAGTGTCAGAGATAAGCATTCTTTTTCGAATTTTTTGTATTTTTCTTACTCTTTTGGGCGTTGCCAAAGCTACCCGCATTGTTGCCTCCAATTCAATAACCGTCAATTAAGTCTTCAAATAGACGAAAGAATTGTGTTATTTGCTTCGCACCTTTGTTTAAGCATCGAAATTATCGTTGTAATAACGTCAGTCTTTATACATAGCTACATAAATAGTTAATTATTCAGAAAACTGCGTGTGGGAAGCGTTTATAAAGATTGACCGAAGCAAATGAATCTTTTTTGATCATTTGAATACTGGAATCTTAACGTTTTCTGTAAGTAAAATCATTATATTCTACATTTTTTATGATTACTAACGCAAATAGGCCCACGCATTTGGTTTACATTTACCAGAGACAGTGTTCAGTCACGGACGACTATACGTTGACTTTTAAAGGGATTGTTGTTTACAATACATAAATGTAAACATTTCAGAAAGGCATAATTACACAAGAAATGTTGTGTAAAGTAGTTTTGGAAAATTAACGACAAAGTCATGTATATTCATTGCAAAATGATAATATTGTACAAGATAATGATACTCATTTCAAAGGAGAGATAGAAGCAATTAAAACTGCACTTTACAATAAAAAACAAACATTCAAAATGCCTGTTGTGTAATATCATAAAGAGATTATGGGAAGTGTGAAAAACGTAACATACTGTGAAGTACAAAAAATAAAGAATTATTGCGTTAGTAATAACACATAGGTAAAAATGAAATGAATGGTATTGATTGTATATGAAAAATGAAGGGGCATATTTCAATAAAAAGAAACATTTCTAAAAAATTTGCGATTAATTATTGTGTATCATTAATTTCCTATATATAAGATGGATTTTAAACATGCAGGTTTCTAACCGACTTCGCAAAATTTAGGACTGTTATTAGTGTTCTTTGTAGGCAAATATGTGTCGTATGCACACTGGAATGTGGGACATCAAGTTATTTTCATCCATTTAGATACTTATACCATTTCTTGATGAAGTAAAGCATGTTTGAATTAAAGCATTATTTGTATTCTGATTCTGTTCTATGGAATGCTAGAACCCATGTTGCCAAATCATGGCTTTGATCAAATATGCCTACCGGCATAATGTGCAGGGTAAAGCTAGTTAACTATAAAAATTAATTAAAGTCTAAAGGTTTTCTGACAAACAAATAGAAACAAACGCTTAAAAAGACAATTACTGAATGTTTAACCACGTCCACTTGTGAAGCAGAAGTGATTTTTTCCTCCACGAACGATTAGATACGTCATACAACCGTAGATTGACGCAACAATGGACGCACGCCATACACTCTTTAAACCGCTAACAGCTACCGCGGACTTGTTCGGGTGTGAATATGAAATCGATTGATCAGTACTGAGGGTGGCTATTCGCAGTGGAAATTGGGTTCTCGTTTTCCAACCAATTCGTGGATTCATAATCATCGCCACCGGTTTTTCTATTGTTTCTAAAGGAATAATGGCTAAAATAAGGGACTTCATTCAAGGCCGACTTGAAATTCAAGTCGATGAACAACGACTCGTCAATCGTTGAGACACACACACACTGATGCTGTCACTCGGAGATATGTTCATAAAATAATTTTGGACAGCGGAGTCCTTAATGGCGAACAATTGAAGTTAAGGTAATAGAAAAGTTGTGCGTTATTTATCCGAAAAGAAAGAAATCGCAACAATTAAGAAAACGCGAGCTAACAAGAGAAATAAAATCCTATTGACGATTTCATACATAGAAAATTTGGTAATAATTAATTCTAGTTAGCATATAAGTGAAGAACAAATTATACAGTATTGGCAATTCTGTCGATTTAGATAACAATTTCGAATCTATATTTAAAATATACTAGAATTTAATATTAGAACATACACAAATATTTAAGCGGTAGCACCGAATTTTAACAATAATTACAACTAAATCCACGCGACTCCTAATTTCATAGTGAATCAACAACGCATAAACGACTAATTATTTGTTTCACTGCTATCGACGGATTCTTTTAATAATTGATATACTATAAATAAATGCACTTTTATGAAAAATCGCGCCTGTACAAGGATATGTACATTATCCCAACAAAATGTCACCTTCGGCGAGCATATTTTAGCGCACATACGGCGCGAAGTTTTTCCTTGGCGGGGACAACGTGCTGCCCCCTCCCGGACACATCTTCCTCGCAACTAAGTATTTGAGCCAAGAATAGAGCCCGCGTTCCATTGATTCTATCTCACGCATTACGAAACGGACTCCTGAGGACGAGGAGAAGGTGAAAGGGGGGAAGGAGGAGGGTGCACATGAAAAAATTCCGCAATAGGAACAATTGCAGATCCTTGCTGCACTGCAAACAGCGCCTCTCACGGAGAAAGGTTTGGATTACGTGACGATGAGAGAGGAAGGTCAACGAGTGTTCACACGCCAGTGGGCCACATCGGCTGGAAGGTGAGCGAGCGGGAAATTTAAAATGGAAAATTGACAATAAGTGACGTTCAAATTGATGGAAAACGTTGCCAAGTGGTGCTTCAAAGAAGAAGAAAACATTTGCCTAGGTTCCCTATATCTTAAAATGGATTGCTTCTCGTGGTAATATACATAAAAGGTGTAGTTTAATAAAACATCTAATTTTTATTAGTAGTGTTCTGATTATCGGAGGTGCATGAGAAAAAATAAGGAAAGTATTATTTTCAAAATTTGCGATTGAAAAGTATCATATTTGATAAGTATCTAAGTGGCAGCACTGAACTTAATATTTAGGTTTCTTTCTTAAAAAATCCAATTTATTTCACACTAAACTTTTTGTACTTTTATTTATTTCAACGTGTAATTTAACTAAGGTTTGCATTGTTACATACAGTACATAGGCCTAGATAATGAACGGGAAATTTCGTAATGGTTTCTGTTAATGACGTATCCAACGAAAATCGTCACGTAATTTCCGTATTATCCGAGGCCGGTGCGATCCCGCTTACCTCGGATAATCGGAACTTTACTGTAACATTATGCCCACAAAGCTATTTCATGGTGCAAAACAAAATTAAAATTACGAGACGTCATTAGGTTTTTAGAATATCCGAAGCAATTTCGTGGAAACCTCTCGCGAAGCTCTAATTGCACCAATAATCTTACCGGACGAATCAGAATACATAAATGAATTATAAAATAGATAACCTAAAAGCGATAAAAGAAAAATGAGCAAATGTTAAAGCTAACAGAAGAGCCATCAAAGCGATAAATCGTAAGGTAATGATATTTTTATGTAATAAAAAATTCCTTGGCTTTTGGTACCTGTCACAGCGCTCAGCATAAACAAATCGTTTGCAATGTCCTTCTAAAGTATTAATTAATGAAAAAATCAGAATACATAGGTGAATTATAAAATAGATAACCTAAAAGCGATAAAAGAAAAATGAGCAAATGTTAAAGCTAACAGGCGTAATGGAAATATTTAAAACTAGAATAAAATATCGCAGAAAGGCGAGGCGAATTGAAAACTAATTTATCCTCTTCTTAAATAATACGTGGGACTTTTCAGTTATTAAAAATTCAAAACTTAGCAAATATTCTGATCTTTTGATATACTTATACTTTTTTAACTGATAATGCAAGAATTTTAACGCAGTCACTCCATAATTATAGGATAAATTATTAAACACACAACCACGCTAGCACAGTGATTATAGCGAAAATATTACAAAAATATATTGTGGATAGTTCTTTTAAATTTTACCACGCCCAACATGTTCACCGATCCGACAGTTTTGTGTGTCAGCTTTTTCCATTCCTCGAGAAAAAGTATATCGCTGCGGAATTCCTTCGCCAAGAGTTAATTGCGTAATACATTAAATATTTCGGCATTCAAAACGAAAACTGGAACGACGAAAACTGCCGATTCATCAAGTGTCCAGTATTTTGACGAGTCAGTAGTTCAACGCCCCCAACTACTCTCTTAAGCCTTTCACCAATCCCTCCTCCCCCCCTCCCCTCCCCCTAACAAAACCTCTCCCCCTCCCCTAACAGCCCACCCCTCCATCTCATAGTCGATTCCTCCTCCTCGTGTCCGACGTCGTTCCTCCAAAGACATCCTCCCCGTTCTAAACTCCATTCAAACCAACCATTTAACGACGTCCCTCTTCACCTCAACATTTAAAACCCTTATTTTTCTCCACCTCATCCTTTTCGCTCCTAGGTATGTGTTTATCCTCTCCTTCGCCCTTTCATTTCGTTACCTCTTTACATCCACACATCGATTAACTTTATACTTAATGCCTTCCTCGCCTTGAATGCCTTCCTGACTAGATTATGACGGGAGGAAAAAAATATTCTAGCATCGCGCCTCAACATAAAGAAGAGATACTTTTCAACTCGAAAACGATTCGTGAACCGTTACTTCTTTTCTGTGGATGACTATGGAGGAAGGCGGCAAATGTTCTAAAGCTCTCTCTCCCTCTCCCCCTCTCCCCTCTCTCTCTCTCACGCAACCGGACGAAGAGAAAACTTTTTAATAAGTAGCCATCGCACAACACGATCCTGTTTCCAGGGTATTCCGGAAAGGGGAATCACCTCACTATGGAACGACGCTATGATGATACAACGGAAAGGCAGGAGAGTCGTTCCATCCAGGGCCTATGGATTCAAGGGATGCAATTCAAGGGCGGCAATTCACGGGCGGAGGCAAGAATCCCTCTTAATTTTGGGTTTCGAACAATTTATTTCTTAAACTAAAGGCAACTTTTAATCTAAAAACCGAAAAAATCTGGGCCAGGGTTCTGTAATAACTCCGTAAGGGGCGGCATAAACTGCTTGCCCCCGGGGGGCAAATATGCCCGGCGCGGTCCTGTTTACATCGTCCTCTTGAGCACCACACAATGGCATATGCCATCTCAATCACACGAGTCCATATAGGGCGGGAATATTTAAGCCCCAAAGGCACATTGACAAGAGAAGGAGAGAGCAGGAAAAAGGGAGAAGAAAGGTTTAGGAGGGAAAGAGTGATAGGAGATACAAAGAGGGGGGGGGGAGAGGATCGGAAGGAGAAGATAAATTAGAAAGTTTAGAGGGAACAATGGAGGTCGAACTAATTATTACCCTCTTTACGTTTCCGTGATTCTCCTAGATCAGGAGATAAGGATGAGAACTATTTCGACAAAAATGACTGCGAGAGAGAGGAACTTTCCATTGAGATAACGTATGCTCCTTTTTGTATGGAACACCAGAGTTACGGCCTCCGCAAAGATTTGATGAGATTGACGCGTCCAAGTGCGTCGATTCCCTTTTTACTTTCTCCATACGTAGTAATGGGAAAGTATTGTGATCACGAAAAAAAATCGACTCCAAGATTTCAACGGAAATACACGTTTTGAGGTCCCTAGAACACGTTTATACTTTTCGGAATGATGTCTGTGTGCGTGCGTATGTGATTGTGGGCGCTCTAACTCAAAAAGTACTTGCCATATCGTTACGAAACATCATATATAACACTTTGGTATGGGCACAAAGAACTGATTAGTTTTTGGACAATAACGGTTAACCGGAAGTCGAGGTTTATTCGAGACCCAATTCAGTTTTTGCGATAATTCTCCGTTAAAACATCATTATTGTACATATATACAATTATATACTAATGTTATAGAGAATGTAATTTCCTACAACTTTCATTTGAAACAATTTTCCATAGCAGTTATTGTTTAGTAATTATTTATAAATAATCGGTTTTTTCGGTTTCCGTCAAATATCTCCTTAAAAACGTCGTAATTGGTCATCTTCGTGAGGACCAAAGTTGTACAGAATAATATTTCTTCCAAGTTTTGTTTGAAACAAATTTTCGTAGAACCATCCATTTCGGAGATATTTTGCTTTTTCTTAATTTCCAGTATACAGCGCCACCACCATGTAGCAGTGAATTCTGTAAACATATTCAAAATATACCTAATTTACGGCAATAAGGACGACTGTATTCTTTTACGATACGAAAATTTAAATATCTATACACCAAATATGGAGAAAGTCATGTGTTGTTTTCCATCTTGTCATAACGGGAGAAAAAGTGTCACGCGTGACTTCTTTTCATTGGAATGAATATCGTTATAAAATACTAGCTGCAGTACCCGGCGTTGCCCGGGTCAATTTGTCTAAGAATTGGGTAACTTTAAATCAAAATTATGAGGGAACGGAGAGATATAGGTTCCTCAAATTTTGTATACAAACTGTAGAAGGGATAATGTACGACTTACATAAAAAAATTGAAAAAATATGAAAATTTTAAAAAATTTCCAAGAGAGTGGGGGGTTATGGGGGAGGTGGCGAGAAACAAAGTTGCCTATAACTTTTCAGGTATGATAGAAAATCATGTGCAAAGTTTGAAAGTTGTGGAACTTTAGGTTCTTAATTTATAAACGGACATACAAACAAACACACTAAATTACATATTAAGATGAATGAATGTGAGGAAAATAGGTCTGAGCCAATGAAGATTTTTTAAGATACACGAGTCACGGGCAGAATAGGGAACCGTGGATCGGAAAGAGAGAGAAATATAGACGTGACAGCGCACTTATCGAACTCCTGCGTGATTATCGAAGAGGTCGTTTGCGATTCCATCGCGTGAGAAACGCATCCTGATCGGAATTTATTATTCCACACAGGTCGGAGCATTGAAAATGTAACAAAAAAGCCTTCTGCTTAAAAAATATACATAATTATGAAGACCACGCAAATGAGTCCGTTTCATGCATCGAGTCATGTATAAGGCTCTTAAATAATTGCTTAACATTGCGGCGATGAAGTAACTGCCGAAGATGAGTTACACGGGGAACGTCACACCGATGCATATAGAAGGGAGTGAGGTGGGCGCGTTGGGAAGGGGTCACCTGAGAAGAGGTCAGCAGGGTCAAATGTCACAAGCAAAAAACAATGAGAGAAAGCCAGGAATTTCGCAAAAAATCAGATATCATATTCACGCAAGTCAAGATGGTTTCAAAAGAATTATTAGAACGAAAGTAATTCCAAAGAATATTTCGTAGGCAAACTTCTCATTAAGGACGCTACGTACGTAAAAATAGATTTTCCTATCAGAGTTTGGAAGGCCAACACGCCACTTGCACCGAAAATTACGAGGTTGAGGCGATATTGTCGCGAGTTACCAAAACAATGAAATTCCTGAATTCCGGTTCATGACATAGTTTCACACTCAAAACAAGTAAGATACCCTTCCTAATGCAAGAGGTGGAAACAAGTTTTCTTTAATAATAATAATAATAAAATAATAATGCAGGGTTTTGTTTGCTAACCATATTTGGGAAGGGTACAACCAGTGCCGTTGCAATGTAGACCCTCACTGAGCCTTGCAATCTTAACTCCTCTAGCTTCAAATTTTTTAATTTTCTGAATTCGAAGCAAACTAGCGGAAAATCTATTAACTACCGGGAAAATCCATGCAAAGGATAAATCAACTGATAAGAGCTATCTTGTCATAAAAGAATTTTAGAAATATCTCTGGTAGTTTGGCTACAATACCATTCAAACCGCGGAATTTTCCGAATTTGAAAATCTATGAGGTACCGGGGAAATCCAATTGGTGGAAAATTAACAGAATAATAAGAGCTACTTAATCCAAAAAGAATTTTCCAAATACCTCTTGAACAAAAAAGTTGTTGTTCATAGACAGACAAACAGACGGACGGACGAACAGACAGAGTGATCACATAAGCACGTTTTTTCTTCTTTTAAGAAAACGTTCTAAAAAGGAGATGTTTTTGAATCCTTTCGCTTAAAAATAACGAAAGCTATTGCAGAGATATATCTTCAACAGGGCAATTGTGGCAGTGTTTATATTATTGAGGTTTCTTGCGATGACGACCGCATTTGTTACTTTGCACATAAAAAACCATCTACCAGTAATGAGATTTATGGAGGGAAGAAATGTAACGCGAGCGAATGAAAACAGGCCACTCCGTCCTCGAGAGGCGAATGGCATTTTCCCGAGAGAGGCGCAGCTGAATGGAGTTTCGTACACTCGATGACTGAAATCACAGCCTTTCCATTTAGAGGTCATCGTGCAAAAGCGCTTTCCCCTCCTCCACCCCCTCCTTCCATCCACCCGCTGCTCCTCAAAAGATTCGCCTCTCTACCGCTATTGGCTTTTTTTCTCACCCGAGGTTGCCTCTTCGGACCCTGCATCCAGATTCATCAAAAACGAGCCACAATGCACTCGATCGTGGCGGAGGAGATCGAATCCAGGACTGCCGCTCGGAAGAAGGGGCCGGGGACAATGGGGCTCATTCGAGAAGGCCCTTAACCCACTTTTAAGAGGTTATTTTAAAAAATGGATCGATGCGCTCGCCACGGTGAATCGCGAAACGAACGCTTAAAAAGAAGTTGCTCGAAGAAAAAAAACAAGAAAAAGAGGGCGAATATAATATTGCACGGGAGCCGTGAGCCAAAGTCTATTTTCGCAATCTGAACAGCAACCAGACGGAGGCTTTAATTATTTTCTGAGGCACGAAGTAATTTGATTTACGGCTGACCCGGACAAAAAAAGTACATAAAAGTTCGCTTTAAAAAATTAATAGATATACGACCCAAAACGATCCGGGTCTGTTCTCCAAATGTGTATCCCGCTGATTAATATTAACCTATAGACGATAATTAAGTGACATAAGGACACCATACAATGATTAATTTCCCGAATTGTAATAAATGTTAACTATTAATTAAGATACACACCATTATCGTGATGTGTTTTACGTTTTGACAAGACGTTTAAGCTCATTACCGTGATGTATTTCAAAACTACCCCGTTTGGCATCTCGAGTTTGAATCACCCGACCGACCGTTTCGGTTTTTTTGTTTATGCATTGTGCAAGAAAAAATCTCCGTTCGACTAAGGATGGGAAGAAATTCGGTGAATTTTAAACGAATTCGCCTCCTCTATTTATAATTCGCTCTGTCACTTCTTTGGGCTACGAAGACGCGTACGTAAGGCAAATTCAAATTTTAACCTGCAAACACAGACGGCCTCGTGTGTCGACCGATTAATAACCGACTTTATTAAGGTTTTCGATTCCAGCGAATTTCTCAAATAAGGTAATATACGAGCAATTTGGATTTCCAACCACCTAAGTATACCCAAAACTATTTACTTCGCCTTGAAAAGAAGGTCTCACTACTCCCAAGGACTACGTTTACCTTCCACCATGAGTTTATATTCCGTCTGGTACAAAATTTTACAAACAGAATAAGACAAACTTTCGAGCGTACATACTATGTTTAATTTTTCGTTGCGTTCTCTAGTCACTAAGCGAGAGAAATCGAAAGATAGAAATCTCCAAAAAGTTTCACTTTCAACGTAGTAGTGATCTAGTTAGAACACGATACGCTTCTCTTAAAACGGCAGAGGTTATTATAAGCTTCGTTTATGGAGATACGTGGAGAAAAGTTAACTAAAACCCCATTTAAAAGCAGCAGCGAGGAAACTATAATTCGAATTTTTTAGCGAAAACGTCAAAATTACTTGTCAAAATTCCTAGACACTAATTCTCCAGCAAGAATTATTTAACGAAACAAATTTATAAAATGTACTGGAAGAAACCCAAAAAAAAATAAAAATAGTGGAATACGAAATCAAAGGAAATTTCGTATCAAACATCATCGAACATCGCGGTTATAATGATGATAAAACCGTTTACATCGCAGGAGTGAAAATGGATTTTTATTTTTTAGAAAATACAAATATTCTGGACCTCTTAACAAACTTGGTTTACGATAAAAAAAGCGCAGATCAAACTCAGATAAGTATCAGCCACCAGGTGCGGTTAGGTATCTTCTGATGAATTCCACAAAAAAAATCGGTACAACATACAATGTACAAACTTTCTCATATACTAATGCGTCGCTTAGTTATCTTTTGAAAAATATAAACTACGTACAATAATTATAAACATCAACTTAAGTAACTAGAAATTTGATGAAAATCGTTCGAGCCTGTTTTTAGATAATCCAATTGTTATTAAAGTTGCCCAAGAATAAACTAGTCTTATATTCATTCTTTGATAAATATGACCTACGTAGTATTATTGCAGACGTAAACTCTAGTAACGGTACGAAATTTTATCAAAATCGTTGGAACCGTTTTTGAGAAAAGCAAATTATTGTTTAAGTTGCCTAGAATAAACAAGCCTTATATTCATTTTTTGAGAAATATGAACTATTTGGTATTATTTAAGACGTAAACTCAAGTAATTGTACGAAATTTGATCAAAATCGTTGGAGCCGTTTTTGAACAAATCAAATTGTTGTTAAAATTGCATAGAATAAACCGCCCTTAATTATTGTGCAATGTCAACCATTTTTTTAAAGCTTCTATTCTGAATGATAAAATGCCCAAGTATGAGATTTCATTTAATTTCGCTCTACCGTGTAGGCTCTAGAGCCGCGAACTTCATCAAACACATTAACATATTAAGATATTAATTTTTTAAAAAAGAAAATTCAAAAACCTTGACCTCGACTTCTAGTGCTTTTTCTAGCAAAATTTCATAGGACATTTCGATACGAAAGAAACGATAGTGTTAACGATTCGCGTTCGAATTAGTTCCAGTTGTAGAGTAAGGGGATGTAGAAAGCGGATATAGAAAGAGAATGTTATGAGATGTTCTGCCCTTGGTCTCTTTTGGTACTAATATCCCACCTAGAGGCTTACCTCAGAGACGGAGGAGAGAACAGAGTTGGGAAATTTTCCTCTTCGCCTATGACCTTGCATTAACAAATCTACTATTAATCCAGTTGAAAGAGCAAAATAATCATCAACCGAAAAAAGTGTTTTAGACTCGACGTTAAAAGAGCTTCAATGGCAACTTTGGATCGCTCGTCCGTTTTATGGATAATTTAGAAAGGTAGCTGACCAACTAAGTTCAAACCTTAATGCGAGCTGGATAATTCGGTGTTGGATGGTATCGATTTATCAAAGAAAGACGGAAATATTAATTAATGCGGCCCAAAAATAAACACAAAGATCATTCGAAATGCCTTGGGCATAGTTTTTATTTATTTACAAATATCTCGGCGTCATCGTCCATTTCCTCCATTATGTGTCCAATTTGCTGACAAGGATGATTTTCCAAAAAGACCAACAATGGACGGAATTTCACGGCCCCGATTCTGGGACGCAGAAATTCAAAAGTCGTCATCTCTAAATAGGCCATCAGAGATAAGGCGAGAAACAAGTAACACCCGTCTTTATGCATACGCCGTTGGGTGCACATTAGTTGCAAGCGGCCTTGACGTAGCAGCAGGGGGTGTCGGTTCGAGAAGGGCGTCCCTGCGAGCAAAGGGTGGCGTCCGTCTGATGTCAAGGAGACGGGAATCTCATATTGAGGAATAGGAAGGAGGACGAGGGTGGGTGACGAAAGAGATAATAATCATTTTGATCATCATTTCCAGGTTAAATAAAAATAAACGAGGCGAGGCAAACGTCTATGTCGAGGAGAATTTTCACTTATTGCAGAAAAAACAACAGATAAAACGGCAATAACGGAGATCGGAAAAGATAATCCGGAAAGTATGATTCTAGCGTACTAAAACTGCGGGATTGTATTTTAAACAAAACTGAAATATTTGGCGATTTATGGGATCGAAACTAAGCAGTGGGTGAAAGTGAAAACAATTTCGTGTGGCAACGAGTATGAGCGACATATAAACTTCCGCGTCTATTGCCATCAGATTGAAAGATATACGGCCAAAAATCGGTTTCGAAGGTTGACAGTAAAAAAACATACATAAGAAAATAAAGATTTAATTCTCAAGACCCAACGTTTTTCTGAAGAAAGCAAATTCTTCGCTTAAATGTAACGTATTGTTTTCAAAATATTATAATGGCTAAATATGAATTATTTATGTTTGCAATATCTTTTCTTCAAATACGCGGCAGTCGAAAAAGTTAATTATTTATAAATAAAATAAGAAAACACCGAATGTTACCCAGAAGTAACAGTAAAGAGGGTCTAAAGCGATTTTTACGTTTCAATCTTCATTTTAAATTAGCATTTAAGCAAAATTTCGAAGCTTTCAAGATGTCCTCTCATTAAAACGGTAGTTGAGACTTCAAGCGAATGCAAGTCGTGTATTTTGGTAATTACGTGGTATTTACGTCTCGTCTGCTTTCATAAGGTTAAATGAATTTAATATTTTCAAAATAAACTTTTGATTAACAATATTTTCATTCATTTTAAAGAATATGATTCAGCTCAGTTCCAAACAAATTCTTATGGAGGGTAATATTAAATTAAGCTGTATAGAATTTTTAGTTCGCAGTTTTGACGGTAGACTCGACCTTATTTGCGTACGATGATCAAAGCAGATCAGGCGAGAAGTGCCTTTCGCCTATTCTTTAAATGGCGATTCCAAATTCTGATTCATTTGTTTACACTTTCTTTCAGACGATGACACCACTTGTTGCTCCTTACAGCTTTCGCATGGACATCGCTTTGTTTATTTTTTCTCGCTTAGCATTCCCTCCAATGAGTGCAGAGTGCGTGTGTGTGCCCTCTGTGTAAGTGAACGTGAATTTCTCCCATCTCGCCACCCTCCCCTTCCTCAACACGATTCTCTCCTCCTTCCTTAAAAAAATGCGAATTTCCTTCACGCGAGACTCCATTCACTGTACTCCGATGCTAGTTAAGCTATAATTTCCGTTTAGATTTAATTCCTAATTTTAGTTTCCTTTAATGTCTGCCAGATAATTTTCGCAGTTTTCAAAAATATTGATATAACTTTATTTTAAATCATTCTTA
Organism: Uropetala carovei; assembly: GCA_036926305.1. NCBI lineage: Eukaryota > Metazoa > Arthropoda > Insecta > Odonata > Petaluridae > Uropetala > Uropetala carovei. The sequence continues at coordinate 2,711,051 of JAXCHB010000150.1, read as the reverse complement.
ACCCTTTGTGTATGACTTCATGGAAAGATTCAGTGTATCAATTTTCTTGTTTTATTTTTAAACGATTAATTTTTTTCGACTGCTACAAATACGAAGAAACTATATTGCAAGCAAAAATAATATTCTATTTAACAATTATACTGAAAACAATTTGCTGCGCTCAAAAGAAATATGTATTTTCTTTTTTCGAAAAATTCATTTGGATCGTAGAGGGTAAATACTTTTTTCCCAACAAAAAATACTAATAAAGTTTATATAGCATTTCAAGAGAGAGTCATTCAGCTCCTCTTGTGGGTAAAAATAAATTCGCAAAAGAAGTTAATATCTCTTAAGAATTTATGTTCCTAAGTTTAATTTCTTAGAAGATATTCCACCATACCCGAACACTATCCGCTGTATTTTCACACTTTTTAAAATAGTAACTATCGCTAAACCAGGTCTTCAACACAACGCACAGATAAATATTACGATTTTGTCTTCTAAATGCGAAGCATCTCCATGGGATTTCAAAAGAGAGGATATTAGAGGAAGTTTCGTGAAAGGCCACGCAAGAATTTTTAAAAAAAGTTAAGAGTTGAGTCACCGCTCAAGGAAGAGCCCTTTAGGCGATGCGCTGAAGAATACTCGGGAACTTGCGACCAGGAAGAGAAAGGAATTGAGGATTGATGGAGCAGGAGGGTGAGGAAGAGAGAGGAATGGGAGGGAGGGGGTGGAGAGGGAGAAGGGGGGGGGGGTTTAAGGAGGACGGAGGTGCTCGTCGCGAGTTGGAAGGACCACGGCCGCAAAAAAATGGAAAAAACCGCAGCTTTTCAGTTTCTTTCCTTCAGAGCCACCACCCGACTCCCCTTCGTCCTATCCTAAAGAAAGATTATCTAGTGACAACACAGACTATCGCCCGATTAGTTTTCTTCCCGTAGCTTTAGAGAGACTTGTGCACGATCAAGCTAGACACTTCCTTGACACTAATCGTTTACTTGACTCCCTACAGTCAGGTTTTCGTAAATCACACAGCACTACCTCCGCCTTACTCAAAATCACAGATGACATACGACGGACTATGGACGCCAGAAAACTAACAGCATTAGTACTATTAGATTTCAGCAAAGCTTTCGACTCAATAGACATGGATATTCTTCTAGCAAAACTACACAGCTTAAATTTCTCTAATACGACAATGAACTGGTTCTCCTCATACCTTACTGATCGATATCAGGTCATTTCAAATGATTCTTCCTCTTCATGGCTAAGCACTACCCGAGGTGTCCCGTAAGGTTCAATCCTAGGTCCTCTTTTATTTTCTCTGTATATTAATGACTGCTCCGATTCACTTACTCATTGTCGCCATCACCTATACGCGGATGATTTGCAAATCTATTTAAATACCAGTCCAATAAACCTACCTACCACCCTAGACAACATCAACCAAGACTTGGCGCAGCTTAAAATCTGGAGCGACAATAACTTTCTTAAAATCAATCCAAATAAATCTCAAGCAATCATTATAGGTTACCCCAAATTACTTGCGACGGTAAATCCTGTCAACGTTACTCCTCTGACTATAAATGGCTCAACTATACCCTACTGTAAGATAGTTAAAAATCTTGGCATAATTATTAATGAAACTCTGACCTGGACAAATCATGTTACCAAATTATGTAAAACAGTCAATTCCTCGTTACACTCTCTAAGGCGTCTTCAAAACGTTCTACCGCAGACTCTAAAAATTAAATTAGTTACTTCTCTAATCGTCCCACATTTTGACTATTGTGACACTGTATACCAAGACCTATCAAAGGATCTATCTCTTAAACTCCAGCGTGCCCATAATGCATGTGTGAGATTTATTTTTAATATTAAGAAGTCTGACCATATCTCGGAATATTTCTACAAATTATCATGGCTAAATCTTGAATCGCGTAGAAAGATGCATCTCTCTTTATTACATCAGATCCTATAATCAAGCCTCCCTGAAAACCTTTCCACTGATTTCATCACTATCAACACTACACATACCGTATATACTCGTGTATATGCCGACTCCATATATAGTACGACCCCTGGTTTTTTGGTGAACAAACCTGATTTTTTCATATATCTCATTTATAGTACGACCCGAGCTTTTCACCATGGTCGATATATTTCGTTTCGATAGCTCGATGGTTACGAGCGAGATATATCGAACAACCTTGATTTAATAAAAAGTGATATGAATCATGATTGCACAAGACGAAATAAAATCGTTTCAATTCTAGTACGTCTTAATTACGTTCCGCGTACGTAATGGTTCCAACCGCTCATCTATTTAATAGGTAGGGATAACGGATAAAAAGAAATTACTTTGTAATATTCCACAGTCTTCATTGTTTCTTCAATCACACACCGACCGGTTTCCACTACAAAATCATTCTAATGGTGTTACTAACCGACGTAACACTTTTAGAATGACTTTGTAGTGGAAACCGATCGGTGTGTGATTGAAGAAACAATAAAGACTGTTGAATATTACAAAGTAATTTCTTTTTTCCGAGATGTCGAAATTCCATAAAGTTACGCCGTCTACGATACTTTTAGTCCAACTCGTTCCAATCCATCCCTTGTAAAAAGACGCAAACAAAGATGTACATACGTAAAATTCAAGAAAGGAAGTGCTCGTAAATCGTCACTTATATCAAGTATTTGTGAATTTGAAGCTGTATATATGAAAAAGATTCTACTCTTCACGAAGCAACATAACAACGATAAAGGACCTCACTGTTAAGGTTAGCCTACCATTAGAATGCGTGCGGGTGGCATAACTTCACCGAAAATGCCCGTGAAGATACACGAATTTTAAATCCTCAAATGCATTACTCGTGTATAGACGATCCCCAATTTTTGCAATAAAAATTTGGTCGCAAAAACTCGTACTATACACGAGTACATACGGTAATTGCAATACTAGAGGGTGCCAGAAGCTTCTGACTCCACTACACAGAACTGAAATATACAATAAGTCATTCACTGTCACTGCATGCCGACTATGGAACTCTCTCTCATCTGAAATTAAGAGCTCTTCATCATCCCTATCTTCCCACAAACACCTTTCTCATTCTCGTCCGTCACTTTCTAACGACTATCATTCTCTCTTGCAGGTCGTAAAGAGACTCAAGTAATTATTTGTAAATATATTAAATACTTTAAATAACGGTATTGGTGTATTTGTAAATTTTATATTTTTCTGATTACATATGTGATATATTCCTATTTGTTTAAAAAACCGTTTTTTAAAATTATTTTTATTTTTTAAACGTATATATATCTTTCTTCTGTTAAATCTGCAAATAACATTTTATATATGAATTTGTGTATATGTAAAGTTATGTTCTTTTATGTATCTAGGGTTTTCGCAGGTTTTTTTCACCCCCCTTCCTTTCGTGGGTATTTTCCTGCGTGGGTTTTTACTAGGTTGGCAAAGCCTGGTTCTTCCTAGGTTTTCCCCACAATTAACTACTCTTTTTATGTTAGAATTTTCCTGAATATGCATATTTACACCTCGTCACTGTTTTTATTGTGATTATTTTCATCTTCATTTGACTATTTGAATATATTTTCATGTAATATGTATTTTGTAACGTAGGGTTAAATGGAAGGGGGGACCTTGTGGTCTCAATTTCGCCCTGAAAATAAAGACGATTATCTATCTATCTGTACTAAATCGCGGGAAGCGAGGGCCCAACGCTGCATCGAACGCGAAAGCGCAACAATTGGAATAAGAGAAAGAGGAGCAGGGAAAGAGAGAGAGAGGTGTGTGAAAGAAGGAATAGAAACCAATAGTGGAAGAAATTCGAGAGAGGCGAGTGAAAGTGTGGAGCAGAAGAGAGGAGAAGATGTCCGAAAGAACGGAGCGAGGATTAGGACAACGGTCCACTTGGCGATCGGATGTTCCAAGCGATTTGAAATTATTCCCTTAAAGATTCAACGAAAACTGAATCAATACCGATTTTCAGTCAATCGATTCATGGATCGATGAATTTCGCACCTTTCGCATCTCACTCCGAACGAATCGGAGTCACAATTTCTGCCTCTATAGATTCGACGCGAAACAAAGCACGAACGTCACAATGACGGAAGACACATCGGTGACGCAAGTTCGTAAAAGTAGGAGAATATTCGGCGCTTTTTTTCGTTTCGTTTTGAATTTTTCTTTCTTTCTTTTTTTCCATTCTTCTTCACAAAACTAACTGGGAATCCCATCGGCTGTTCTGCAAGAAATACTCAAAGACACAATGGATTTTTTTTTTGGCCTCGACTTAAGAATTTCGAATGTGGCGGATACAAAGAGAGCGGAAGGGATCTCGAATTAACGTTTAAAAGAAGACGAAAAAAAGGTCGGTTATATCTGGCACACTCATTTCGCTTAGACGGGACGACTGGTTCGCCCAGACAAGTTCCACGAAACAAATAACAAGCGCCGACACGCAGTAATTCACAGCGTCGACCCACATTCCCACGAACTTTTCGCTATACGATAGCGCGAATGAGCTAATGGCAGTGACGCCAACGTCCACAGTACGACGGCAGAAGAAGAACGGCGTTTTCACATCACGCGCTTAGCCACGCAATTCCTCGGATTCAATCTCCTCCATACACACGGCACGCGCAAGACTCTCGTGCAGTTAAAAAAAAACGTAATGCTCGTTAGCAGAAAATTAACTAAAAAAAGAAATTGAAGAGGAAACCCGTTTTGAAGGGAATATAATAATTTACTCCAATATTTGGAAAAGTAAAAGTCGGAAAGAAATGAAGACAAGCGTTTGGAAGAGTGATTCGTTGACTTTTTTGTCGTTTTCCTTTTCCCTGGCCCTCCGCCCTAACTGCATCGAGGCGCCGCCGTCGTGCCATTGTCCCCGTCCATGCGTTGCCGCCTTCATGCGCACCATTACCAATCGGAAGAATCTATATAAAGAGTTTCGTCACCTCCATTACATCATTCGAACTCTTAAATGACATAAATGTTTTTTTTCAGCTACGATTAGATAGAAAACGCTAAGTTCGGACAATTTCACGCCATTCGAGGTATTCTCATAAAAATAATTAACGGTATTAAATGCATTTCCGTTTAAATCGCTATCAGGCGATCGTTGAGATAGATTCATTCGTTCATAATCACGATACTACTGTTTTTCTTCGCGAGTTTTTTTTTATCTGGTGATCCTATATGCGAGGAAATACCTGTTATGAGGCAGACTTCGTAGCATTTGTTACATTGGAAGATTTCGACGAACTTTAGAAACAACTTAATCCGCGGGAAATGCGCCGACGATCGCCTCCTAATTTCACTTTTGTGACGAGAATCAACAGGCACGCGGCGAAGGAACGATAAATATAACATTTCGAAAACTCGTAAAAGTTAGCTAAAGCTCAAGGGTGAAATTAACACATTTTTATTATGAAGCGGCAATACTTATGGGCACTTCTCAAATTATATCGGTAAATTTTTGGTTTGACGCAATCCCTAAATAAACAAACAGGAAAGCTTTCCAAAACGAATGCGCATCAAAACCTAAATAAGAATTCAGCTTACAGTACATCGTAATCCAAGGAAAAAACCAATGCACGACCGCCTGAATATCGATCAGTTCTGGAAAAAAGAGCAGTACAGATACGAAAACGCACGCAAAAGCATTTCCTGAAATCCTATTTTCAAAGGACAAAATATGTTAGGTTTTATGGATAACAACAGAAATGGTGCGTAATATTGAATTAATCTTTAAACCCATTGCGTGGAGCGATTATAGGATATAAGGGTAATATGACGTTGCTTTTCTTGGCTACTAAAGCGGAGAAAACGTAGCGATTAATGTACGCATTAACCAAAGGGAATAGTTTAATATCGCGGAAAGTGTGACTTTTCGGAATAAACGGAATACATAAAATATCTCAAAATATCCCGAACGTACGCTGAAATAGATTCACTGAAAAGTTACGTTTTTTTAAACAAAATAAAAAAGGAATTGAATAATATAGGACGGTATATGAGCGAAGCGTTTAATTGCGAGATAATATTCGCGGGATAAATTAAAACAATCACAAAACTATTCGTTTTAACAGCCGTTGATTCTTCGATGCTGAGGAAATTCATTTTTTCCAAGATAGAATGAATACCGCAATAACTTAAGCAAATAAGTATTTAAAGATTTGCGATATGGGAAAATTGACGACCAGATAGTGAAAATAGATGCATGCAGAGTGATACATAACTGTATATTTTTGCGATTAAATTTTTTATGAGTATAATGATTGGTATCGGGTAAATCCTACAGAATTATTGCGTAAGGTGAAATAATTTTAAAGAAAATGGAATAAATTCGAGAATGGAGAATAAGACTGGCTTCATAGCTTAGTTCAGCGATTCTCAACCTTTTTTAGTCTGCGTCACCCTACGTTCAGTTCATTAAGTCACCCCGTTTACAGTTCCATTACCTTCAAGTCACCTTTACAGATAAATAGGGTTTTCTCTAACCGCATAAAGATAAAATTCTGTCATTTAAATAATAACGAGTGTTTATTCTCCTAGTTTTATTTATGTTTATAAGCCAGAATGTGATACACCGTGAATTTATCAAATATTCGCGCCATCCCCCAATAACCCTCGCGTCTCCCTGGGGTCTTCTTCTTTTTTTGCTTTATGTCGGAGGCTCCGCCTCCAATGGTTCGCTGTACCGGTACGAGTACACGCACCTTGACAGCAGGTTGAGGGTAAGGAGAAGGGATCATGGCGTTCGGAGAGCAATAGCGGTTTTAGTCCCTAAGTGAGGTGGGTGAGGGGGCTGAATTTAAATCTTGCGCAGTAGGATTTGCTTGGGAGTGCGGTGTTTAGTAGGCCGAGTGTCACCCCGGTTAAAAACCACTGGCTTAGTTGGTTCCCGGTCAAGTTAAGAATTTTTTCTCTTTCCTTATCTTCACATCTGTGATCAGTCTTATGGGCTCACGCATATAAATTACAATTTCCATCCTTTAAAAACGGAATGATTTGCCAACGCGTATAAAAAGTACGAAACAACAGTTTTATCCTCGATAGGATGTTCTCGAACCGCACAAAATATATTAACAAACGTAAAACTGAAATAAAAACTAAAACGGATTTAAATCGCCATTCGTTGATAATTTTCAACATTAGAAATTAATATTCGCAGCACAGTTAAAACACAGAAACTTTTGCGAAATTGATATTCATATGAGCTTTGCCCACATAAGGCGTTTCAACATATTTAATAACGCAGGCGTGGAATAATTTCGGGAAAGGAACGGCCATAGAATGACACGTGATGCACATAACAAAATAAGAGCTTTTCCGAGAGATGAAATTGGTATGTCGGTCGGAAAACAAAGACGGAAAGGCGTACGGAGAGGGAAAGATGTTTTTATAATCCCGCAGAAGAATTTTCCGGTGTTTCGCGCAAAGTTTACGGAACACAAAACTCGCATACGTCTTCCTCTGGGGAAGAATTCGAAAGCGAAATTGAAAAAAAAAGAATTGCTCAAGGGGAAGAGACTTTCCCAGCAAGAGATACAAAATACGGATGATTATGTGAATTTAAATCGGAAAGAACGACGGCGCGGTTTCGAGTTACACAAGAGGCAGTTGTTGCGGAGTGAATACAGGGCAGGGCCCTCTTATGTTAGAAACGAACGCTTTCCAACGATGGAGATCAAAATCCAGATTCCAATAATGACAATAACAGAGAACACCTTTCTTCAATAAGGCAATATACTTAACGGAACGGATAAAACCTTAATGGGCCTTCTTATAGTGAAAAGTGCAATATGGGAGGTGCGGTCTTGAGCGAACGCAAAAATTATTTGGCCCTCTGGAAAATTGAAAAATATTTTGTCATACAAGCAATAAAATAAGAAATCCAAAACTTAGAGGAACTCAATAAGAGGTCAAACACACCGTTGAAGCATATTAAATGAGCCATTTTCAACAAACACCTCGATCGTTAATGTATATCTGCTTTCTATTTTTAATGCTTAATCAAATGTTCAAAAATGCTTCTCTCTCTTTAAAATACCAAGTATATTTTCTAAAAACTCAAAAGAAATGTAGGAATAAAAATATTTTGAGGTGAATTTACGACCTCAGTATTACGTGAGGAATGTAAAAATACGGAGGTTACCGAGCTCATGGTGAGGCAATATCTGCAATAAAATAAATCTATTGGGATTGTATAAGACTTTAAATGACTGCAATGATCCAAGGAGATCCTCTTAGCAGTTAAGATTGCCAAAAAAATAATCGCGAATGGCTGAAAGGGGAGAGAAAGGGAAAGAATGGAACGGGGAGAGAAAGAAGGGAGGGATTTGGGGGGAGGGGGGGTAGATTGGGGAAGAGAGGAGAAGGGAGAAGAAAGAGAGAGGACTTTCTTCACCGATACCATTGGCTAGGGAGTGGAAAGCTGTGGTTGTCACACTTGCATGCATGCAAAAACAAGTCATACGCGGTAAAACTCCAAATTTCGGCGCCATGAAAAATAAGAACTCAAAAGCAAACAATTTTACGATGAATAAAATGTCGGAAAAGGTGCAACCGTTGCGTTACAGCACCCTGGGAACTAAAGCGCAAATGATTGCGTCACGAGAAAAATTTAATATATAAAAATTAGATTACTGGCACGATTTCTTGAGACTTCGTCTTCAAAATAAGGTCGCAGCTTCCAATGCGAACAAACAAATCTTCTCGAAGTAAACGGAGGATTTCAACTTGTTACGCCAAATATAAAATGGATTCGTATGTTGGACAAGTTCTTTAGATTTTTTGAAAAGAAAATCAACAAATTTAAAAAAAGATTCAAGCCAAAGACCCTGACTAACCGCAAATTCTGTGAATTGATTGACTTGATATCAATTACAAGATTGTGATTAAAGGAATAGAATCGGATCTCCCTTGAAGAATGTAATTAATAGCGATTTCTATCCAGAAACAAAAATTTTATTTTACGATGTTTCTTTTAATGCTCAGAGCTTAACGTATCAATTAAATCTTGTATTTATCGAGTGCATCGAATAACCTTTAATTAAAGTGCGAATTAGAAAAGTACCACAAGATTCGGAAATTATGCTTTTCTTAAGAGAACAAAGATTCCACACACACATTAAACGCATTAGAGACGCTTTGTTTTTCATAGAGTTCCCCTCACTTATGACGGTACGTAAAACGCCAAGGGGCAGCAAGGTAGAAAGACTGCATTGTGCCGAACCATTACCATAGGGGACAATTAGAGAGGAAAGAAACTTTCCCCGAGGACAAAAAATTCTTAATCTCCCACACCATGCGGCGAATACTATATCAGGAGAGAGTAATAATGGGCGTCGGTTTAGCACGACAAAAGAAATCACTCCTTGCGTAAGGACGGATTAGAAAACGAATAGCTCAGGGCGATGGATATGAATGGGTACACACTCAGAAATACGCCACCTGAGGGTGAATCCGCGCGAGTGTGGTCCACTCACACCGCGATGCATGCGCGATAAGAAACGCGCGGGAAAACAAATGCGGGAACTGTCTGGTTCAATGATCTACAGATTTATGCTTTTGAAACGAATCGGCGTACATGCCCTGCGCCTCATATTGTAGTCCGACTTCCTTCGCAACGATTTTTTTTTCGAAATCTAACACCTTTTATTAAACTAATCCGAAAGCATGATATTTTACCATTCACTTAATATTTTTTGGAAAGTTTCTAATTGTGGCGTTGGAGAATAATACAATTAGATGTGGCGATTTCGTAAAAAATGAGTGTTAAAAAGAAGAGCAGGAGATATAAAATGATAAAACTGTTGATCGGAGAGAAGAAATTGACCTGGACGGGGAATGTCTCAAGGGAATACTGCACAATAAAATATGTCAATTAAAATAAAACTTAAAGAAAAAAGATGAAGAGTAAGAAAACATTTTCAGCTGAGGTATCTGTCCACATACGGACTACATACTACGTAATTGAATACACACCTGCTCTTCGAATAAGAATTATGAAAGCTAAAAGTTTAATACAAAATGTATTCAACTTTTATCAGAAGCATAACTTTCGACAATGGCATTTTTTTACAAGAACTGTGTCACATACGTTGACTGTAACAGAAGCATTTGTTCGAAAAAATTTGGTCTTAAAAAACATGAACGTACGTTAGTACGAACTTTTGCGCTGGTTAACATTCTCCGAAGTTTTATTTTTCAGTTACTTGAAATAAAAATAACAATATTCACTGATATATTTACCTGATATATGAATGAACACTCGTTTCATCTATTCCGATATTTCTGTTATAAATCGATACATACATACAGACAACAATCACCAAATGGCATATATACACAAACAGAAAGTAGTTATTACATTATGATTTTTTATAAATAGAATCGATAGACCAATACCTTCACCAAAACGCTGAATCAGTCTTAATAAGTAAATTAGTCATCGTGACTGTTTATATATCATGTCGATGTATGTCAGGAGTCTCCAAGCATTTTTACAAGTGGGCCACTTGGTCAATGAATTTTATGCTCGCGGGCCAGAGTATCAACACGAAAAACATTTTGAAAATACAGACGCACGATATGTACATATGTATGCTATTTTCGTATTAAAAGGTGATTTACTGAATTGGGTTTATTACGATTTTTACGGGAAATTTTTCGACATGTACAATCTAACTTTTATTTTTTCTTCACCGAACACGAATCGAAATCAGACATAAATAGAGCACAACTATTTTATAAAGTATTCAGTCTTATTCCTGAAATTAAAATTACTTAGAAGCAAAAACAGGTAATAATAAACAAAAGGAAATTGACGTAATATGAAATACATAACGAAGTAACGCTTTTTTAATTTTCGCTAGTTATATTGAAAATTTCGATAACGTTTTTCGTTACGTTATTCAAAAATCCTTTCGTCAATTCGTTACGTTACGCATAAACGTTTTCCAGCACTGCTTGATTGTAATATCTAGTAAAAGAAATGGCAAGAATTATTACAGACTCGAAGGCCACATTAAACGGGGTCGCGGGCCACAGGTGGCCCGCGGGCCACAATTTGGAGAGACCTGATTTATGTCTATCGTATTTGTGACCGTCCCGGCGCTTCCTCTAGTGAACCACGTAAGACACGTCACACCCACTAATAACTTCTCTCTCAGAAAAATCGTTGGAATTCGCCTAAGGACGTCGAAAATGAACTGAATTACGACCGAGACGGCAGACTTTAAATATACCTTAAATTGCGTGCGTGTTAAATAAAAATGTTCGTGTTTTTCAAAATTTCTGTATCCCGTCCCAGTCGAAGGTAAGGCAACATGGAAAAAATGTTCTGAATTGAGTTTTCATTAAACCTCAATAAAAAGTAACTCATACTAAAATATTGATATTTACATACATAATGAGAGAATTTAGTTCTCTGTCATTTTTATACATTTCAGCTGGTTTGTGACCCTCTGATGGGTGGCGATCCGTACTAAAAGGACATAAAATGTCTCCAAATTTACGAGTATTTTATGCCGAATGGAACGCCGAGTATAACCATTAATTTTAAAATTTCGGGATCACAACAATATGCAAAGTTCGTTCTTCTCATAAGGAAGAATTAAGGGTGATAACTTCTGTCGGTGAAACCAGACGAAAGAAAAAACAAACATTTCCACCGCCGGCAATTTCCCGATTGCTCAAAACGTGGATTGTGCTTTGAGCAAGTGGTGACGAGGCGATGGCGAGGACCGCACGGCGCCGCCAGCGAGAGCGGAAAAAATTCGGTTGTGAATCGTCCAAAGAAACCATGAGTTGACAAAAGGAGGAAGCCAGAGCTGAGAAAATATCACACGGGCGAAATATAAGATGTCCTCGTGAAACGAGGTGAATAATTTGGATTCCCGGAATATTATGTCGACGACAATAAGGTATATAACTTACTGCGAGACGATATAAACTTAATGTAAATATCTGGCGTTCAAGTCTCCATTATTACCTTCTAGTACATATATTCCCATTTCGACTGTTGAAGTATCCAACAAAAACAACGGCTGCTACAACGCGAAAACTATTATGAGGTGTGGTAAAGTGATCAATTAATTGGAAATTTCAATCGTCCTTTTCACTTGGCAATCTATTAAAGTAGCAGAACTGCAGGTTATAATTTGAAGTCTTCGACAGCGCTTCAAAGCTGATATCTCTTAATCTCAAATAGAAATGTTATTTCTTTCTTTCATTATTACTGGAATCATGAATTTAAAATAGATCGGCATAAATGAATAAATCTAAAACAGAATCGGCTCATACTGCGTTAGATGTGACTCGAGGCATTAAGGTTAAAAATAAAATACTTCAACGAAAACCTTAAAATTAGCATGAAAAGATTCATTCAAAGAGAGCGACTTAAACAATTTCAAAAGGTGTTATCGAATTAAATACGAGTTAATGTATTAATCATATCCTGACCTATTATTCTCATTCGCGCGAAAAGAATAGAGCGAAAAATATCAAAAACCACATTATACGTCAAACGCATTTTTAAAAATTGCGTGAGATCGGTTTGGCTTTCAATGATAAACAATCACGCAGATCAGCAAGATGAGTAGCAAAATATCCACTGAAATCATCACGTGTGCCACAATTAGTTCGTGAAAACAAAGCGACATTTTAACTAATAGTTATACGATGCGTTTGCTAGGAAGGAAGCAAAGAGTTAAAGGAAGTAAAAGGTATGTTTGATAATTTCAAAAGAAGGAATTGCTATATAAGAAGATAAAGGGTTGGGTTGGGATGTGCATAAAACCTACCAACAAGTATAAAACCTCTAAATAAATACGACACCTGAAACATCAAAGTAAAAAAACCGCAGAGGTTTTTAAAAATAAGCCGGGAATTCTAAAGCGTCAATGTATTGAGGATGTAAGAGTTGATTAGCTCACGATTGCAGGATGATCCTAGGATCGCAAACTCACCGAACAGGGCTGTCTCGTGGCGGTCGCCCAGCGCCAGCTTCAGTCCTTTAGACAAACACAAATTCATAGAATGAGAATAAGTAATCAAAGAAATCTGAAACCAATACGTCTGTTACGAACTCTTAGAAAAAATACAGGAAACCCGCTCCTGCATTTAAACTTTTGTTTTAATAATCAAAAAAAGGGCAAAATAAAAGTGAAAAGTCACAACTAGGGGGGGTAGGAAAGACAAAAATTAAAATATCCAACGACCATGAGGTATGCGAAGTTTTGGCAGAGTTGGTATTCAAAATGGAAAAGTGTGACTTGGATTAATATCTCTTTTTCGAATAATTCAAACTGCCACATCGAAGAGAAATGAATATTGGTTACATTGTTTCTTTTGCGATCTTACAACATCCTACAGCCGTATTGGTTATACATTTTGCAATGAATATTATAACGATTAACAAAAAATAAAAGAACAGCAAATGCAGAGTTATAAATAAAAAGACCGGGAAAAACTCCAACGCTCGATTTTTGTAAATAATCTATATTTTGTGTAAAGGAAAATAAGTAATCTGAATTTTTCGATTTCATGAAACGTTATTCTAAACACTAATTGAAGCGATGAGCCAAAAAAGTAAGAAATTTTACCCAAAAACCAGCTTCCCAAGCTTTTGCATTTCATCCTTTCCCATGAATTTGTAATTAGAATAGCAAAAGCAAACAGAAAATTGCCATGAGACCAGAACAAAACCATTAGCGGTCGATGGCATTCCCTTCAGGGCGTACACTGTATTAACGCACTTGGTCAAAACGACCGTTCCCAAAGACATGCAATCGAAGACTAAGCCACAGCACCAGTATCTCACCCCACATTTTCTTCGCAGAGGATATGATGACAAGGAATGAGAATGCGAATGAAACAAAATGGTTGAGCGGATTCGTGTACTAAATTTACCTTCTTAACCTGGGAATATGATAGTGGTATAAAAGTGACTTCAGCGCTACAGACCCGAAGAAGTTATGATATTCGAAATTCATCTGATGAGGAATTGGTAATCAATAAACCGCGAAAAACAAGACAGGCCAGAGAGGAGCGTATCTTTTTCAAAAACTAATATCGCAAAAAAATGTTGGTCCTTTTTGTTAAGCATGGAATGCAGGCACGTAACTAAGAGGGAGCCAGGGAGGGCCTTGCTCCCCCCCCCCCCCCCCAATAAAACCTCTTGGCCCCCCCAACCTCCACTGAATGTCATCAGCATATTGCATACGGTATACCATATGAGTTATGCCAGAGTTTATAAGGGCGCTTTTCCGATCGTCAATTAGCATCTTATTATTTATTGCTTTCCACCCTCGTATTTTGGAGCTTTTAGCCTCGTATACCAAAAGAGGAAAAGGTACGGGGAAAAATCGGAAAGTTTCCCTCCGCACCTAAGCTGGGTTGAGCTACTTCCTTGGGTTCCGCCTTTCACGAATATGGTCTCGACGCGGGCCGACCATTCTGCGCTTCAATAACTGAACAACACATATATGATACCTTTATTCTGAAAGTAGTAGGGGTAAAAGCAAGTGCCAACACCGACGCTTCCCTCTCCAATCCTTTTCTGAGGAGAGTAAAACATCTGATTCAAAGGTCTCGAATCTAGTTCCAATTGTGGATGGACAAGGGAATATTTTCCCATGAGGGCTTACGGGTGAAGGGCGAGAGAATGGAATTTCCACCATTGTTTCAGATTAGCGGAATATTCTGCAGTTCCGTCCCTTTAGCCATTCCCCATGAGCGTTGATGTCACATCTTTGAAAATAAATAATCCACTTTCGTCTATCTTCCGAAAAGGGCCAGATTGTCTGGTGGTGCAAAGGGATTGGATAGTTAGTGGTCTAAGAAGGATCTTCTTACTCAAGTGCACCAGATTCAACATTCACTTTTGTAATGGTTAATACTTTTACACCAAATTAGATATTACAAATTGCAATATCCCATCATTTCCTTATGGAGTATGTTATTATCATAAGTATTAAAAACGCAATATTAAATAATTGGTAGAAATTACCCTAATTTTTTATATATATAAGACAACCAGTCAGCGCAGCCACGCGGCTAAAATGTGGGCGATTTTTTAAAAATTATGTCAATTGTATTGTTTTGATTATTTGTTGGCTCCACCGGTGACAAATTTAAATTAAAATGTGCTTCGGGGGTCCCTCTTCGCCTCTGTAACCGATCCGGACCAAACTTGGTCGGGTCCCTAAAACAACCCTTGAAATTTGGCGGCCCTAGCTTAAGCGGTTTCCGAGATATTCGTTGCACACATACAAACAGACGGACAAAGTGCCAACATAAGCTATTTAACAAAATCGCTAAAAATAAGAAAAAACAGAGTTATAAGTTAAAGACATAGGAAAGTAGCGGAATGATAATATAAACAAAGCGTTTGTATCAAATAATTATCTAGGCTATTATATTACTTTTAATACAAACATAATTCGAATTTTGAAAAGTGGTGATGCGTTAATATAAATTACAACAACAAATAGCTTCTTCGTTAATATGTATTAGAAAATCAAATTACTTTGGACCCCTTAATATTTTTGACTTAAACGCTGCCCTCTCTACTGGTGGTAGGCAACTTACGTCCCTGTGCGATATAAGAAAATAAAAATTCAAAAAATATATTTAATTTATATATTATGTATATCTCTGCGGTAAAATGAAAACCCTATATAAAATGTCGTTAACTGGCATTGTATTTTATATTAATTTCCATATTCCTCAATTAAAATGAAGCAAAGCGCATTTGTTGCTTTGTTTATCATCTTTTCATGAACTGTTCAATGAAAAACGATCCGTTAATCTAAAAGTATTCAATACATACGAAAAAGAGATATCCCGCTATTAAAATCTAGCAAGATGTTTGCATTCTTTTGTTTATTTTGTAAATACTGGAAATTACCCTGCCCCCCCCCCCCCTCCCCTCAATTTTCATTGCCCCCCCAAGAATAAAAGTCTAGTTACGTCCCTGATGGAATGCACGAGGAACTACCATCGTGTTAACAAACTTAAATAAAATCAACGCGATAGATTTCAAATGCAGAAATCGCGAGCTTAATTATAGAAAATTTAGTTAAAAAAACATTCATCCTTCGTCTCACAAATCCTTTATTGCATGGCGACAAATGCATCTGGAGGGCAAAATGACTTGTCTATGGAAGAGTACTTATTCCTGTCCTTCCGCATCCGTATCGGAAAGATACGATTTTAAATGCTCCCCTACACCCTGCAAGGCACATTTAGTAGGATAGTTAGCAAGGATATCTTTTCTCGTCGAATCCATCCTCTTCGTCCCTGCGCAAGCTGATATTCTCCGAACTTCAAAGTTAATCAGAAAAAAATGCGCCGGATATAAGGAAAAGATCAATTTTTTTAACGTTAGCCAAGGTAACTTTCACGATTCTAAGAATTTTTTTAAATGTGGAAGACAGAAACCACTGAAGCTTGTAAAATACCAATGCTAAGGAATGCCGAGACCAAAAAGGCAATTTTCCATACTTTTACCAAAACAGCGAAGTAATATCTAAATTAGATTACGACAAAATAATCGTTCACATCCTTCAGGTGATCAATACATTATGGTCAACGGTAATTAGGCGCTATTGCCGACAAAATTACTTGTTGTGCCGCGCTACGTATTACCAATAAGATAATTTCCTTTATTTCCTCTCTTCTTCGTTTTTCTCGATTTTAACGGAAGTGAAAACTCGTTTTTAATAAAAAGTTTAAGGAATGAAATTTATAGACTGAGAAAGTAAAAGGCTTACGGGATCCGAAGAAATTCTATTCGCATTAATAAGGATTAAGAAGAGAAGACATACGTCACTTTTATGCATGAAGTGACATCACCCGAACCACAAATCAATAATAATAAATAAAATATTACAACATTTCAACGGTGGAAATTGTATAAATCAGTATTGTTTCATATTTTTATGAAAGTGCAATTGCACACAGTTATGCCATCTTTAATGAATTTTATCATAAGTACGTATATAACTTGGAATAAACTCTTGAGTAACTTTGTGCAATTTGCTAAGAATATAATAAATGGTTTGTGTGTGAAAGACGATTCAATTAAGTCATGTGTGCACTTAAAAACATCATCAGCATCAATTCACGCGACGTGATAAATCTTTAAGAAGCAACGAAAGATGATTTATGTACCGCTGCTACTTTGTTTCCGAGATCCGCACGTAATTTTCTCATCCGTTTAATGATTGCTCGAGTCTTCGATTAAGTGTAATCACAAGCGAGCCGTCAATCGAGCCCAGACAATCATTTTTGAATTCACCAGATAAAACCAGCTATTTTTAAAAGATCGAAACGTAGATATAGTCGAGGGATTTGGAAGGACGTACGGGCGAAATGATTTACGTTTAAATGTCAAGTTACTTTGAAAATTGTCCGATAATCCAATACATCCTATCGAATTCGATAAAAGTTTTTTCAGAAATTCGATCATTACAATTTCAATTTCCACGACATCTTCACATATCTCCGATTTCGATTCCGCCTTCTAGATTTATGAATACTCCGTCACATTTATAAATTTGATAAGCACACGTAGATAACCGAATGGATTTACCCACGAAATTCGCCCAAACGGAGGCACGTAGCAAGGCTTTCCGTCGTCGTCGTTAGTAGCGGCCATGTCTCCGGTTGCCATACGCCAAACACTCGGAGGTAAAACTTTCGCGGTGGCGAAGTGGGTGTAAGGGGTGGGCGTTCGGGGGAGGCGAGAGTGGGAGGGAGTTGCATAACGTGACCTCTTTATAGTTTTCTCCGCCGACGATTCCACTTTCCGAAGGAAACTTCCAGAAAGAGAGCCCAATGGATCCAGTGAACTCGTGAAACCACCGGCAGAGGGACACGAGCGCGTTCGAATAAAAAAGCGCTTTATGCTGGTGGCGCGTGATTTCAAGTTCGTTAAGTCAGCAACAGAAGCGAGGCGTGATGAAACGCCGCTCCCAGAGATCCCAACGCGAGTTTAGACCTTGAATTCGTACGTTTTCCTTCGGCTCCTTCGTACAGAATCCCGTTTTCCTCCATTCTGTCCATAACGGGAAAAATATTTAAGCCCGACTTAGTGTGAAACCCTTGTTTAAAATATTAAATAAGCAAAACGACAAATTTTCTTTTTTTACCTATACGAGAGAAATAAATATTCATCAGGGGATTTGGAATTAAGATTATTGTAGTACTGCCGCGTGGATCCTAGTTCGATACCGGAAATAGCCATCTTCTCTTCCCAATTGTAATGGCAATCGATATTTAACATATAGAAGGGGGATTAAATTTATGAATAACATACGACCAAAGGATTGTTACAGATTTTGAAACAAGATTAAAGGTGCTAATAATAAATTTTGATCGTCGTATAACGTTGTGTGAACTTGTATCAAAAGCTCAAGGATTTGATATCTGAAATTACTATACTTTTCAATTTAGTTGCCAATATGATTCGTTTTAAAAATAAAAATGGCACTTCAGGTTTTTTTAACAGACTATCAAAATTCCGACTTAAGCAAAACCTTTTAAAACAAAAAAAACAAATAAAATTTTTAATATCAGCAATTTCATATACTAAAATCTCTCATAACCTTAGCATAAAAAATTGAAAGTTAAGTGCTGCAATCATCCAAAAAAATTTAATATGTACACCCAAATATTAGTGATGGCAATACTGAATTTTAAAAATGGATATTAACAAACTAAAACTAAAGTTGACCCAATGTTCTACCTTTATTTCGATTAAGAAGTTTTCTAAAATCAATAATATTGCCAAAAATCACAATAATTAGATTGATAAGACCAAAAAAAGGAGGGAGAAGAATAATGAAAAGGAACAAAACGGCGTTTTTAAGAAACCTTCTTCCCCCTCCTGAATCAGGGTAAAAAAATTCCACCAAATCCCTTCCAAGCCGTGATCGCGCACTTTCTCGCACTTGCCGCCATTCCTTCCTTCCCTCATTCCGCCCGGCGCGCCGGGGCGAGGGCGGTCACAGGAAGAGACGAAAACAAAATACGCGCGAAATCTCAAGATTGCTAAAAACATACCCTCCAAAAGAAAAGCTGCAGTATGGCGTTTCTTTATGTTCCACTGGGAAAATAATTGCGGATCTCGGACCATTTGTTGAATTTGTCCGAGAAAATGAATAAAACTAGAATGTTGAATTATTTATGAATATTCATAGAGATTCGAGGTAGGTTTTATAAATTCGTCCGCAATGAAAATGTTTTCCAATCAAACCTGTCGACCTATGGAGATAACAGCTATTACTTTTATATGTATACTTTCCAGAAATGGGATCGCACCAAACGGAAAATTTCTAACGGCCACCGAATTTATTTTTTCTTTATTAATTATAACAAAAGTTAACGAACTGTTTGTGCGCTAGCAGCAGCATCGTTAGTAGATTATCTATTTAACGGTTTCTGTTATTGGAATTAATGCGAATCCTCGTATTGAGCTGGGTCCATAATATTTGGGAATGAATGCGCTTTAGGATAAAAAGCAAATTTTCCGTATAGAGTTTGTTTATTATTGCTCCATAAAGAAATACCTTGTCTTTAATTTATATAGACGACATTGAAAAGAATGATTTATGTTGTGGCGTTTGGAGAGTGGTCGTTTTCGGACACTAATAAACCAGATGGAGAGAGACAACTCAATACAACCGATTTAAGGCCAGCTAAATAGCGTAATCGCCATTCAGTAGTGAAAATGCCGCGTCGAGTTGCGAAATCCTACAGGAAAAGAATACGAAAATCAAAATAACCTCAAAGAATGGATGACAGCAAAAAAAGCATTACCGATGAGGTCTCCAACAGCCACCATTTAACCTTTACGCCAAGCCGACCAAAAAATTCCGCTTCGGAGCGTAAAAGCGGGGCATCGCTTGCCCATTCCGTATATCCTTGAATGCATGACGCAGAAGAAAAAATATATATATACGCGCCTTTTTTTTCTTATAAACTGCTCCGCAGACTTCACTTTCATCTCGCTTGGGCCGCTCCAGAGAGAGAAGCTGTGGAGTGCGTCAGGTGGGACCGGTTTGGGGCCACGGCGCGGTCACGTGCTCTCGCGCCGCCGAAATTGGGCGACCACACTCACGCGGTTTTAATTTACGTTTGATGCGAATGACTAATGGAAGTGGACGTGAAAATCGTGGCCGAAAGACGCAAAAAAACGACTCCCGGTCGTTGATTGAGTTCGGAGGCTCTCGATGAGGCGCGTTTGGGATCATCGATGACGTCGCCCCGGCCTATGCGATCGATTGCGATACCAGCGACCAAAAAAGGCAAAGCGATCGAAATTTCGATCGTTCGAATCGCAGGAGAATGACCGAAATCGCGAGTAAACTTGACGCAAAAATTTTTTTGAGAAGAAATGGCAGTTTTTTATACGCGGAAACAATATTCGAAATGGGAGTGTCGACTTCTGCCTTTTACAGAATAAATACATCGCTCTTCTATATTAAAAAAATGCTACGAACGACTCCATTATATTTACTTATTTTAGATCGCACATAAACAACGTAACTAATTTTTACGAATACAAAAATTAAGAAAGAGGATTACACACGACCATTCCACTGCAAAATTTGAACATGGGACTTCGTCATTGGAGCGAGTAACGTTCTAAAAGAGAAGGTAATCAATGGCCTTCGCATGAGTTACATCGAAAAATGACGAACACAAACTTTATTTTCATTATCCTTAAAATCTTTCTCCCTGAAGCATCATAAATTTTTTTTCCAAACAATGAGTGGCAACGCTAAGATGAATCATCACTATATATTACACATGATGCCTTCAAATTTAAACGTTCTTTTACTTCCTACAAATAAGCCTATAATTTTTCGCGATGTAATTATGAATTAAAAGAATAGCAAGTTAAAGAAACTGTTATAGAAAAATTAACTCGCCCTAATTGTTCCCAAGTTCATTCGAAAACGGAAATGGCCATCGATGTCGTCTATGGCTAATTATGGAAATCTGCAAGAAAATTTAATTACAGCGGTGCTCTTGTTCCTTTCATTGCGCCCTTATCTGCATATGCATTACATGAAACAAGATGGTCGAAGAAAGTCAAATAATTTTTAAAACAATACGCGGGAGAATTTGGCCAAGCAATCGATGTTTCCCATTTCTTCCCAGCAGATACTGTTACGAAGAACAAATTTGCGAAAGCAATTTTATGAAAATAAAGAACTCAAAATTTATTGCCCGAAAAATAGCATTTATTTAAGAAAAAAATTAGGCCCAGAAAGGGAGGAAAAACGTTTCCCGCGAAAGTTTCACTGCGAAGGAAAACTGTCCGATAATCCCGTTGCAAAAATTGTGTTCGATAAGGAAAAAGCACAGAAACTGAAGCGATAAATGATCCAAATTATGCACGAAGAATAAATAGAAAAATATGGGAGAAATTAAAATTAAACGAGTCTCACGTTGTCTTTATGGTTTCCTATGTCATCAAAGTACATACGATTATATTTAACTGCGAAAAAATGTTGTTCCATTAATGCTTAACGAACGAAGCTGAACTTTTTTCACACCTAGTGGTTAAAAGATGTCACACCAATAAAGCATAAAATATATTCAATTTGACTGATTTGAATAGACAGCAGAATACGACGCGGTAATAAAGACAAACATTTCCTCCTAACCTTGGTCCTGAAACCTGAAGAATAAATATACCTATATTGTTCTATAATGCCTTTGCATTAAATAAGGAGTAGTCATGTACGCATAATTAGTTTTAGTTCTTAGCATAAACTTTCGCTGAGCAAACAATTGAATTGAAATGCCCTTGATTCCATCACTATACAGTGAAGATGGTTTTTAAAAAAAGAAGACAATGATTGGAAAACTTTTGTTTTGACTGAAAGCAAGGAATGAGACTCATTGAAAGTTCGTGGCAACGGAAAGGTAGGAGTTGAGATGAGAGGGAGGAAAGGAACAAGGAGAAAAGGAAGAGGGAAATCCCAAGGCGGAGTAAATCCACCAAACGCCTCCTCTGACCACTTCCTTTTTCCTCCTGTAAGGTACGGACGAAGAGAGAGAGGAGAGGGAGGGGGAGGGAGAGGGACATACAGAAAGACAAACGACTTTATTAAGGGCGACATTGAGACTATATAGTCCCTTCTTACATTTAAGGGGGAGAGAGGGGGGGAAATAGGAAGGTAGAGGAGAAAGGGGGAGAGAAAGGGAGGGAGAAAGCGGGAGGTAGGGGGAGAGTGAGAAGGTGAGGAAGAGAGAGGGTGGGAGGGGGGGCGGAAGAGGGAGGGAGAGGGCGAAGGAGAGAAACAAAGAGAGATTCGAAATGGGAAAGATGCGCACATCTCAGAGAGAGAGAGAGAAAAGAGAATGAAAAAACCGGAGGGGCGAACTGAGGTGTAAGCGAACGACGACCCACTTCCGAGCCACTTCCTTCAATGCACGCACGCACACACGCACACACCTCTCTCGCGCCACATATCCCGTTTCCACACTTGAGAGGAGCGAGAGATGAGAGAGGAGAAAGGAAAGAAGATGGAAACAAGCTTCTCGTTTGGGAGGAGGAGGGAAGAGGAAGAGGAAGGGAGGGAGGGAGGAGGGAGAGGCAAGTCGGCTAGCGAAAGCGCTCGGGCAACGAAAGTGGATCCCGTAGGAGGGAAGGCACCTCCCTCTCCCCCCTCGTCCCTCTCCCGCCTCGTCCCTCTCCCATCCTCTCCGATCTTAAAAAAAAAGAACGGTCCTAAAAATACGCGCGGTCGCAGAATGTCAAGAGCACGCGAATGCGCACGCTACGTCCAGTTCGCACGCGGAAAACACGACGCTTGGACACGGAGGTCTGTCTACTTTGGACTCTTTCCACCGAACGAGGCTCGTGATCGCTTCGAAACGCACGTCCGCGCGATTGAGGGGGTGGAGAGGGAGCGGGGAGAGGGAGCGGGGAGAGGGAGCGGGGAGAGGGAGCGGGGAGAGGGAGCGGGGAGAGGGAGCGGGGAGAGGGAGCGGGGAGAGGGAGCGGGGAGAGGGAGCGGGGAGAGGGAGCGGAGAGAGGGAGCGGGGAGGGAGTGGGATATTACCATTGTGATCGAGAATCGCCTTCGGAAGTGCCTTTAAAAAAATACCGGTTTTATAGTCTTTAATCGCATTCGCTGTACACATTTTCTCCGCAGTCCTAATTAAGAGTTGGGGTATTTATTTTCGCCCAGCAAACGCGTAGTTCTCAAATTTGAACGCCCACCGAATTCGGCTCATAGAAATGGCGTGTGAAAATCTCTCTTTCCTATCTGTCCCACAAATCGAGATCCTATACAACGCTGAGATTTTTTTTCTTCCTTGGAAGAGCTGGCTTTCATAAAACGGGTCCCATGCACTAGAACCATATCAAAATAGCGGTCACAGAGAAGCAGGTTTCACGTGTTTTCCCAACACATCCATCATATAGTATAAAATGATATCTACCCGCTAAACTAAGTGCTAACCAATACGGCCCAAATGAACCATTTCGTCACAAGTGTTATGATGGCACTATCAAGTAAAATTTCCACCGAAACAATATGGATGTTTATATATTATAAATATTAATTAAATACTGCAATTTAAGGACATGTATAACCATAGGCATGGATTAAGAAATAATATGTAAGCATTTTTTATTCGAAAAAATGTAAATTTTAGCCAGCTGGTGAATGAATTTGAGATTTAACGATTGGGGTTAAGAATCGTGTTCGCGAAAAAACTAATACTTTCGAATAAAAGGACAGTTAAACACAAATGTAGAGAGGGAACATTAACGGAATTACACGAAATTAAAATTTTACCCAATGAATGAGTGATTATGCCACCTTAGAATGCTCCAAACACAGAACGGAGTCCAAGGATTACAGACGTGGCACTAATGCTGCTTAAAAAATCGGTACAACATGCATTGTACAAATTTTCTTATATACTAATGCGTCGTTTAGTTATCTTAGGAAAATGAAAATCGTATCAGCCGGTCTTTAGAAAATTCAAATTTTTGTTAACGTACGAGATTTCATTCATTTTTGCTCTACCGTTTAGGCTCTAGAGCCAGTAACCGAGAGACAGACGGCATTGCAAAAACCACTTTTTCGGATTCAGCTACACCTAAAACGTATATTACCGTCAAAATCTCGAGGTCGATTTTTTTCGCGATTACAATACTTTCTCAATATACTTCGTATATGAGAAAGTAAGAAGAAGAAACTGCAGCGATAAATATCACCCGTTCAAATACGCCTATTGAGATAAAAGTTTTTTCGCGCGCCGTTGCCAAATGGAAGAAACAGACAGCAAAAGTACTCTGGGACACAGTAGAACTTGATGCATGTCACCCTTTCGTGAAGAGATGACCCTGAAAGTTGGACCATTTGGAAAACTTACAAAGATAAACAATTAGAAAACGAGAATTACCAACAAAATCTGAAACGAACGCATAGCATAAGATGTGACACGTTAAGGAATAGAGCTTAAATCTCAAACACTAGCAGGTGAAAAAGAATTAAATAAAACACCATCGTCTTTGTCCGGAAGAAATATCGTTCTACGTGAAACCTGTTTATAGTATTTAATTCTGCTCTAAAACGCTCTGCGCAATTTTACATTTTATCACGAGATTAGGGTTTTAATCCAGGAATCGTTCTTCCAAGATACGCAAAACCGTTTGCCCTTGAGTAAGTCGAGGAAACAATATCTCTTACGAGTATATCGTAGCGAATCATAAAAAAATAACATCTTGCCGCATAATATTTTAAGATTCCTCGACACGGGTTCAACCTCCTTTAATAGGAAGACCAACTGTCCTAATGGAGAAAGACATAGGTTAGAAAGAAAGACAGAATGGCCAATATGTATGTTGACATTCGAAGAAAAGTCTCGAGGATCGAGCATCTTTCGAGGTTATCTCTCTCCGCGAAATAAAAATCAACCACCAAAAGTGCACCGTTTCACGTTCCACATAACAACGAGTTCAGTGGCCCAAAGGCGATCGCCGCCGCCACTCCCTTTCGCCTGGTACCCCCAGGAAGACGATCCGTAAGCGATTTCACCACCCAGAGAGAGAGAGATGGCATAAAAGAGAAAGAAGCCCAGATTTTCTCTCATAAAATTCAACTGTTTGAAACATTCGGCGCATCTCACGAGGCATTCTTACCGATTACGAGTACGCTTCCGCCAATTATCATACCGCGTTTCAGAAATGTTTCCAGAGCAGGGAAATCTTTCATGCGCTATAAGAGATCTCTCTCCAAGGATCGTAGCAATAATAGGAGTCTTCTGACGAGAGACTGGGAACTAACCTCAACCATCGCTTCTCTAAACGGAGAAATACACCTTTTTAATCTACTCGTGTGCTTATTAACGTCATGAGGTATTCCCCACTTGGATATTCAATCAAAATCACGATTGAAGGAAAAAACCGACGCCTTATAACAGGGGTCCCCAACCTGGTGCTCGCGAGCACCGCTGTACTCTTTGGAAGCCTGACTGTGCTCATCTACGGTGCTTAATATTCCATTTCTTAGGACCAATAATTTAATTTGCTCGGTTGGTTTCTTTCTAAAGGTATTCAAGAACATTAAGAATAACTTTGATGTTGGTTTGATTTTATTCATTATCATTACTACTCTTGCGGAAGTGTAGTGGTGTTCTTTTGATATAATAGGATACAACTTGGCGCTCGCTTGATGTTCTAGGACACAACTTGGTGCTCGCCAATTCGAAAAGGTTGGGAAGCCTTAGAACGATGATCGCCAACCTATCCTAGCAAGTGACTAGAAAAATAAGGTTGTGGTGTAACGCGGGTGTCTTATGAAAATGTGCACATGAATACAATGCGGTGAGGAAGAATAAAACTATGATATACAAGCCGTAACACAAGCGCCTTATTGAACATTTTGAAACAAGTCATATTGCACGGCGGTTTTAAAAATCATAGGTATTTTGGTTATGTATATGTATTTCAAAACTCTCGTGGAAACTTTAAAAAATTCCGAGGGAACCACGGTGCTCGCAGACGTACTCTTGGGAACAACCGTCGATCCCGAATAACGCGGTAGTGTCGTAGGAAATAAACCGATCCTCCCAGATAAAATCTAGAAAGGTCAAATATTAGAGAGTGCGATCCACAAACGCCAATCACATAATCTAGTTTCTTTCGAGCGTTTTCCGAATCCTCAACGAGTGACTCCAAATAGTCCCACGGGGAGCGAATCTGGTCCTACGATCTAAAAGGTCGAACGAGAGATTTATTCTCGAGCCGAGGAGATCGCAATGGGAAAGGCAAGAGGATTGTCTCGTTTGCTTTTTTTAAGGGGTCAACGGTGTCCTCGGGGAGAAAGAGGGGGGGGGGGGGGGCAGCAGAGGAGGGCGAAGAAACAAGAGAATGGCCCTTAGCTCATCGTCAGAGTGACCCAAAAGAGGTCGAGAGGAGATGTCTGGGGGGGGACAAGGACGATGTGCCATAGGGCTGCGATGCGAAATGAGGATCCTGAATGGAAGAAGCGCAATAAGAGAGATAACAGGGAGAGAAAGGTGGAGAATAACGGAGAGAATGCAACGCACGATTGGGCGCGAAAGAATAGGAAAGGTGAGATGTAGAAAGGCGAAAAGGTTGTTAGGGAGGACGGAGGGGGTGTAATGGAAGGAGGGTTGGAGACGGGAGAGGAACAAATTGCAAGGGCATTCCTAATAGTGGACGTGGGTTAAGGCCGGGAGGAATGGGTCAACTCCAAGCTTCAATTAAAAACGCTATATAATTAACAATTGGCATGCCGGTGAGCTTTTATTTTAAGCAGCGTCAATTGCATTAAATTTTCGCTAAATTTAATACGTATAAAATTTATTAATTCGAATAAAAATTAGTCACATTAAAATACGGACTTTTTTATTAAATATAAATCTGGTAGTTGTAGTTTACGTTAAATGTCAATTCCATAATATTAACTCGTGATTTTTATGTGGATTTCTCCATGTTTCATAATTTGCAGAAGACTGCCTGCGCGAGAATTCCTTATGGCGATAACAGACGAACGGCCGTTATACGAGATGAATAGAGTGAATTAGGAATTGTGTTTTGCAGCTGAATAGGAAAAGATCGCCAAGAGAGCTGAACTGCTCAGAATTTGGTTAAGGTTTATACATTTAACATTTTCCGACATTTTGCAAAACTTAAAAATTTTTATAAGAAAGCGAACATTACGCACTCAGAAATCACTGCTCTCCATTACTTAAGGCGCTTAACGTAGCGAGCCAGATTCTGCAGGAGAATGGATGAGAATGTCTATGAGGAAATTAAATCGGTTAAGTGCACGCTAGTGTGACACACGCACCGGCGAAATCAATCGCGAGTTCCAGTCCCTCTGAAGATAAAACCGAACACACGCAATTACATATCTCGGGAAAGGGTTCTCAAATATGGCGGAAGGAAGCGATCGCCGTTTACTGCGGTGCAAAGTAGAACTTCTAACTCTAAAACAGCCACGGCGAAGGGAATGAAAAACAACAGGAGAGTTAGAGAAATGTTACGCACATTTATTTATTTTCAAAGGAGGAAACTAGTTAAAACGATGTTCGCAAATAACGCGGATAAACTCATTTAACACACTTAAACTTCCTCAGGAAATCAATGCGTTGAGTTTCGAAAAAGAGTTTTCACACGAAGACGAAAAACAAATGGCTTCTTTCAATGTTTCCCGAACAAGATATTACGTTCTGAGAGAAAGCATTCCACGTCCGGAAAAAAGCTCGCACGTCTTAAAAATGAATAATTTAGTTTTTCCTCATATACTAAAACAGGGAATTCGCCTTGTTCTTTACATTGCATCATTTTCAGAGTGCTGTAATCGTTCTCAAACAATTATATACGTTTATGAGCGTATTAATATCGTTATTATGGCTGGTTAATTACACACTATCAAAGGAAACAATTCCTATACTCAGAGAATGAATCTTCACAACAAAATCCGGCGTCGAGTGGAAACTCGTCAAGCACAAATGAGTCTCACATAACTGGTACACATTTCCTCCGCAAATTTATGTAGCGATATCCGAAATAAACATCACGAATAGATATATACATAAATCGGAGAAAAAAACGAAAAATAGACAACATTCCCGACGACTATACGTGTCAATACCACTTGTTTTGCTATGGACGGCGTCAGAGAATAAGCTAACCGTTGCGTGCGTCTGTCGAGGCATAAAGGAAGAGAACACCCTAATGGGAAACCCACATCCCACAACAACTCCCCCTTCACCCTTACACCTCCCTCGCTCTCCCCTCCCCTCCCCTTCGCTCTGTCTTCTCCTCTCACCAAAACCCACGATTCATGGCACTCGCGTATCGTGTATGCCTGCGTGCCTGTGTGTGTGGAAGAGAAAGAAAAAACAGAAGATGGAAGTGGAGCGAGAAAGCCATATCCGCGGGTTTCGGTTTGTTTACGACCTCATTTCGAATTCTCGACAAAGGAAAACGGAACCGACTCGAGGATTCTGATGGCGTCCATATAACACGAGCGAGGCGAGATTAAGGATGACATTGTTTATCAACCCGTACCACTCTCGATAAAATAGGTAAAATTAAAAAACAATACAAAAGCGAAAGCAGTTTGTTAAAACCGAGTGTGTATCCGTGGCTACAGGAAAATAAACATTAAAACATGGCTTCGCAAAATAACCTTGAAAATGGTGATAAAAGGCATCGTCATAGCGCGTCGCTTCCAGAACCATCTTCTCGTCCTCCAATGCCGAGCTAAAGGTGTATTCGGCGGCCTTAGGAGGCAAAAGGTTACGCCATTTTAGAAAGAGATTACCTACAAGGTGGGCCAAAAAAATGTACCCAATTTCAAAATTCAAAGAATAATAAATGAACTGTGATATGAATGTGAAACAAAAACCGCTTAATAGAGGATATTTCAAATTTATTACTCTCAACACACACAATCAAAATGTCTTCAATTGTCCTGAGCCCACATGCGAATGGGTACAGTACAGTTGCTGATTAGAGCCTGCAGGATTACACACTTTATATTGGTTATAGGTGTTCTTGTAAACGTATCTGAGACATTTTGAACCTACGAGAAAAAGAGGTATTTAGTAAAATAATTTACTTTTTCCTGATTAATTCGCTTTATTATTCAATTCTATCTTGTTCGATTATCCTGCAATTTCATTTTGAAATCGAGTACATTTTTATGCCCCACCCTGTACATACGTGAAAAATATGCGTTAAACCATGAATGTAAGGTAGACTAAACTGCCACACGATAGGTTAAGTTACATAAAGGCATCACGTATTCCTGATAATATTAAACGCACACGAAATACATATACAAATTTAAAAAAGAAAGCAAACCGCTGTCTGGCGGAAGGACGTAAACTCTCCTCCTCTCTCCACTTCCTCTTTCACTATCTCCCTCCCACTTCTCTTCCGCCGCATTCACTATCTCTTCATCCCCCTCCCTTCCTCCTCGCCGTCTACCACCCGTTCCCCTTTCCTCTACCACCCTCCTCCCTCCGCTTTTCTCAAATACATTTCCTCGGATAAGGGAAGAGTGCGTCGCAAAACCGTTAGTTAAATTGCGAGACACCGAGAGAGTTCACAGAGCCCAACTATGAACTCTCTCGCGTACGTACACACATGCGCTGGGATATAAGAGGTGGAATTGGAGAGGAGTTGTTGAAGATGGTAAAGAGGGTAGAAGAAGATAAATACATAGTTAGAGCCGGGATCCCGTTGGCAACGGGTAGGGAGTTAAGGAGATGTGTGGGCGAAGGAAAGGGGGGGAGGGAAGAGGGTGGGTTCGCTCTAGCAGGGTATTGGCAGACACAAGAACGCGAACAAAAGGATCAGCTTCGGAATGGTCGTTTAAAACAGCGGTTCTCAAAACTTTTTCGGTCCGCGGACCGCTTCGACAGGCAAAAGACATCGCGGACCACCCATCCCATCCACTGTCGTCTTGCCACTGCTAAAACTTTAATAGAGTAACCATTTTTAATATTTCCAAACAAAGGAGGGGAGTAAGAAAAGTCGTTAGGACATTTCGTTGTGTTCGCTAAGATTTCACGCAGTGAAGAATTTGGTTAGTTTCAGTGGTATTCATTTCATTTGTTTTGGATAACATTAATTGGTTTAAGACTAATCAGGTGAACTTCGCAAACGAATATTACATTTATCCTTATCATTCTTGTAATACGCCACGCGAGTGTTGGAGATTAGGGTTCTGGTCTGTTCTCTCTAGTGTGGCCTCGGCATTCTGCATCAGTAACTTGCATTTTGGATCACCTGGAGGACTTTCGCGGACCACATTTTGAGAACCACTGGTTTAGAAAAACGAGTAGAAACCGAATGCCACTCTAAAAATCGGATACGAGATGTATTTTTCCTTCAGAAAGCAAACTCTGTTCGACCACACTTTATTCCTTATTTTTAGTATCACTGGTCGCTTATTCTCATTTCTAGAGCAAAAAATGGTAGGTTATTTTTCTTTGATTACACAGCATTCTCGGCTTTGAACTACTAAATATTGGGTTATACAAATTAACGGCAAAAATAATGACAAGAGGATGAACGATGAATAGGTTGTCCACCTACGCTTTTGCAACACGGTTAAGGTAAATAAGGCAGATATATTTTTCCTTCTGCTAATTCCGAAGCAAACATCAAACGGTAAAACATTTCATCTCAGATTGCGCAACACAGTCATTGAGCTTTCTGAAAGCCTTACCTTCGACTAATGTCGAGTTAGTTAAGGTTCGCCTTCTTTTTGCATTTAGTGCGCAGTATTTGAGTTTAATGAGTGACTGCTAAATAAGACTATCTATAAATAATATTCACAATTAAATCATTCAAATTTACATCAAACGTCGACGCATGAGACTCGGTTGGAAAATAGCCAATCTCAAATAGGAGATGCGAAAAATTCCTAACGCCATCAAATTGCTACGGGAGAAAAATACACTAACCAGGAAAGTGTTCTGTGGACGCCAATAACATTTGAGAACTAAGAAAGCCTTCCTTGTGACTTGCGAAATGAATTTCCATCCATGGAAATTAATTACGAACGCAAACATAGAAATTAAATCGAAGTAGCGTGGGAAACTCTTTATGTATCTCAAAGTACGACATGAAACCAAACTCATTTTCGCCGATCGGTTAACTTATTTATCGTCTTACGATATAATTTCACTTCACTAAATCGTTTTTTCAAGATGGCCTTATAACAATAAAACTATATTAAAAATACGTTCAGATGGTCAAAAGCATCGGCGTGCAGGAAAACCTCTCGTGGCGTTTGGACGTGTGACCTAAGGGCGCTCAATTTACATTGTCTACGTTACGAGGAACTAAAATATGACCAAAATATTGGACAAGTTTTTCAGTTTTTCCACGGTTTCGGGAAATGGCACAAAAAATACAATAAACAAAACAACGGGGCAATTTCCTTGAAGCAGAAAAAAATCTGTTTCCATTCTTCTGTGGGTATTACATTATTCTCCTTCCGAAACTGCCAGACGAAAACTCAAAATCCGGGAAAGAAATTTTCACATTGAAAAAAATACGAGATCGACCATAGAAAAAGTCAACAGATTTTTGAGCGATGAAAAAGTAGCAACAACGCCAACGCTAATTGCGTCATAGACGAATGTGTATTCCTCCCCGAGCGCAAGGAAAAAGCAGCATATTAAATAAGGATACACAATGCGTGTATTTTTGGCTAATCAACCTCTTGGATTATTATAGCCATAACCACTTCCGCACCGAACAAAAACAGAAGGTAGGAGAGAAACCGAGGTCCGGCATTAGCCTACTCTTTACGAAGAGCAACAAGGATACAAATTGTATATTCAGCAAAGGGGATTACTTCACGTATGTACATATGTTATGACCTAGATAAGGTGGTAGTGAGAGACAGGGCCAATTTAAAATGTTGGGAGTGTGACGTATTTTGGTAAGCAACTGGTTAATAGTAAGTAAAAATTTACAATATGTTACATAATGAGCCAGTATAATAATGCAATTGAATAATAAAAAATTATCCCGTAGAACTCTCCAAGAACAAAACAAGGATTTTATGCCAGCATTTTCTAATTTTTTTCAAGTTAAAAAGCTGTATATAAATTATTGGATATAATAAAACGAGCTATTAATTACCAGCGCTATCAAAAGCTTTCATCTTTGAAATTTAAAAAAAAACCCTTCTTCAAATTATCGCATGCTCTTTGCAACTGCACATTCGCATCCAAGAGCGAATTGTCACGTCATTGCTCTTCTCTGAGCAGCGAAATACGATCCACTCGAGGCGAGCAAAAAGAGAAGCGTTGATAAAACGCCGCTCATTAAGGCCGTCTCAGTGCCCTCTAAAGAAGTGTCATACGAATGCATATCTCTCCATAGGGCGTACCAAAGTGAATTTCGCCTCTTTTCAAGGTCAAAGCAATGCGCACACTTACGATGATACCAGAGAGAAAAACGAAGCGGCTTTATTGAGGTCGCGCTCCGAGACGGAGCGAACGAGAAACATAAAACTCGTGAAAATAGACCGAGAGCTTCGAGCGAACGACACTCGGGCGCCCTCGGGACACTTGGGCCCTCTCGGGGCAATCGACCGCCTCGAATGAGACCCGTAAGAATTCCGCGAACTGTCATTCCCGAATGAAACTCGACTCGAATGTGAATTTTTTTCACGACGCAATGAATTACGGAAGAAATATCCGCTATTATATTTAGGATATGACGAAAAATGCGAATTGGGATTGGGAATTACAATACACTAGAGAATAGTAATACTATCTTACACAAGAGCAGGGGTGCGCAACCTTTTTTTTACGCGTCGGACCGCATTCGTACATATAGAGTTTACATCGGAACTTACTGAAGAGATCATAAGCGATTTCAAAAATTAAAATAAAGTCTTAATAAATTTTTAACGCGAAAACTTCGCCAGGTAAACCGTTATGACAATCGTAGTTAAATGTATGAGATTATCTGTAATCAGGGGCGGATTGGGCCGCCGGGACACCGGGCAAAGTCCCGGTGAGTCGATGCTGATCCTGGGCCGGGGCTGCCTAAGTTGTTGCAGCCTCGGTCAGGAGCTGTTGCTTTTCCGTTTCTACAGTTTTAACCACCAACGGATCAGTGTAAGTTGTATCTATTTATTTTCCGAGTTGTATTTCTAATTTGCTCAACTGTTTAAGGCTGAGGAATTTATATAGACGAACAATTTCATTAAATGCGTAAAGTGAAATAAATGATTCATTTTTTAACTCGACATTTTTTATGCTAGCTATGAAGCAAAATTACTAAATTCAGAAAAAGAAAAAAATTATATTTTTAAACAATCTAAAAGCTATACAAAACGGCAAAGGTGGAATCACAATGATGCATGTATCCCATTCTTATTCAACCTTGTCAAAATAAAATGTATTTGAACATAAAAATTATAAAAATAAGGCATAGGCCATGCTTTTCCGCCGTGATGGAAGACAGCATAAAAACCAAGAGTAGCGGTACAGTAATGCGATTCGTGTTCGAATCCTGGCAGTGGCTGGTTTTCAACACAGACTTACCACGCCCCCTACTTGTGTGATGTTATGGGAACAAACAAGTGCTTCGTCCATCAGAAGGGACCTCTTGGTGCTTTTAGCAAAGAGTAGACCAATGCCTTCTCTCCCTTCAGTTCGAATGTGTCGACTGAAAATCCCGTGGGCTGAGCAGTTGCAACTAGCTTCTAAATGCCCTCACAACATATACTATCTCTGAATAACTCAAATCTTTCAGGCGCTGGAGCAGTGCAATCTGGCTCGCACCAAAACAATCTTTTGCTTTGCTTTATGAAGCAAAGTGGGACTTTTCACAACCAAGATTACATCGATTAAAAAAGGGGATAAAAGGTCTTTATCCACGCACTCTATAAGTCACACCTCTAAGAAAGAATATCCACACTCTCGGCCATTGAATATGTCAACAAAAGCGACTTTATTGTTGCAGAACACATTAGGCTGTAAAAAATAAGGATGCAAACAACGGATAAAAATAAAATATGTACCATAAAATTTTCAGCCTTTTCAGTTCCAGGCCACAAGAGTTAAAAGACAAGGCAATTCACATCTCTTATCATTCGCCTAATTTTGCGTGCAAATACATTCCTTTTGACACTCAAGGCCGCGGAAGAACGTAAAACAACGAGAAAAGCATAGAGTCCATTTAATAAAAACTCCCAAGGACCCTAAAATATAATATGCACGTCACTCCATAAGCAGCCTTCGAAATAAAACCGCAGAATCACACCGTCATATCATCAAAGTTCGACACGCAACATTTGAGGCAAGCAAATCAGCTGCTCTTACGATGAAAACTGCCTTTAATACGTTTTTTAATCGAATTAATTCAATGTTAATTTGACAAAAATGAATTCGAATAATGACCAAAGAGTACCTTCATTTAAAGAAAATGTTGAATATTAGGAGCAATTGGATTCTTGGAGAAAAAAACATTGTCTACGTGTGGGCTGTATATTATCATAACATTTAATTTCAATTTAGAACTATATGATACCGTCGGAATAAATATGCTCTCAAACAAGAATCACCAATCACAGAGATGAAAGGGAAAGTGGGAATTTCCGTACAGAGGAATGCACTCCAATTGGAATGTCCCACAATATTTGAAGGACTCTCTTGCCAAAATTTAAGGAACTGACAGTAAACCATTGCATCTCTGCCAAAGCTATTAAATTACTACTTCAATTCCATTGAGCATCGGCCATACTGCTTAACCTTCCGGCACGGCTCTGATAACACATTCAAAGTCCAAAGAAATACCTGAAGAAGAGTATCGATTCGCCACTAGCCTGTCGCCGATTCGCCACACGTGGCGAGCGCGAAGGGGACGGACATCTACGCATTAGGACAAATTAAGCTCCTCGTTGTGC
The DNA here is from genome assembly GCA_036926305.1 of Uropetala carovei. Lineage (NCBI taxonomy): Eukaryota > Metazoa > Arthropoda > Insecta > Odonata > Petaluridae > Uropetala > Uropetala carovei. The sequence continues at coordinate 2,676,089 of JAXCHB010000150.1, read as the reverse complement.
GCGTGATGAATCACGTCAACGCCACTCACTGCGACGCACCATCCCAAAGTTCCCTATAATACCACCAGAGGAGGAGGAAGCGCTGCACGTAAAACAAGTCTAATTGTAAGAGGGTTCAGAGTTAAGGGGGAAAAGGCAATAAAACATTTACCGCTATAAAATCTGAAAAGTACCACTGGCAACCTCCCTCTTTTCCACCTGGTTCCAACGGGCATTCCCTTCCCTCCTCGAGTGTCTCAAAACCTTTTATCATCTTCCGAATGCCACCTTCCTTCCCAGCGGAATTCTCTCGAGGGAAAGCCCTTCACCGCGGAACGCCTAAAATCTCACGAGTGATCGGCTATTACTTATTGTAACTCTTTGGAGTGACGGTACCAGATAATATTCTCGTTAGAAATTATTTACAAAAAAATAAATTTAAGACGAAGTTGCTGTTCCGCAGCCTTTACTTTTAAAATGTCATTTGTAACAATTGCCGATCTTTTTATTAAGTCATGACGTAAAACGATCCTTCGGATTAAAAATCGTTGCCTTAAATGCGTGGATGGAGTCGATGGAGTATGGAAATTGATTCAGCTTAAAATAAAACGATGCCAATCAATCAATGTTACCCTTGTTGATTGTTCCAAAAGAACATTCAGCCACATCATTACGAAAGTAGATATAGCTATGGAGATAATTTCCAGTAATTCATTTTCTTGGAGGAGAAAAAATGTGTAGTGACCACACGAAAAGAATGGATACGACGTGCAAACAAATCTCTTCACCTGATCACGGACGGGGAAAATGTCGACGCGAAATAAAAAGTGAAGAATTCGTTTGAGAGAAGAAGACTTAGCGCAGATTAAGAATTTCACAGCGAATAAAACGCTACAGCAAATTTTGTGTTTTAGGCTATAATAAATTTCATACAAAATCCTCACCGAATTTTATACAAGGATTTAAAATGAAGAATTAATGTTTTCATCTGAAGTCACTGGTAAATGCCGATCAGTCAACTCAATTAGGCGGATATGGATTACGTTAAAATTAGTCTCCGTACTCCTATAGAAAACTACCACAAGTAAAAGAACAAAAGTTTGATATAAACGATGAAAGATACCTCATCAACTCCACCAAAGACGATGGATGCTATCTCACAGCGAATCTCCATCTTCACTCACTCTCGGTTTGAACAAAAAAAATTGATCCATTCGATAACACCACATAAAAACCAACAAAAGCTTTTGATAAGATGAAGACATGCGCTGACTTTCGTTTCCAAGGTGACGAGTAGAAAGCGACCTCGAGGGAAATCGATCAAGAAGAGATGAGTTAGCGTAAGGCATAAGAAAAACGCAAGCAGGAAACCAAAAAAGGAAAACAAAAATGTCACACTGTAGAACTGCGATGAAGGATTCTCAGCAAGATGATTTATCTATTTAAAAGGCACGAAAAGAAAAGCAGATCTGTCCAAATATTACGCGGAATTATGAGATGCATAAAAAGTTCCTCCAAAAACTCGAATGATATATAATTACATGTTTTCCCAAAAGTAATATCCAGTTAAAATTAAATTTGGTGGAAGTTTTGAATGGCAAATTAAAGAATGTAGGTCGTCAGTTGTCGGAAATTTGAGCAGATTATAATTCTGCTTGATATTTGAGACGTTTAACTGTATACATTAGAATTCGCTTGGTAAAATTTATCGCACTATCCTCAAAATGTTTAAGGATTTCTTAGAATTTCGGCGTCGATGAAAAGGATATTTTTTCGAATTTTCGCACTTTAAAGTGACATCATTCCATACTTTAAAATTAATGCAATTTTTTAAAAAATCTCTCTTGAGTAAGCATCGAATTTTTTACTATAATAGATTTAGGTATTGGTTCTCCGAATGGAATGGAATGCCGAAAGGGAACTGCAAATCTATTCTTTCAACGACCTACTAGCTAAGCGCGTGTGATTGGAAAGGAATGAAGCGCGCCGCCACACTTGGTGGATTTTTCAAGGACGAGACTAACGGGGAGAGGGAGAGAGAATGCACAAACGCAGCCGGGAATTATGGGGCGTCGTAATAGGAGGGAGAGCAATCACAACAAACAGAAAGGCAAGACGTAACAATAATAGACGACGCCATAATGCGACGATATTTATTTAGCGGTGAAATGAAACAATGAGACGCCTTATCCAAATCAAAGCAAATGAGCAAAATTTCATCCAAACACCATCCGAGGAAAAAAGAAACGACTTCGGCGGCGATATTCAAATCGAAACAGATAATCGATCGCTTTCGCGGAATTTAAGGCGAGAAGTTTTGAATTTGTACACACAAATGTTGCACACGGTCGAGTAATCCGATCGTAAATGTTCACAAGGACGTCGATCGAAAATTCGAAATTCCAATGCGTGCGCAGGAGTTTCGCACGAACACGCTAATTCAAAGAGAAATATGGCGATTCCCGTACTGCGACGCCATCCTCGAACGATGCCGGGTGAAAAAAATAAGCCGGTAAAACACGTCTCCTATGGCGCTTTTAGTAAGATGAAAAGAAGAAAGGTTTTTTGTTCGAGAAGATAAACTAAAAGACAATCGTTCGTTTCACTTAGACGTGAACACGTTTCTCGAATAAATGAAGCGACTTCGTCTATTGTGAACGCTTTCAATGCAAGTTATGTATTTAGGCGACCTTGATGATGAAGATGAAGTGGAAAATTTGCCGATCACCGCTCTTTTGAGGGAAATGTTTTAACTTGTAACAGTCAACTGAGGGAAGGGGGTGTTTCTGAGAGAGGGTTGGTGCTTACAAATTGTAACCGCAGGCGAAGAGCATCGACGGTATTTCTTTGTGGGTGGGTTAGCTTTTAAAATGATAGAATATCATCGGAGATGCGTTAATTAATTTTCTCTCACAGCAGATAAGACGGCGATTTATTACATAACCTGTTTAGCAGACATGTTCCATCACTTCAGAATTATTTTGTCCAAGATCAACTTAATTCTAACTCGCAAATTCTTATTTAAAGTAAATGCAATCGCCCTAAACAAAATGTTACTTTTCGTCTCTCATAAAATAAGTCTGTATTGCATCCAATATTCTCGAGTTTTCACGAAACAATGTCCGTTGTTAAATGAGTTATGGCTTTTGAAAACCTCATAATCCGTCAAAAAAATCTTCCCACGGAATTTAATATTGAACCAAATAATTATTTCCTAGCGTTCTAGCGAGATGCCATCGAGTGGCAAAACAAAAGAACAAAGAAAAACCACGTCAGGCGGTTCCCGCGGATACTTGTTCGAAGGGGCAAAAAAAAGGTGCAAGTGTACTTCCCCGTCTCTCGCGTGCCCAGTGATCCGGAGTGGACAGGGAAACGGAGGGGGAGAGAGAAAGGAGAGAGAGAGAGAAAGGAGAGAGAGAGAAAGGAGAGAGAGAGAGAGAGAGAGAAAGGAGAGAGAGAGAGAGAGAGAGAAAGGGTGGGATGGAAGTGGTTACGCAAGATTGGAAGAGGGATATTCCGAGGTGGGAAGAAGGAAAAAGAGGGCACTTGAAATGCTATTCTCAACCAGATTAAATGATTCCAATTCTACAAACAAACGAAGTTTTCGAAA